>PIJE02000090.1:594303-676803 GCA_002895965.2 Coryphaenoides rupestris
ATAACAAATTAAAAGTCCACATTTTCAATTAACATATCATCGAACTAGCTGGCTAAGAGAGAGTACTGTGTTACAACTCAGGGACACCTAACGTTTACACAGACACTAACGTTTCTGTATGCATTCAGGTGTTGTTGTATGATTATATCTTGTGTACTGTGTCTGTGTACAGAACACTGTATTTGTGTAAAGAACACAAGACGTGACATGAGTTGTAGTGTGACTGAGTGTTGAAGAACACAAGACGTGACATGAAAGTGTGCTCTATTTTATCACAGCATACGACTTTTAACCAACGGTTAGTAGAAACCTGGACTAATTTCACCCTATTGCCCCGTCAACCTGTTAGGAAGAGATCTAATGTGTAAAATGGATATCTGTCTGATCTCTACGTCGGAAGGAATACAGGTCAGGTGACACTCCAACCTTAATTTTGCCTTGATAAAATGTAGCCCAAACACTCCCTTGTACATATATCAGTGGGACTTGATCCCAACAGCGGTGCCCTCTATATTCTTTCTTCCATCGTGGTGGGCAGGCGTTCTTATGAACGCAGATCTTCTTATGAACACACCTCTTATGAGGTGTGTTCTTTGGCCGTGTGTATATGTTTTATGGTCTGATCTGGAGCAGCGTTCGGCGTACACTCCGTGACCAGTGTGGTCGTGAGGTGTGTCCCAGCGGGTTCCCGGGTATGTTGGGGGTAGGGGGTGTATAGACCTTCTACGGCGCGCGAGGCCTGGGTTGTTTCCACGCGCGAGACCTCGCGACTGTAGCGGTCTTTTGATCGGGACACACCACAGATGGTTCCCTAGTTCATAGCAATCTGTCTTTGATGACCACCCAGTCTCCTGGTTGGAGGTCGTGCAGGGGACCAGAGGCCGGCACCGGGAGTGCGTCTTTCACCTGTTGGTGCTGTCCGGATTCCTCTCCCTATGTTGTCAATGGCACAGCTAATACATGATTATTATTTTTTTTAAGTAAATTGAGAATCCCTTTGTAAACCACTGTTGATTGAGAGATGCTAGCATTCCCCCTTTTGACACATGGTCCAACCCATGTGTCAATTTAGCATAATGATGGAACAACCACTTGGGGAGGCACGGCTTATTATCCGGCCCCTCCCACACCCCCTCCCTTTTGATACAACCACACTTTCTCCACTGATCAACTTCACCGGGTAGGGCCCTGGCATGTAGTTCCTGTAATGGGGCTGTCGTGGAAGGAGGTGGTGAGGAGTCATACATGTAAGAGGAATGGTTAGATTCCAGCATAAGTCAAAATCGTCATTGGATGTATGAGCTTCACATTTACATATAGACAATTGTTTTGGGAGCAACACAGTGTCCATGAACAGTTCCATTTCCAATTCTCCTCCCTCGCCTCTCTACACTTTAAATCTGGTGAGTATACTAAGGCAATGTGTTGCAAATTCTAGTTATCCCCTCAAAGTGTAAATGATTCAGCGGACAGTGTCATAGACAAGGCAAGTGGGTGTAAACAGCGATTACCCATCATCCAACTCGCGAGGGTGTAATCATGTCTCGTATTGTTCCTCTTACTCAACATAAGGAGCCAGTGGCAGGGATAACCAGGACATAGATGTTCCACAGCTGTGATACATGCTTACGTGCCCATGCTTCCTGGTAAAGGGTAAAACATTGGTCTGAGAGTATACCGGAGATCGGTGGAGTGAAGGACCATGATAGAGATAGTAGGGGGAAGGTTGGTATGCAGCTTGGCTATTCTTAGACCACTGAGGAAGATACATGGCATATAGGAGATAGTATACAAAAGCCCCAGCTCAGCAGCATCAGAGAGACATCCGTGATTAATCAGTTCGACATGGCGGCTGCTTATGACCTCTGCTTATTGTAGAGGATAATTATACCAAAGCCCCAGACAGCAAAACAGGTGAAATCATTCCTGGGGATGACTTCTTATTGTAGGATATTTATCCCGGACTACGCATGTCTAGAGGGGCCCTAAGCGCAATCGCTCACGGGCCAGGGATCCTCCCAGGTAGCAAGGTCACATGGACCCCTGCTGCAGCAGAAGCATTCCAGGGGCTAAAAATAGCACTGCTCACCACTCCCACATTAGGCCTCCCAGATCCGACCAGACCATTTACCCAAGCAGTAGACTTAAGAAAACCTTGCTGGTTCCGCATGTCTATGCTACTGCTTGAACAAAAGACATGTCACCTCTCTGCAGCGAGATGGTTACGCTGTAACACCTGCTTGCTTGACATGCCGAACATAACTGTGAAACACTGCAACATTTGTTCCCCCAGAGTTGACCTAAAGGAGATACCACTCGAGAATGTGGAAATGGAACTGTTCATGGACACTGTGTTGCTCCCAAAACAATTGTCTATATGTAAATGTGAAGCTCATACATCCAATGACGATTTTGTCTCTAGGGAAACGCCCATTCCTCTTACATGTATGACTCCTCACCACCTCCTTCCCCGACAGCCCCATTACAGGAACTACATGCCAGGGCCCTACCCGGTGAAGTTGATCAGTGGAGAAAGTGTGGTTGTATCAAAGGGAGGGGGTGTGGGAGGGGCCAGATGATAAGCCGTGCCTCCCCAAGTGGTTGTTCCATCATTATGCTAAATTGACACATGGATTGACCATGTGTCAAAAGGGGAATGCTAGCATCTATCAATTCAACAGTGGTTTACATAGGGATTCTAAATATACTCGAAAAAAAATTTGTGAATCATGTATTAGCTGTGGCTTCATGACAACATAGTGAGAGGAATCCGGACAGCACCAACAGGTGAAAGATGCACTCCCGGTGCCGGCCTCTGGTCCCCTGCACGATCTATGACCAGGACACTGGGTGGTCATCAAAGACCTCCGTCGTGGAAACAACCCAGGTGGACCGGACACACCTCATACGACCACACTGGTCACGGAGTGTACGCCGAACGCTGCTCCAGATCAGACCATAAACATATACCCACGGCCAAAGAACACACCTCATAAGAGGTGTGTTCATAAGAAGATCTGCGTTCATAAGAACGCCTGCCCACCACGATGGAAGAAAGAAGAAGACGCCCGTGGCATCCGTTCCGCCAGCCAGGCCTCTGTGGGCTGCGTGGCACCATGTGTGTCTTATCATAATCTCACTGGTGTTCGTGGTCCCATTTATGTGGGGGGAGGCCCAGAAGATTAAAAAAAATGTATGTGGACAATATGTGGAGTTGGATGGAAAGTCTTTTCGGAAAATGGAAAGAGCTGATTGTCTCACTGTTCACCAGCTTGTTAGTGGTAATAGCTGTTTTCTGCTTGTACGGATGCTGTGTGGTCCCGTGTGTACGTTCACTAATAATCAAGGCCATAGACAAGTCTGTAACGACAACATTCGTGCACCCAACTAAAAACGATCTAGGTGAATGTTTTCCTCTGGTCCCTGTACCTGAACCATTCCCCTACCCGGAGTGGATACCTCCTTATGATGAAGAGTAAGCCAGATGAGTCATAGACCACGCTTAGTTTAGAGACCATATAATGGGAAGTAATGGTAATAACACTTGTATTTAGATAAGGGCTGTAGGCCCATGAGCACAGCTTTCTGCAATATATGTAAAGAACTTTAACAATGAACAAGTTATGAAGGTATGTCTGAAATAAATTAATATGTATGAAGCGATATGTATAACCTCATATAACCAATGTGCTTTATTCATTTTTATGCTTTAGTAATTTTGTTGTTAAAGTGATAATAATGTTAGATTTTTATCAAAAGGGAGGAAATGTAATGGAAAATTACATTCAGTCACGCACTGTATTATGCATGATTAGAAGTTTCTCTTCCTCTACAAACCATTTCTTCTCAAGGACACATTCCGAATGTCTCGCCATGAAGTGATGGCGCCGTGTCTGATAGTAGAAGGAAACATTGAGGTCTCTATGCCCCCTCGAGCTTTCCCTTTGGCCTGGTAAATTATCTATTGCAGCCTGCCATGTTCTGGGCGGGAAAATTACTATAAAGCTTATGAACTCGTATGTCTCTTTGGCTCCTTCGCTCTAAGACCCCAGTTAGTGTGTCTGACTGAGAACGACCCATCAGCGCTGATTATATGTATTGATATTTATTAAATGTTGTCTACTATACTGGTCTAAAATCCACTGGTGACGGAGTTGTTTCTTATTAGTTAACAGATTTCCACCACTGCCTGCCTGCCTATGTCTCTAGATATCTCTATCTATCTGTCTGTCTGTCTGGCTATCTGTCTGTCTGCCTATCTCTCTATCTCTCTAGCTATCTATCTGTCTGGCTGACTATCTCTCTATCTCTCTAGCTATCTATCTGTCTGGCTGACTATCTCTCTATCTCTCTGCCTATCTATATATCTCTATCTGTCTGTGTCTCTATCCAGATGTGGACTGATGACGTAATAGGATCTCCACTGACCCTGAGGGCCTGGTCTAGGTTGTGGCCGTGGCAACGCTGGGGCCCCAGCCCGGCCTGGATGGAGTGTTGGATCACACTGCTCATGTGGTCCAGGGGAGTCAGGAGCCCGTGGAGCCCCGAGCCGGAGGCCTGGATGTCGGCGTACAGGAGTATGCCCAGGGGCCCCTCGAACACCACCGGGTCGACGAACACAAACACCCTGAAGAAGAAGAGGAGGAGGAGGCGGATGGCCATGAACATCATGCGTTCACTTTGCTGCTAAGCTCTAGCTAAGCTTATCTGGTCAGCACTGTGTTTAGCCTACTGAGAACGCAGTACAACAACACTCTGCATGTGGTGAACATGAGAGAGAGAGAGAATGTTGTTGATCCATAAGATCACTGAATCTGCACTCCCTCAGCCAACCAGTCATGCCACGAGTGGGAAAGAGGGTTCGACACCGGAGCGTGACGAGGTCACTGCATGAGTAAGCGATCCCTTGCCAATCACCCGTAATGAGGGTGACTCACCTCTCTTGAAAGGAGTAATGCTCGTTCTTCAGGCTTTGTTCAGCGACAACCATCCTCTGATACATCAGGCCTGCGGAAACAAACGAAAGATTAAATGTTAGAGAGAGAGGAGAGAGAGAGAGAGAGAGAGAGAGAGAGAGAGAGAGAGAGAGAGAGAGAGAGAGAGAGAGAGAGAGAGAGAGAGAGAGAGAGAGAGAGAGAGAGAGAGAAGAGTACCTGGGGTGCATCGCTCAGCCTTCATCTGCCGGCTGTAGCTGAGGCCCATGGAGCAGTAGGGCTGGGGGAAGGTCAGCAGCCTCTTGCAGAAGTCATACACGCGCTTGTACAGCTCATCAGGAATGTGGATGGTCTGGACCAGATCGATCAAAACAAACACCACGTTGATCACTTATTACCCTCACACTCTTTGCATGTGTGGTGTGGGTGGGTGTGTGTGTTGCGCACCTGTAGCACGGCATACATGAGCGTGTGTAGCAGAGGAATTATATTTTTGCGACAATCCAGTCTCTCGGCCTGTCAGGAAACACGGAACACAATTAACACCAGGAAACAGGAAAGAAGAGGAGAAAAGTACCAAACTGTGCAATAAGCGTACAAGAATTCACTTTGATTGATGCTGTGGTGAGCGGATTAGCGTGCGACACACACATGGTAGGTGAGTGAGACAGAGAAGACCACCACCAAATGGTATCGACCGCCTGCTGGATACACACACCTTCTCCAGCTCTTTGATGACCACACGGACCAGGCACAAGGTTACCGTCTGGGCTGGTCTGCACCCTCTTATCAAGAGTCCATCTGAGCATGCCTACACACACACACACTTTAATTCAATGGCATAACTTATGAAACTTTTGATGTCAACAATAGAAAATACTTTAAGAGGAAAAGGACAACCAGCGTGCACAACACACACACACACACACACACACACACACACACACACACACACACACACACACACACACACACACACACACACACACACACACACACACACACACACACACACACACACACACACACACACACACCACACACACACACACACACACACCTGTGAGATGACCATCTCGTTCTCGGGGCAGGATGGACTGCACAATACGGTAAAGCTCTGACTCAAAGTTTGTATTTCTGCCAGCTAGAAGAAGGTCAGAGGTTAAAAGCATGTGATTTTGAGGTCCTCCCAGAGTAGAATAAGGCATGCACTCTGACATGTGTATCAGGGATTTAGTTTTGTCATTTTGTAATATTAAAACAATATTGATTTTATTACATATTGGCAAGTTCTTTCAAATGTGCTTTGAGTGTGTATGTGTATGTGCGCGCGTGTGTGTGTGCGTGTGTGTGTGTGTGCGTGTGTGTGTGTGTGCGTGCATGTTTTTGTACACACCTGCCTCCATGCTGAGCACATTGCTCTGGCTAACCCAGGGCGCGTGGTTGCTCATCTCTCAGGTGCATGCTGGGAAAATAGCTTCGCAGCTAGACAAGGCAAAGACAAGTTGAGTTGAGTGGATTAATCCCTGGCATGGCAGCATAGCTGGAATACCTGCAACCTCTTCCAAAAAGCACCTGAACAGAACCAGCATGACCTCATTGTGAGGGAGCGTGCCGTGTAGCAAGGCACCCTGCATGTCCGCTCCCAGATGGCAGACCAGGTATGTGTAGCGGACAGGACAGCAGGGTGCAAAACAGGAGAACGATATTTGACGTGACCTGGTGTGGCATTACAATAAAATGTTTTAATGATAGTATGGAAAACAGCAAACGCAACAAAGCATAAGGCATCGCAAATGATGGGCGAGTTCCTGTACATTTATGAGGTTGCATTCAATGTACAACATGCATACATTATCACAGGAAAAAAGTACAGATATGTTTAAATGCATTGTATGGAACATAGGCTCTGTGTACTGTACTGTATACAACAAGAAACCATGTGATCACAAGTGATAACATATGATGTTAAATAAATATATTAGATTTAATAAATTAGTGTAAAACTCCATGACGTGGCATGACGTTATTTAAGAGGTCACAAAGTAAGATTTGTAATTAATTAGCAATTATAAACCTGACTTTAAAAAGCCCGGTTTTAAGCGATACAATGCTTTGGTTGCTTTAGCTGCTGAAGAACAGATGAGCATAGTGTCTTCCAGGGACAAAAAATGTATCACAGTAACAATACAGGCACATTCCAAATTCGCATTCCTATGTGCATACTTATGCATCACACACACACACCACGCACACGCACACACCACGCACACGCACACACAGTCTGCAAATGTCTCAAAATCCCTCCATTGTGTGACCCAAAAGTGCAGAGGATTTCCAGAAACAGAAATAAAAAGAAGCAGAACAGCCAAGTAGTCACCAGTATTGTAATCCAACATATTGAAATGAAACTATTGAAACTGCCGACTTGTAGCTTAGCTTCAAAGAGCTTAAAATGCACTATAGTACTATAGTAAACCCGTATGGCTAATAAATGTACTACAGACACAGGACACTGAGACAGAGGGCGGCAACTGGCCTTTCCACAGGAGCACCAGTTGGCAGTGGCTCAGGAGGTACAGCGGTTGTCTGGCAACCGGGAGGTTCCTGATTCGATCCCCTGGCTCCCCCCTAGCTAAGTGTTGAGGTGTCCGCTGAGCAAGACCACCCTAACCCCCACTGCTTCCCGACCAGCTGGCTGCTGCCTTGCATGGTTGACAGTGTCGTCGGTGGATGAATGTGTGAATGAAAGGGGTGATGTGAGGCAATGTTACATGAATGCAATCCATTTACCTGCCCAAGCAATCAACTGGATGACAGCCAATTAACAAATTACAAATTGACTAATTAAACTCTCACAGGGACAAGCAAAATCACAGGACAGAAAGACTGAGATGGTTACAAAATGCACACGAGCACACGGCTCTTTCATGAATCAACATAGGGGGAAATTAGGCATTTCAAAAACACAATACTTGCTACTTGACACCATTATTTGTCTCTGTGAGTTGGCGTTGGCGTGCGTGCGTGCGTGGTGTGTGTGTGTGTGTGTGTGTGTGTGTCCCACATTAAGGTAAACATTAAAACGGTCTGGAATTTCCCGTCATCTTTTCCTTGTAGTTGTTTTAATGCAATCTGAGCTTTACTCAGATTGCACTTCTCTGGTAGGCCTATTCGCAAAATACACACACACACACACACACACGGAAAATAAACACATTAATTACACATGAATAAATAATGACACTGACTTTTACTGGAAGGAAAAATAAGCCAAGATCACCTGACAAGCAATTTAGACAAAGTCACCTGCCACATGAATTATGGACCTACAGACACACACACACAGACACACACTACACAATATTCAAGATGATGTAATTGTATAAAAAATATAATAAATGATTATAACAACAATAATATAATAATAAATAAAATAACACCAAAAATAAACAATTACTATTATGTCAGTAATCCTAATAAGGTGTCAATCTATACTTTCCTGGTCAAGCCTGACAGACCCCACACATTTCCTGTGCGCCAAAATGAGGGGGCCGAAGACCTTATCTATATTTAGGCCAGCGTGACAGAGCAGAGAGAGATGAGAGAGAGAGAGAGAAGAGAGGAAACAGAGAGGGGAAACGAGAAGAGAGAGAGAGATGAGAGAGAGAGAGAGAGAGAGAGAGAGAGAGAGAGAGTAATTTGTATGACCTATTTAAAATAAGGACCAGGAGAAAAATATACTGAATTTAAACATATTTATTTTAAACTTAACCTTCCTGATTGTAGGCAGACAGGGAAAAGGAATGTCAACACAACCATGGAAAACACTCAAATAAATAAAAATAAACATGAATGAAAATTAAAATCACAATGAAAACTTAACAATTATCAATAATAAAGTGCTGAACAAAAATAAAGTGTTACAAAAACATGTGTAAAGGCTGTGGTTGTGCTCCAAAGGGTGAGAGCGGCTAAGGTGGTAAAACAAGTTGGTTGTATTACCAGTCTTGGTGGACGACGGTCATAATTTGCAGACAACATTGGTCTGACTACGGTCTGACTTATAAAATCCAAACCACTGTCATACTGGTGAGCTGATCTTTCCATTTTTGTCGACAATTTCCTCGCTTGTTGCGGCGCTTATCTTTCACTTCTCACTCCGCGCTGTTTCTGTTATTCAAGAAACAAACACGAACACGAGACAACGAGACGGCGCAACCAAACTTGATACTGGTACATGATTGGCTGTTAGCGTGTCACTCCATACGTTGCCAGGTACCGGAGGACGAGTGCCTTTGTTCATGCAACCAACCTTGCTTCGCAACCTCTGGTTCAAAGCGGAGCTAACTCCGCTTTCTTCCAACGAGGAAAAAAAAATATCGAAACGTTCTATCGAACGCATTTTCTATCGATATTGATTACGTGTCTATCGCGATACATATCGTTATCGTTTTATCGCCCAGCCCTATGCCATGGATACAAATGTATATCTTCACTGGTTAAAATTGTTGGCTCTTAAAATGTTTGTATTAGGCCTATTCTGCATGTCCATTATGACACTCATCGAACTCTGGAAGTGAGGGGAGTTTCTCTTGCCCTTTGGTGGGCTAGAGATAGGGAATGCCATAATCATATGACCTGTAAAGCCCTTTGAGACTGTAACTGTGATTGTCAATATTGAATTGACTTGGCTTAGTTTAGCCTGGTGCACATACAATACAGACAGCATTATTAGAAAACGATTCTTTCGACTCAAGGGGAACAACATGCTATGTGAAACAATCAGAATCCATCTCAAGCAAACACAAAGGCTAAGCAAATTAAAGCTCTCTAAACCTGCTGTGAGGACATCAAAGGAGTGGACCAGTGAAGCTGTGGAGAATCTTAAGGCGTGTTTGGACTGCACTGACTGGGATGTTTTCAGGACTGCTACCAACAATCTGGACGAGTACACAGAGGCTGTGACTGCCTACATCAGCTTCTGTGAGGCTAGCTGTGTACCATCATGCACCAGGGTGAGTTATAACAATGACAAACCCTGGTTCACAGCCAAACTCAGACAGTCAAGGGCAGAGAAGGAAGATGCGTTTAGGAAGTGGGGACAGAGCTTTGTTCAAAGAGTCAAAGTACAGGTTTAGCAAGGAGGTGCGAGTAGCTAAACGACTGTACTCAGAGAAACTCCAAAACCAGTTCTCAGCCAATGACTCTGCTTCTGTCTGGAGGGGGTTCAGACAGATCACAAACTACAAAGCAAAAACCTCCCACTCCATGAACTTTGGGCTGGGGGCGGGATTAGCAAATCGGCAAAAACTTTCTGAGCTCCATTTCACAACAACCCGACAATGGAAGTGACTACTCTGATACAACCGCACCGATACCACTTTGGCAACGCAACGTTAACCTTGTAATATTCTTAGCCAAGGAATATTGAAATAAAGAGATGCAACCGAGTTATCGTTTATGGATGTTTAATAGAAACTGCGCATGGTACCGAGCATGGGCGTAGAATTTAGTGGGGACGCTGGGGACATGTCCCCACCAATTTAACAGAGCACCCCCCCCCCATCAGAACCGCAAATTAACGGAGCACCCCCCCCCCCCCCCCCATCAGACCGCGAATTAACGGAGCACCCCCCCCCCCCATCAGAACCGCGAATTAACGGAGCACCCTCCCCCCATCAGAACCGCGAATTAACGGAGCACCCCCCCATCAGAACCGCAAATTAATGGAGCACCCCCCAGTATACTTACTTAAAGTTCAGAGAAACAAATAAGATTCAGTTTTTATTTGAGTTATGACAGAACAGGTAGTAAACAAAAATATACAATTACAAAACAAGATCACTCGTATCGATGTAGTCCGCCATTGTCTTGTTGTGCTCGCGTTGCTGGGAAGGCGGAGACTTATACAGACGTACAGTGACGTAATGACGTGGGGGCGGGTTGGCTCTCGAGGCTCTCTAGCCGGTGGAAAAGCAAACCGGTTCTTAAGTTGAACCAGCTCCGAACTGGCACTAGCACCAGCACAGAACCAGCTCTCGGTTCACTTTAGTGGAAAGGCCATAACAGACTCATTTTTCCGATTATTGGAATCGTTATTTTGTATAATCTGATTGCCGAAAAATTTAAATGCGCTCCTTGCGGCAAAATGCACTCCTTGCAGGCGGCTCTGATGCAGTCGCCTCTCTCTGGCACAATGTTCCCGCCGGCAGCATTATTGATTGGCTATACATCACGGGTACAAAATAGCCAATCTTTACTCCGCATTTGTGGGAGACACGTGGGAAAGAGTTCGCCAATCAGTCTGTAGTGTTTGTCTCGACACGGCCATTCACTACGGTTGACGATTGGCGGCGCAGCCAAAATAACGCGACAAAAGCCAATCGGTCTGCAGTGTTTTGGCTCGACACGCCCATTGATAGTATAAATGGACACGCCCATTTATACTATCAATGGCACGTGCTAAAACACTGCAGACCGCTTGGCTTTTTTTACCCGTGATGTATGTATGTAGTGATGTATGTATGTAGTGATGTATGTATGTATGTATGTAGTGATGTATGTATGTAGTGATGTATGTATGTATGTAGTGATGTATGTATGTATGTATGTATGTATGTAGTGATGTATGTATGTAGTGATGTATGTATGTAGTGATGTATGTATGTAGTGATGTATGTAGTGATGTATGTATGTAGTGATGTATGTATGTATGTAGTGATGTATGTATGTATGTATGTATGTATGTAGTGATGT
Source organism: Coryphaenoides rupestris (assembly GCA_002895965.2). Taxonomy (NCBI): domain Eukaryota; kingdom Metazoa; phylum Chordata; class Actinopteri; order Gadiformes; family Macrouridae; genus Coryphaenoides; species Coryphaenoides rupestris. Next base: position 605,997 of record PIJE02000090.1, read on the forward strand.
ATGTATGTATGTAGTGATGTATGTATGTATGTAGTGATGTATGTATGTATGTATGTAGTGATGTATGTATGTAGTGATGTATGTATGTATGTATGTAGTGATGTATGTATGTATGTAGTGATGTATGTATGTAGTGATGTATGTATGTATGTAGTGATGTATGTAGTGATGTATGTATGTATGTTGATGTATGTATGTATGTAGTGATGTATGTATGTATGTAGTGATGTATGTATGTAGTGATGTATGTATGTAGTGATGTATGTATGTATGTATGTAGTGATGTATGTATGTAGTGATGTAGTGATGTATGTATGTAGTGATGTAGTGATGTATGTATGTAGTGATGTATGTATGTATGTATGTAGTGATGTATGTATGTATGTAGTGATGTATGTATGTAGATGTATGTATGTATGTATGTAGTGATGTATGTATGTATGTAGTGATGTATGTATGTATGTAGTGATGTGTGATGTATGTATGTAGTGATGTATGTATGTATGTAGTGATGTATGTATGTTAGGATGTATGATGTATGTATGTAGTGATGTATGTATGTGTGTAGTGATGTATGTATGTATGTAGTGATGTATGTATGTAGTGATGTAGTGATGTATGTATGTAGTGATGTATGTATGTAGTGATGTATGTATGTAGTGATGTATGTATGTAGTGATGTATGTATGTAGTGATGTATGTATGTAGTGATGTATGTATGTATGTAGTGATGTATGTATGTAGTGATGTAGTGATGTATGTATGTAGTGATGTATGTATGTATGTAGTGATGTATGTATGTATGTAGTGATGTATGTATGTAGTGATGTATGTATGTATGTAGTGATGTATGTATGTATGTATGTAGTGATGTATGTATGTATGTAGTGATGTATGTATGTATGTAGTGATGTATGTATGTATGTAGTGATGTATGTATGTAGTGATGTATGTATGTATGTATGTAGTGATGTATGTATGTATGTAGTGATGTATGTATGTATGTAGTGATGTATGTATGTATGTAGTGATGTATGTATGTAGTGATGTATGTATGTATGTATGTAGTGATGTATGTATGTATGTAGTGATGTATGTATGTATGTAGTGATGTATGTATGTATGTATGTATGTATGTATGTAGTGATGTATGTAGTTGTATGTATGTATGTAGTGATGTATGTATGTAGTGATGTATGTATGTAGTGATGTATGTATGTATGTAGTGATGTATGTATGTATGTAGTGATGTATGTATGTAGTGATGTATGTATGTATGTAGTGATGTATGTATGTATGTATGTAGTGATGTATGTATGTATGTAGTGATGTATGTATGTATGTATGTAGTGATGTATGTATGTATGTATGTATGTATGTATGTAGTGATGTATGTATGTAGTGATGTATGTATGTATGTATGTAGTGATGTATGTATGTAGTGTATGTATGTAGTGATGTATGTATGTATGTAGTGATGTATGTATGCATGTAGTGATGTATGTATGTAGTGATGTATAACCAATCCAATAATGCTGCTGGTGGGACATTGAGTCAGAGAGAGGTGACTGCAAGGAGTGCATTTTGCCCCAAGGAGGATCAGTAGGATAGTCAGGAAGGCGGGCTCGGTCCTGGGGGTCCAACTGGACTCCCTGGCGGTGGTGGCGGAGAGGAGAATGTTGCGCAAGATGCATAGCATCATGGGCAACAACCTCCACCCTCTCCACCAAATGCTGACCTCATATAAAAGCACATTCAGTAATAGACTCATCCAACCCAAATGTACAACAGAACGCCACAAGAACTCCTTTATCCCGGTTGCCATCAGGCTGTACAATGCATCCACCTCAGGTCGTGAGAGGAACAAGGGAGACACAGCGACCTGAGGTCAACACACGATACCATGCTAATGGTACACAATGCTAAGGTCAATTACAGCCACATCACTCCAGCAATCCTGCACTTTATCACTCTATCACTTATCACTTTTTCACTTATCACTTATCACTTTACCACTGGTCACCTTATAATGTATCCACCAACACCTGCTGACAACGTAGTCCACAGTGTAGACCTTCCTCTACCTCACTGTAGTTATTGGTAATATTTACCATGCAGACAGCCTACAATACTGTAGTTATTGGTAATATTTACCATGCAGACAGCCTACAATACTGTAGTTATTGGTAATATTTACCATGCAGACAGCCTACAATACTGCCAAACGCTTGTTGATACATGTTTGTTGTTTTTGTTCAATGCAGTCCCTCCTTAGACTGTATATTGTGTGGTGTATATTTCTCCCCTGTGTTCTTTCTGACTTTTATGCTGCACGATAAGTTCCCTCGGGATAATTAAAGTCTTCTTGAATCTTGAATCATTTTGCCCCAAGGAGCGCATTTAATTTTTTTTTCATTTAATCGGCCAATCAGATCATACAAAATAACGATTCCAATAATAGGAAAAATGATGAATATCAGATCTGATTATCGGCCGATTATCGACCCCTAATTACTAATAATCGGTATCGGCCCAGAAAAAAACCATATCGGTCGACCCCTACTTCAATTATGCCCAAAAAAATTTGCCATCAGAATATCTTATCTTGCCTACATATTTGTATATATTAACTGTACATTTGTAAATCCGTTAGTCTATTTTTATCATTCTGTTGTTTTCCATATTATTTTATTGTACTGTATCGCTATGTAACCTAGCACAAGTATTTCCTTCGGGATTAGAAGTTCTATTCTATTATGGACGGCTTAGAGCGGTTGTATCAAAGAACTGAGAGAAGATCCCACTCTGCTTTCTGCAAGGTTGCTGAAGGTCAACCTTAAAGGAGTCTGGACCGCCCGGCCTCTTTAACATACCCTATTGATCTGATGTCTCTCTCTCGCTCTCTCGCTCTCTCGCTCTCTCTCGGCCTGTCTCTCGCTCTCTCTCGGCCTGTCTCTCGCTCTCTCTCGGCCTGTCTCTCTCTCTTTCTCTTTCTCTTCTCTTCTCTTTCTCTCTCTCTCTCGGCCTGCCTCTCTCTCTTGATCTCTTGTTCTCTCTCTCGGCCTGCCTCTCTCTCTTGATCTCTCTCTCTCTCTCTCTTGGCCTGTCTCTCTCTCTTGATCTCTTGTTCTCTCTCTTGGCCTGCCTCTCTCTCTTGATCTCTCTCTCTCTCTCTCGGCCTGTCTCTCTCTCTTGATCTCTCTCTCTCTCGGCCTGTCTCTCTCTCTCTCTCTCTCGGCCTGTCTCTCTCTCTTGATCTCTTGTTCCCTCTCTTGGCCTGTCTCTCTCTCTCTCTCTCTCTCTCTCTCTCTCTCTCTCTCTCTCTCTCTCTCTCTCTCTCTCTCTCTCTCTCTCTGGCCTCTCTCTCTCTTGATCTCTTGTTCTCTCTCTTGGCCTGCCTCTCTCTCTTGATCTCTCTCTCTCTCTCTCTCTCGGCCTGTCTCTCTCTTGATCTCTCTCTCTCTCTCTCTTCCTGCCTCTCTCTCTTGATCTCTTGTTCTCTCTCTCGGCCTCCCTCTCTCTCTCTCGGCCTGCCTCTCTCTCTGTCTGTCTGTCTTGTGTTGTCGTCTCTCTCTGTCTGTCTGTCTGTCTCTCTCTTTCTCTCTCTCTTTCTCTCTTCTCTCTTTCTCTTTCCTCTCTCTCTCTCTCTCTCTCATCGATAATTATCGATATCGACCGATATGAAACACTTATATCGTGATACAGTTTTCAGCCATATCGCCCAGCCCTACCATGGCATACAGATTATTATGATATTATTATGATTAGTCACCCAGATCAACATCAGCCGTGTTGGCACATTTGAAAGCTATTTCAGGAACCAAGGCCGCGTGCCAATCAAAGAATGCAACAGGCTGCTCTTTCCGGGTGAAGAAGTGGTTTAATTCCCGCTATCGCCTTCCGCCAGTCAGCAGCAACCCAGCCAGTATCTCTGCCTCTGCCCAGGCCCAAAACAACAAGACAACCTCAACTCAACCTCAAAATAAAACCCGGAGCGCTCGCTTCCGTGGAGGCACACCGCGGACGCCTCTGAAAACAGGAAGGAGTCGGACCCGGCGATGTCTTGTGGAAGTAAAGTAGGCTCGTGCGTGGGGCTGCCTCTGTGCGTGCGTGTGTGTCTGTGTGTGTGTGTCTGTGTGTGTGTGTGTGTGTGTGCGCATGCTGACTGGAAATCCCCAGCTTGTGTGTGTACGTGCACTTCAGCAAAACAGTTTGGCTTAGACCTGTCCGTAATGTCAAGTCAAGTTATTCAAGATAAGATAACATCTATTTGTGTTCAATATGATCCTAAATTCCTGAAATCCTAATCCTAAAATAAGCATCAGTGCAGGATGAAAGCTGAATGAATGAAAAATATTTTTTTGTAGTTTTTCCTCAGTTTGGCTGACTGAAAACAAAAATTTGCCAGTTAAAATCACGCCATGTTCTTCGCCAGCATGCTAAATGTAATAATTGAGGTTGCATCAATTAATGATCGCTAGATGCGATCCTAAGGCTAAAAAGTCTCCTCTTTAGGTTTCATTTAATTTAACAAATGTTACCGTTTTGTTTCGTTTGATGACCTTTTATTGAGCCGGATATGTGCATACTGACACAGAAGAACCTTATTGGTTAATATGTATTAATTAGTAGAAGAACCTGATTGGTTGATATGCATTCATGCATACTGACATAGACACAGAGTCCAAAAACCACACCGCCTGTTTTGGGGGAGGAGCTGTTTTTGGCAGGCTGTGAACTTTGGCACTCAACCCCTTTTTGCATTGGGGTAGACGGCTGAAGACACAATTGTCAAGTTTTCAATGTTTTCTGATGGTACTTCACCTCTGAATGTACAAATGGAAAAAAAGGATTTTGTTGGCAAGGACCTTTAAAGTGGCGATAAAAAGGGAATGTTCCAAGACAGGGTAACTTGTCCCTGAAGACTTGCTACAATGTGAGTGTACAGTCTCCCCCTACATCATGTAGACTGGGAAAACTGATCACTGGGACCATTATGTGGTTGTGGAGAGATACAATGTATATAGTATGACAGTGACTTCTTCATGACACCAGAACTTATGAACTATATTCTCATCTGATTTAGGAGCTGAAATGTACACTTTTGACACACACACACACACACACACACACACACACACACACATACACGTTTACCTTACCAACAGGGGACCATCGGTTTTCATCAACCAAGTGTCCTCACCTGCCAATCAACAGAAAGAGACAGAAGAAGAGATGGACGAGAGATGTTGTGGTCTGTGTGAGATGGTGCTCGAACCACACAGACTGTGATTGGTTAGATTCTAAATGATGGCGACCAACCAGCTGGGATCATCCGTGACATTCATATGAATATCGATATCCTTTATATGCTACATATTCATGCAGATAACACTGCATACAGATATATGTAACAGTGGCCTATGGCTGGACTCCCCATGCTTAGGGAAGTTGCATCACGAGACTCGCTATATTGTATGAGTACAATTAGACAATTATCAAAAAAAAAACCCAAAGGAATTCCCTGCTGCTGTTGATTCTGATGTCTAATGCCAACAGAATGTGCTGGAATTACCCCTAGGACTCCACGCTTTCCAATCCACACAATGTCATACGCACAATTAACATAACTACACACCACAACACCCAGAAATTTAACGACTCCAATAATCGGAAAAATGATGAATATCGGATCCGACCCCTAGTACTTCTACTCCCTGGCCTATGTGTCACAAAGGTAACACATAAGTCCTTCCGTCCCACAGAGGAGCGGCGGCAGGCCTATTCCCCCTTCTGGAAGAGGATATGCTCAGTGTGTCACATTTGATGGTTTTGGCTGTGTGACACATGTGCGCACACACATAAGAGAGTGATGGGGAGAAGGTCTAGCCAGGTCTTGGCACACAGCAGTACCCAGACATATACATTCTCATAATTCCTTTTTTCCTTTTTTTAAAGGGGTGGTGTCTACTTGTGGCTGTCTGCATCTTAAATACAGCTCATTGAAGGAATTAAGTTGTTACATGAGTAAGATGGTCTTGGGATTTCTGGAACTATGTGGCTCAATTGACAGACTTGGCGTACAGACAGACCATACGTTGGTCTAAAATCCAGTATTTTAGACCAATGGGGGCCTACAAAACCCAATAGAAGATAATGCTATGTTTATGTTGAAATCATTTATATCCAACATAATTTCTAAACAATGTAGCCACAATATAGATGTTATGGTTACTCTCCAAATCACTTTCACCCTGAGGGAGTAGCATGAATCAGTACCAACACTTAGAAGAGATTGGCTGTCCTGTTAGAAAACACATTGTGACCACTACCCAAAAGGTTGCTCACATCCTTGGGTGCTAAATCCAATCAGAGCAGCTGACTCCTTCAGAGGACTGTGAGGTCTGTGTGTGCAGAAAATGTCATCGAGGCTCCTGCAGTATTTGCTTAGCACTGACGTTAGAGGGTCGCCATGAAGCCAAGAGTCCCTGAAGCCATGGAGCACATTAAAGCGAAAGGAAGGTTTCAATGAGTGATCCGAAACGCTCGCAGTCACTGACGGCATCGAGCAGGACGGAGAAGCTCGGCGCTAAAACTAGGAAGTGTGTGTGTCAAAGAAACAGATCTTTTCTAGGTTGGTGGTAGTGAAGAGGTATCAATCACAGAGTGTTCCTGTATCAACACACCAACATATGAGGAAGCCTTCCATAGACCACGCACATGTGGGGGGGAGGGGTGGGTACATTGTGGTTAATTTAAGTCACATAGAATACCAGAGTATATCTGTACTGTACAAAGAGTATCAAAGTGTGTGTGTGTGTGTGTGTGTGTGTGTGTGTGCTGCGTGTGCGTGCACGCCTGTCTGTGCGTGTGCATGTGCGTGCGTGCGTGCGAGTGTGTGTCTCTGAAACTCATACTTCCTCTATAGCATCACACCATGTTGCTAGTGCTAATGGTTTTGCAGTGGACAGGAAAACACATGATCTGTCGACTGCAGACATAGCGTTGCCATAATATTGCATCTCAGTGTGCGGGAGGATCTTGCAGTCTGTATGTCTGACTGACTTGAATGCCTTGACTTGAATGCCTTATATACACAACAATACTAAACTATCCATAATAAACCAAATAATATCTGATTTCCTCTGCATGCACACCGAATGATTCAGGTCAAGGTTGATTGACCCACCCCAGTGAATTGTACACTTTTGCAGCTGAATACAATGTCATTACTTTGCATTGCAACTGTGTTATTGCCTACGCATGAGCATGGATTTTGTATCTTTATCAAAATACTTTTAGCATTCCACCCGAAACACACTAACAAACAGTTAGCTGCTGCGGTGGAGTGCGTGGTGTTTAGTTGTGTTGTTGTGTTTACAACGCACCAGCCAGAGGAAGAGGGATGTTGTACAAGGAATACAGCGGGGCATGTTTGTATTTCAAAGTGTGCACGTGTGTGCACGTGTGTTGCGTGTGTGCGTGTGTGTGTGTGTGTGTGTGTCCATATTTACTTGGGTCAGTTGGCTAGGAAGGATTTAGCTGGGATTGTGAAGTGGACTGCATTAGGAAACACAGCTGATCCTGGACTTTAGTGCTGTATACTGTTGCATTGATGTGTAACAATAGCAAAGTAACTGCACCTGTATCCCGGTACCATCGAGCAGATATATATATATATATATCAGTATTTAGACTGGGTGCTCACCAATGTATGTGTGTGTGAGGCATTAAAAAGAGAACAACTAAATAACAATGGGTTAGATGTTCCAAAGACCATTAATAAATAAAGGAAGCGATAAGCAACATTCCGAGCATCCACTCAAAAAGTACCGTCTCTCAAGTTAATTGATTTCAAGTAAAGGAAATGGAACGAAGAAAGATGGGAATTAACTGATCATAGACCTGCTGTGTTCAGAGTACTTCCTAGTTCATTAAAGAGTACTGGGTTTGAAACTCTGTCACATAGTCGGGGCTCTAACATGACCTTTTATCCCCCGCCAAAAGGAGCACTTTACTCCTAAAAAGTTAACACAAAACAACATACTGTAAGCCGTATGTGACAATATATCACAATAACTAAATGTAATAAATACGCATCACACTCCTCACTAGGGATGGGTACCGAAACCCGGTACCACTATGGCACCGGTTCCCGTACGACCGGTACCTACCGTACCGAATCAAAAACGCATATTCCGGTGCCTCATTTCGGTGCCACGACCGAAGGGAGCGCCGGCGCTCCCATTACTCGCTTTTTTCAAACTACCGTAACTCCTAGACCGTTTGTGCGATCGAAGAAATTCCAATGATTTCTGAAAGCAGAGAAGCTGCGCTTTCCAACCATATAGGGTATTACAGTAAACCCTGAAGGGGTTGTGCGGAAGAGTTGCGCAAGAGTTGTAGGAGGAGACAGAGCATTCAAGCTTGTTTACATCGTGTTTAGCGGGTTTTGATCGTGTTTAGCGGGTTCTGATCGAAAATACTACACTACTCTGTAGAATATGCAGAGTAGTGTGGAGTAGTTTCACTTGCTTTGTTTGCTGTTATTTATTATTAGTAGTAGTACTGTAACTTATTTATTGTTAAATTGTTATTTGTTGATATTGTTAATTTAATATTTATTAGTAATGTTTAATAGTGTTTTGTATTTAATTGTAATTCTAATTTAAACAGTGTTACTTTTAAGAGTTAATATGTTGTTCAATGGTTTTGCCTTAGCAATAAAAAAAGACATTCTTTAACGTTATTGTTTGCTCTTTATTTTAAAGAAGGTATCGGTTCAGGCACCGTTTAGGAACCGGTACCGTTTTAAAAGTCTCGTTTTGGCACCGGTATCGGAAAAATCTAAACGATACCCAACCCTACTCCTCACCTGCCAATCAACAGAAAGAGACAGAAGAAGAGATGGACGAGAGATGTTGTGGTCTGTGTGAGATGGTGCTCGAACCACACAGACTGTGATTGGTTAGATTCTAAATGATGGCGACCAACCAGCTGGGATCATCGGTGACATTCATATGAATATCGATATCCTTTATATGCTACATATTCATGCAGATAAACTGCATACAGATATATGTAACAGTGGCCTATGGCTGGACTCCCCCATGCTTAGGGAAGTTGCATCACGAGACTCGCTATATTGTATGAGTACAATTAGACAATTATCTAAAAAAAAAACCCAAAGGAATTCCCTGCTGCTGTTGATTCTGATGTCTAATGCCAACAGAATGTGCTGGAATTACCCCTAGGACTCCACGCTTTCCAATCCACACAATGTCATACGCACAATTAACATAACTACACACCACAACACCCAGAAATTTAACGACTCCAATAATCGGAAAAAATGGATGAATATCGGATCCGACCCCTAGTACTTCTACTCCCTGGCCTATGTGTCACAAAGGTAACACATAAGTCCTTCCGTCCCACAGAGGAGCGGCGGCAGGCCTATTCCCCTTCTGGAAGAGGATATGCTCAGTGTGTCACATTTGATGGTTTTTGGCTGTGTGACACATGTGCGCACACACATAAGAGAGTGATGGGGAGAAGGTCTGTTATGGTTACTCTCCAAATCACTTTCACCCTGAGGGAGTAGCATGAATCAGTACCAACACTTAGAAGAGATTGGCTGTCCTGTTAGAAAACACATTGTGACCACTACCCAAAAGGTTGCTCACATCCTTGGGTGCTAAATCCAATCAGAGCAGCTGACTCCTTCAGAGGACTGTGAGGTCTGTGTGTGCAGAAAATGTCATCGAGGCTCCTGCAGTATTTGCTTAGCACTGACGTTAGAGGGTCGCCATGAAGCCAAGAGTCCCTGAAGCCATGGAGCACATTAAAGCGAAAGGAAGGTTTCAATGAGTGATCCGAAACGCTCGCAGTCACTGACGGCATCGAGCAGGACGGAGAAGCTCGGCGCTAAAACTAGGAAGTGTGGGGGGGGGGGGGGGGGGGGGGGGGGGGGGGGGGGTGGTGGCTGTTGGTAACGGGGGGTAGGATGTAACAGAGCTGCATTTACACTGCATGACACCGCAGCAGATACTTGAGACTTGAGAGCAAGTGAAACCAAACATCGGCATTCATCTCAGACCTCAAGTCGCCTCTGTTCCTCGTTCCTCTCTGCAACGTCGGAGTCAGCTTCAGTTGCGACCACCACATTCAAACCAACCTTCCCAATGAGAGGGTGAGCATAGGATTTGAAGTAACAACTGCGTTTAATTACTGGCCGTTGTTTTTTTTTTTATTTTACCGGGCATACATATGCTGCACATGAATGGACAGACAGAAATACCCACACAGCCCGTGGGCCTATAGGTGGGACGCAAATAACAAATAATAAGGAGTCTACGGCACTAATTTCAACGTGTTTATATTTTCAGACATTGAAGTGAGTGAGTGGTGGATAGGAAACGGCGCATTATTGACCCAGGACAGCTGTGAACACGTGTTGTTTGACAATTAATAAACAATGTGTCAGTGAGTTGTTCTGTCGAGACATAATAAAAGCGTATAACTGCACTCCGACGCACTGCCACGACTGTTTGGACGTGAGAGTCTCTCCAGTTCACGTCTATATATTTCTTTAAAGACACGTACCTGGGTGAATGAGTGACATCACAGCCCATGGTGGTCCTCTGACGTAAATTTCTTATGTTAAAAAACGCAGGTGATTTTTGTAGTTTATTATGTTTGAGTTATCTAATCTTCAAGTATTGCCATATCACTTCATCGGGCTCAAACCAGCCACATGGCGACGGTCCTCTGACCGTTTTCCCCCCGAACGAGGAGAACCGCTGATCGTCATTGGGCCGCCAGAGCGATTTCCTCGATAGTCGCTGGAAACCTGAAGAGTCCTGACATTGCGACGTGTCGCGGATCGCACTGCGGTGGTGCTTCAGTGTCTGTGTACGGGAGTCCTCCCGCAAACTGTGCATAACCTGTGACCAGCGACCCCCATCCCCGCACGTTCGCTACTCCGGTCTGACTGCAGAAGGACGCGAGCAGGAGAAGGAACGGATGGCAACAGAGGCCACTTGAGGTCCTGAGCCCTGTCTCAGTCATTTGCACCTGCCTCGGCACCGTGGCGATGTTTTGGTTTCACATTGCCTACAGTCTCAAGTATCTGCTGCGGTTTTGCTCGATCACATAAACTGACACGACCAGGGATTGTACAATGCAAGGCCTCTGGTTACATGCGCCTAGAATCCCCCCCAGTCTCACGTTCCTTGATTTCAATCTCCATCTCATCCTAACTCCTCTCGTGCCGTAAAACATCCATCGCGACCCACAATCACGACTCGGACCCACTCACCCACTTCCCTCTTTACTCTCCCTCCACTGCTCCCTATCTACCCTACTCCTCACTATACGACTCGCCCCCTTTACCACGCCCCCCTATACCTTGCCATACGATGTTTACCAGTATACATTGTTGAGATAGAGTAGAGAGAAAAGTAAAGAGAAAAGTTAGAGAAAAAGAAAGAAAGAAAAGAGAAAGTTACTGTAAGTCATTAAAATAGTACCATTACACAATAAAAAAATGTAGGTGCTTCAGATGGGGCATAGTTAATTTGCTTTAATTTACTCAACACAATAGACACATTGTACATATACTTATCCTAGTAATGTCTCTGTAATCTCTAATAATATCAGCATTAAAATAGCTATATACATCAAGATTATATTAGGCCTTATACATTCAAACAAATGTATTCTTCAACTGAGCAATTCAAAAGTACATAATATATATGAGGTCTCTTCAATGGCTCTCATGCGCAACGTTCAACCCATATCATCAAAAGTCTCAAGTGAACATATAGCAAATCCACTGCACGCAGACACATACAAGAATTTGACAAGTATTTAATTTTCGTGAACCACAAACCAAGAATACAGGGCTCCCACTCAATATCGTCTGGTCGCAATAACAAGATGTAAGTCACACGCCCTCTGACTTTCCTTTGATTTGGATTTTAGCAGCACCTCGTAAAGGACTCATATTGAGCAACTTTTTGGGCAATGAAGGAAAAGCCACTGAACACGTGGGATACGATGGTCATTACATACAATCAGCTTAGCTCTACTCTCTAGCACACCGGACAGCCTCTATACCTCATATTCTTATTTAAGATAGTTCATGGATAATGATCTACTATGCTAATATATACTATTTCATTTAACAATTTACCTTCTCTCAGGGTGAGATGATGCTGTATTCGAAGGTGGTAAAAAAGGAATTATGAGAATGTATATGTCTGGGTACTGCTGTGTGCCAAGACCTGGCTAGACCTTCTCCCCATCACTCTCTTATGTGTGTGCGCACATGTGTCACACAGCCAAAACCATCAAATGTGACACACTGAGCATATCCTCTTCCAGAAGGGGGAATAGGCCTGCCGCCGCTCCTCTGTGGGACGGAAGGACTTATGTGTTACCTTTGTGACACATAGGCCAGGGAGTAGAAGTACTAGGGGTCGGATCCGATATTCATCATTTTTCCGATTATTGGAGTCGTTATCACCCGAATGTGTTAAATTGAACTCTTTCCATGCTGGAGGCTATACCAGCTGACCCTGAATGTGACACTAGTCCACCAGTCCGTGACAATGGACTTCATTTTGTTTGCTCACGCTTCCCCAAACATAATATTATATATACCTGTTTAATCAACAAAAAGTTTTTGTGATAGTCCTGCATGTACAGGAATGCAACTCAGTTCATGGCTTCATAAAAATGTTACTCTCCGTTAGCTGCCGAACACTACAGTTGAGTATTTTCTTTACAGCAGGAAGCAAAGGGGGAGATACAGTCGGAGCAGCCATTGCTTTCACTGGCATCCAAAACGGCCGCGGTGTTCTCCACGAGGGGAAGTAGGGAGAGCATAATGGTGTCGCATCTGTTATGCCCCCCATTTGCAGAAGACCCCTTGGCTGAATGGAAGACTTCCCACCCCCCTCCCTCCCCAGGGGTGGACTCCCCTCATCAGCAGCAGGGAATTCCTTTGGGTTTTTTTTTTGATAATTGTCTAATTGTACTCATACAATATAGCGAGTCTCGTGATGCAACTTCCCTAAGCATGGGGAGTCCAGCCATAGGCCACTGTTACATATATCTGTATGCAGTGTTATCTGCATGAATATGTAGCATATAAAGGATATCGATATTCATATGAATGTCACGGATGATCCCAGCTGGCTGGTTGGTCATCCATCTTAGAATCTAACCAATCACAGTCTGGTGGTTCGAGCATCGGCCTCAGTTGCCTTTGCGTCAACGCCACATCACAAGTCTCTGTGTGGTCAGCTTGCTGCTCGAGCCTATTCTCAGCAAGCAGCCACCGAACAACATCTACTCGTCTCTATCCTCTTCCTATCCGTCTTGTTTGTGTGTCGTGTGGGTCACACCTGGGTGTACTGTGAGTGTCGTCAGTATTGTGTGTGTGTGTGTGTGTGCGTGTGGTGTTGTGTGTGTGCGCGTGTGTGTGTGTGTGTCTTCATATGTGTGTTTTGTAACAAACAGTATATCCTTCTGTCCTGTGTTTTTATTGGCTTCCCTGTCATTAGTGAAGATTTAATTGGTTCCTGGTTAATTGGTTGTGTGTCATTAGGGTATTTGCTTTGGGGGGAGGAAGATATGGAGTAGTTGCTAACTCCATCTCAGCTGTGTGTGTGTTTGTGTGTGTTTCAGGGTAGTTTAGAGTCTTGTTATTTTGTAAGATGAATACATATATTTTCCTTTCAATGTACTTTTTGTGCATTGTTTCAAGTTATTCTGAGTAATGCTGAGGTTCAAGTGGACAATTTCATGCTGGGGCTCAAATAAGAGCTCGGCACCATGGTGTCAATAGTATACTGGATTCTATAGTGATGCATGTTGTTGATTAATCTTCGTTAAATGGTGTAGTGAGCTACGCTGTGTTTGTGGTCAATATTAGAATATAGCTAGTGATTGTGTAGTGTAGTCTAGAGTGAGATGCTCCAACTATTCTAGCACATGTTACACTACTATGCAGATACACTTATAGCGTTAATCGTCCTGGTCATAGAAAACACACAGCTCGCAAGGTTTTTTAGAGATCTCTCTCAGCTCATAAATAAGTTACAGTATATACTACCGCATACAACTACATTGACACCTCGAGCAAACAATCCAGACCCATATCAGTCGACGATAAGATGTACTACTATGCCACTAGCTATCATGAACCAGAGGAGCATATCTCTCAAGCAGGACAGAGTGGCTCAACTGCATGCTGAGTTTAATCTTGTCGACTGAAAATGACACCCGTTACTAAGAACACTCGAATGCTCTCTGACAGCACAAACCTTCTCAATGACACTATTCAGAATCTCTCGCTCGTATGCTCAGGGAATAGCTGTGAACAAGCACGTTGAATCTCTGAATCCTCCTCCTGCCACTCCTCCTACAACTCTTTTGCGCAACTCTTCCGCGCAACCCCTTCGGGTTTACCGTAATACCCCTAAATTGGAAAGCGCAGCTTCTCTGCTTTCAGAAACCATTGGAATTTCTTCGATCGCACAAACGGTCTAGGAGTTACGGTAGTTTGAAAAAAGCGAGTAATGGGAGCGCCGGCGCTCCCTTCGGTCGTGGCACCGAAATGAGGCACCGAAATATGCGTTTTGGGGCGGGGGTAGGATGTAACAGAGCTGCATTTACACTGCATGACACCGCAGCAGATACTTGAGACTTGAGAGCAAGTGAAACCAAACATCGGCATTCATCTCAGACCTCAAGTCGCCTCTGTTCCTCGTTCCTCTCTGCAACGTCGGAGTCAGCTTCAGTTGCGACCACCACATTCAAACCAACCTTCCCAATGAGAGGGTGAGCATAGGATTTGAAGTAACAACTGCGTTTAATTACTGGCCGTTGTTTTTTTTTTATTTTACCGGGCATACATATGCTGCACATGAATGGACAGACAGAAATACCCACACAGCCCGTGGGCCTATAGGTGGGACGCAAATAACAAATAATAAGGAGTCTACGGCACTAATTTCAACGTGTTTATATTTTCAGACATTGAAGTGAGTGAGTGGTGGATAGGAAACGGCGCATTATTGACCCAGGACAGCTGTGAACACGTGTTGTTTGACAATTAATAAACAATGTGTCAGTGAGTTGTTCTGTCGAGACATAATAAAAGCGTATAACTGCACTCCGACGCACTGCCACGACTGTTTGGACGTGAGAGTCTCTCCAGTTCACGTCTATATATTTCTTTAAAGACACGTACCTGGGTGAATGAGTGACATCACAGCCCATGGTGGTCCTCTGACGTCCCGAGAGGAGAAGCGAGCGCCGCTCCGAGCGAACCGAGACTGACAGCACGCGGCGCGCGCTCAGTGTGTGTACGAGCTGCACGTGACCACGCCCACCCGCACTCGGACGCGAGCGAGCGACGGCGCGTCTCAGCTCCTCCACGTGCGGTCACAAAATACACCGACGACACAGCGGCGAGTAGTTTTGATTCATTTTTTATTGTGCGCAAATCTGACCAAATCACGATGGAAATACATATATACTGTGTATATATATATATACGATGTTTACCAGTATACATTGTTGAGATAGAGTAGAGAGAAAAGTAAAGAGAAAAGTTAGAGAAAAAGAAAGAAAGAAAAGAGAAAGTTACTGTAAGTCATTAAAATAGTACCATTACACAATAAAAAAATGTAGGTGCTTCAGATGGGGCATAGTTAATTTGCTTTAATTTACTCAACACAATAGACACATTGTACATATACTTATCCTAGTAATGTCTCTGTAATCTCTAATAATATCAGCATTAAAATAGCTATATACATCAAGATTATATTAGGCCTTATACATTCAAACAAATGTATTCTTCAACTGAGCAATTCAAAAGTACATAATATAATCCAACGAAAATAAATTAGTATTAATTTGGAAACAAGACATACAGGGCCCTCTAGTGGTCGAAACAATTATTGCAGCCCAATTTCTCCTGGAGATGTGGCAAGGGGGCAATGAAGGAAGCACTGAAACACGTTGGAAACAGTTAAATACACACACACACGCACAGTTTACAATATATTTTAACATAACATAATATATACATTTTTAACAATTTACTTCTCAGGTACTGACAAGTGTAAATAGTCAAATTCCCAGTTCATATCTAGGACTGAGAGCTTGCAAGAGCTTCAGTACAAAACACATGGAGAGGTCCAATCCCCGAATGTGTTAAATTGAACTCTTTCCATGCTGGAGGCTATACCAGCTGACCCTGAATGTGACACTAGTCCACCAGTCCGTGACAATGGACTTCATTTTGTTTGCTCACGCTTCCCCAAACATAATATTATATATACCTGTTTAATCAACAAAAAGTTTTTGTGATAGTCCTGCATGTACAGGAATGCAACTCAGTTCATGGCTTCATAAAAATGTTACTCTCCGTTAGCTGCCAACACTACAGTTGAGTATTTTCTTTACAGCAGGAAGCAAAGGGGGAGATACAGTCGGAGCAGCCATTGCTTTCACTGGCATCCAAAACGGCCGCGGTGTTCTCCACGAGGGGAAGTAGGGAGAGCATAATGGTGTCGCATCTGTTATGCCCCCCATTTGCAGAAGACCCCTTGGCTGAATGGAAGACTTCCCACCCCCCTCCCTCCCCAGGGGTGGACTCCCCTCATCCGTACATATGGAGCACAGGGGGGTGGGGTGGGGGGGGGTGGGCTGGGCAGGTCTTCAGGGCAGCGCCCCGATGAACGTTTGGACGGGCAGGCAGAGCAGGGAGCAGAAGGAGGGGTGGAGGGGCTGGATCTGGGGGGAGAGGACTCGAGCCTGGCGCCAGTCTGTGCAGCTGTCTGGTTTGGAGCACACCGATATCTCACACCTGGATGGGGCAAAGAGGCACACCTGGGTTCACTGTGATGTCCTCAATTTGTGTGTGTGTGTGTGCGCGCGTGTGTGTGTGTGTGTCTTCATATGTGTGTTTTGTAACAAACAGTATATCCTTCTGTCCTGTGTTTTTATTGGCTTCCCTGTCATTAGTGAAGATTTAATTGGTTCCTGGTTAATTGGTTGTGTGTCATTAGGGTATTTGCTTTGGGGGGAGGAAGATATGGAGTAGTTGCTAACTCCAGCTCAGCTGTGTGTGTGTTTGTGTGTGTTTCAGGGTAGTTTAGAGTCTTGTTATTTTGTAAGATGAATACATATATTTTCCTTTCAATGTACTTTTTGTGCATTGTTTCAAGTTATTCTGAGTAATGCTGAGGTTCAAGTGGACCATTTCATGTTACTGGTTTTGTGTGTGTGTGTGTGTGTGTGCGTGTGCATGCATGTGTGTGTGTGTGTGTGTGTCTACCTGATGACACTCTGCAGGACCTTGCGCTCGTCCTGGTCTAGACACACAGCGAAGGTTGTGTTCTCGCTCCCGCTCACCTGCACCTTGTCCACCTTCACCTCCCACGTGCTGAGCTGCTGCACAGAACAGAGGAGCACAGCAGAACCGATGCAACTCACGTTAACTCATAACATGAACACGTAATGAACTATCATGCTCTGACGCACATGTCCTGATCTGATCTTCTGCTGATGTGACTGACGATCTCATATAAACATTTCAACATTAGGGACGGTCTTTATGAACGGACATTTGACCGCACAGATACCTTCGTTTTATTCATTTTTTTCGACTATTTAATTTAATTTAATTTAATTTAATAATTTTTTTATTTATAGGACTCAGGACCATCATCACATGGTATGGAGCACAAGCAAAACATACAATAATACCAAAACAATAGCTAAAGTACAACAAATGTATCTATGTTAGCGGTACATCTGTTATGTTTATTTATTATTCTCGATTAATATTTTCTGTAAACGCAATCTGGGAATCCTGTGTGTTATGTACAGTATGCGTGTGTTTGATGAACCACACCACCCACTCGCCCATTAAATCCCCAGTCTGCATCATGAACTCTCAATCCCATCCGTTCTGATCCATCCGAATGCACACGCACTACTGCCGCCAACTGGAGCGGAGTGTGTCTGGGGAAATGCGTGCAACACTGACGCTGGGTTGGAGGATGACATGTGAGAGTGTGTCAGAGTCTCAGGAAAAGTTGGACGATTTTGGACGTCGTTTAGAGACTTTGGAGAATGCAAATCCTGGAACGATGATATCAACGATCCAACTTCTCCAAGATTTCTTTTTCACCCCGAAACTGATGTGATGTTGCAGACAGCAATTAGTTCACCCCACGCGTATGAATACAGCAGCACTCCCACATACTAGAACACAGCCAAGCATGTGTGGCGGTTCCCCTTTAATGCAGTGTTGAAGGCCCCCTGAAGGCCCTACCGTATCTGGTGCAGTGTCTGTGCAAGAGAATGTCATCTCGGTGAAGCGTCTTTTTCTCATGAGATATTCTACCTCAACTGCAACTCTGAGCCTAAACAGAAACCCAGCATACTATAGTGTCACCAAGACGCCTCTGCATGCAGGCAGCTGCTGTTGGTTACTGGCGACATCTTTAAAACCCACAAACCACACACACACCTAGACACACACATACAGCCAGACAGACAGACAAAGAAAGAGACAGACGTTTTACCTGGTTGTAGCTCCTCTTTGCTTTACAGTTTTGCCTCTTCAGCACTTCGGTCATACTCAGCAGCAGACACTCCATCTTAGGGTCTGGGAGAGAGCATTAGCAGCAGACTGCTTTAGACGCTACTCACAAATTACATTATCAGTAGAGTTTGCTTTAACGACATGTGGGTATTTTATAATTTACAATGCAGACTAATAATGAGAAGAAGTATAACAAATTGATGATAGCTATTTGCCATGAAATCATGAACAAATGTAGAAGCGCCTACATCTGAAATAATGTGATCAGCCCTGGAGTGCTTCTGTTTACCCCGGTGCCTGTTCAACAGTAATTCGGTTGCCGTTGGCAACAACATACCTAGTTCCTCTGGGGTTTTGCAGGCCTTGGTCAGGTTCAGTGACGTACACACTTTGCTCTCTCTCTTCCACTGACTCCGCCCACTAACTACCACCTGCGTGTCAACATAAAGATCAGAAAGGTCAGTTGGGAACCTTGAGAACACACTCACACAACACAGTCTGGCGTGGGGCATTCACACAACAGAGCCTGTTGACTAGCGGCATTAGCTTCAGACATCAATAAAAGGGCTTGGAGCTTTGGTCCCATGATGATGCATCATCATGGGACCTATTGTACAATTTTCCCTTGCCCTTGCGTGCATATGGGGAGTTCATTGGGGACAGGCGGTGGAACTAAAGTCTGATTCCATTTGAAGTGTGGCTAATAATTGTCCTCAGCCAAGCACTGCACGCAGGGGCGGCACCAGGGATTTTGGGCCCCCCTGAAAAGAAACCATATAGGGCCCCACCACGGCTGAGTGAAAAAAAAGTTTGACAGAAAACTCATTTTAACATAATTTAGACCATCATTATACAGTGTACTGTATACTGTACCCATATAATACTGCGATACTTTTACTGTGGTTAAATTAGGTATGCTTGTAGTATCATACTTAAGATAACATTATTTTCTTCAAACATGAAGAAAATTTTCTATTTATTATGTAAGAGGTTGACAGTATATTTTGTTTTATTATTTTTTATCCAAATTTCAGTCTATCAACCAATTTATTTTGCCAATTTTACTGTAGTTGTGTCACTAATTACTTAGAAGAAAATAAATCCAAATAAAATCAAACTTTTAATTTCAGGCTTTTAGCGGGGCCCCCTCCACTTTGGGCCCTGGGTAGTCAGTCCCACTTTTCCCCCCCAGTCCGACACCCCCTGTCTATAGAAGCTGCGGTGAACAGCAAAGCATTCAGGGTCGTCAGGGACGTGGCAGGAACATAAAAAGGTCCGCTGTGACATTCTATGTTGCTGGGGAAAAACAGAAATCGCTGTACAATCTCCCGCAAGACCCTATCAACAAGGTTAGTGTGGTTGGAAGGGAACGCCTGCTGAAAACAAGCTGTTTTCAGGCGAAGGGATGGTTCACACTACACATGATGGATGGACCACATTGTTTTACTATACGCCTCAGCATCATGTTTTCATGATGGAAACCCTTCTACAATAGGCCCCCTTGAAGTGGCATCACTGCAGGTCCTTGGAGCAGTGTCGCTCCTGCTACACGCCCCCTGAATGGATTCCAGGGCTCCTCCATCATAAGGACACAGGTGGATATTGAATGAACCGGCATATTGCAGAGGTTATAGATGATTATCGACAGAGCAGGTGGTAACCGCTGGTTTAAACTGTGGGCATTGATAAGCCAATGCACCTCAGGTGTGCAGCCTCACCCGGCCCCAGACTCTAACTGGGCCAGGTGAGGCTGCTTAAACCAGCCACCAAATACACACACTCCACAGTGCTCTTCCACATGAAAGGACCCACATGCACACATCTGACACGGCTTCTATGAACACTCTTGCCTTCTCTTGCCTGCTTTTTGTTTGTTCGTACGATCTCACCTTGTTGTAATGCACCTCCAGCTTGAGAGGGACAGCTTCCCGATCTCCATCGATGCCAAAGCGCTTCTTTGCAGAACCTTCCAGAAGGGAGGAACACAGGGAGGACTCATTAAAGACATCAAATGATACATGGAAATAGATAAACTAAATAAACGACATATCAATTAAGAGAAAAAATGCACATTTAATGGAATGTGCATCGAACTAAGCATTTAATTGTCAAAGTGCATCTAACTAGTGCAGTGCTTGAGGAAAAGCAACTTTAAAAGCAAATAATAATCGACAGCAATAACTGTTTTCTGATGCTGTTTATTCATAGGTCTGGTGTGTGTGTGTGTGTGTGTGTGTGTGTGTATGTGTGTGATTGTTGTGTATTTGTATTACATTGTTGTGTTTATATATCTGTGTATGTACATGTGGGTCGGTTCGGCATATTAACATACACAAGCTCAGAACAAGTTTTAGTGTGTGTGTGTGTGTGTGTGTGTGTGTGCGTGCGTTTCAGACTTACCCATGGCCTTGACGGCTCGGGTTCCTGCAGTGTGTCCCAGCTCCAGTGAGTGGATGAACACCTCTGTCCTCCTTTCACCACCAGCTAACGTTAGCTACGACACCAGAGACACCAGCTAACGTTAGCTACGACACCAGAGACACCAGCTAACGTTAGCTACGACACCAGAGACACCAGCTAACGTTAGCTACGACACCAGAGACACCAGCTAACGTTAGCTACGACACCAGAGACACCAGCTAACGTTAGCTACGACACCAGAGACACCAGCTAACGTTAGCTACGACACCAGAGACACTGTTAGCGACAACGTCAGTTACAACATCAACACCGATTGCTACTTTTAAGAAAAATATTTTAACGAACACATTTTTTACTTCACAAATAATAACGAATCAAGCTGCTGACAACCCTACTCAGAACATGTTTTTCCATCACAACAACACACACACACTTTATATAATAGCCTATTTTAAAATGTGATTGATTCGTTTAAGAAACATTTCATATATTTGGTTTGTTCTGTAATGGCATCTTCAGTGTCCTCCAGTCTCCTTTTTCAACCAGCCATTTTGTTTTGCAAGTGAATATCGTCAAACTCAAATCACTGCCGGTGCGTTTCTATCAAAACCTTAACCGTTTTCATTAAAACTATATAGTAATTAACAAATAATTGGTGCTATCATGAGTGATCTCCTTCGCCTTCAGTGAAGCGATTCAATCTGGCGAAGCTGGGCTTGGATTACAAATGCATGCCCACATTTCATCTCTCATATTTTTTATCTTGCATGGGTGTGTGCCCCCCCAGGAGGAACTAGAGAGTGTGGCTGGGGAGAAGGAAGCCTGGGGGGCCCTGCTTAGTCGGCTGCCACCGTGACCCGGCCCCGGATAAGCGGACGAAAATGGATGGATGGATGGATGGATGGATGGGTGCGTGCCCGTGTGTGCGTGCGTGTCTAACCTCGGCCTGATAGAGCTGGATGAGCACAGGGCAGGTTGCCTGGCGACAGTAATACAGAAGCAGGTCGGCCAGGATGGGCAGCCGGCGATCATATGTGCCATCGTGTGACTCTGGTTCTGTCTTGGAGATTTGCTGTGGGACAACATCACACAAGTCACCCGGTTATTCTCATGTCACGGCCTCACGCCGGAACGACTGAGCGTCCTCAATGGGAGGCAGAACAAACATCTCACTCAGCCTCGGCTATACGGTCAGTCAGCAGAACGAATATCTAGTTCCTTTGTCGATTAAAGCGTGAACATTTAACATGAACACTGAAAAAGCATACCAGATAAAGATAAAACTACACTACCCACTGCTTGATTTCATAAGACTGTAAAGTCAGACTGAGATTGTATATGTTTGCGTTTGTTGAGCCATGGTTAGTTAGAAACTGGCCCAATTCATAGCAAACTCTGACTGTGAACTTAAACTTGAACTCTAGCCCCTTGCTGTGAGCTGAACGGGGGGGGGTTGGTGTACCTGGCAGACCACGTCGGTGGGCAGGTTGAGCAGGCTGAGTGTGTTTCTTGCATACCAGGGGTCCAGCAGACCCAGCAGGTGGGCGATGTCATTAGTACTGTCCCCTGTACCCGACACCGCTCCATGGGGAGCCCTTGCTGTGCCCAGGGACTGCGGCCCGCCCCCCGAGTCCCTCCTCACGGGGACAAAGTAAAACTGCAGCCTGAAGATGCGGCTGAGATGTGGACAGGCGCTCTCCCTCCTCCTCAGGCTGCTGTAGGCCCGGGCCACCTTCCCGGCAACGTGGTCCGCCCCGAACACCACCACCCTCAGTGTGGTGCTCTTGGCCTCCTCATCGATGCTCAGGATGGGCCTCCGGCGGAAGCACACATGCCGGAGGGCCGATATTAGGGGCTCGTGGCTGCGGCGCTCCACCTGCTGGGGGAGGGAGTTGGAGCGTTGGGAACGCAGCACCTGCAGGCTCTTCGACTCCGGGTCGCCTAGGCTCTTGGCTCTGATGAGGTTGTTTCGGCGATGGGGCCGGACGAAGATCCGGCAAAATTGCTGGCTGAGGCGGGCGGCCGCCTTGCTGCCGGACCTCGGCGAGTATTTCTCGGAAACGGGCGACGAGGAGGACGGGGAGATGTTGCAGGAGGAGTCGTCGGCGTCTTCCACACCGCTGTCGATGCTGGAGGCCACTGAGGAGAGCGAGGGAGCGTAGGACTCTGAGGCCACGGACAAGATGGAGAACATGGAGGAGGCGGAGACGGACGAGTTGGTGGAGAAGGTGGAGGCGCGGTGGTCGGCCCGGCAGCCGTGGGGAAAGTCAAAGTCGGTCTCCTCCAAGTACTCGTCGCCTTCCTCTTCGTCGCCAGACACACAATCCTCCTCTTCCGTCGGTCCGTTTGTGGCCTGGAGGTCGTAGAGGTCGTGCTCGTTCTCCACCAGCACGTTTAACACATCTGGATAAACGAACGGTTTAACAAGCAGTTAGGAGCGATTTGCGAGCAATATGCTGACAGTCACATGCCACAGACTCTTTGAAAAAGTTCTAGTTTCAAAGATTATTTCTGGATGATAGACAAAACCAAAGTCCTACCAAAGTTGTCTTTCTCCCAATGGAACATGTGACACTTGGCTGCAGGAAGTGGGAGTGTCTGCAGCATCCCTGAAGGAGAGAGTGAACACGAATGGGTGATCAACAATTGGCCAATAGGAACTAGTTGAGAAAGACTCACTATTGTTTAATTAAGAGTAACCAATCGCTAGGTACATTCATAACTGTTCCGTTTCTGATTGGTTCATTATATAAAATCCAGGTGCATCTACTCAATCAATACAAGCCCTCCTACCATCAGATTGTCTCAAGCTAGATGCTGGGACGTCTAGCTTCTCCCAGAGACTCTCCAGGCTCTGGATCATGTGGCCATTGCCCTCCTGTGGGTCGCTCATGGTGGCGGCTGTCTCCATGACGTCAGTTACCGTGGAGAAAATGTTGCGAAGCTCCTCTTCACTTTTGGCCTGATATGAGGAGATTTGTCAACATTTTGCATCATTATATATAACTATTGATTAACAAATTAATTAATTAATTAATTAGAATTCATTTTCACACATATAGCGAGGGAATGTCTGCCATTTGGTAGTAGAATTCTAAAGCTGAGTGAGCAATGCATTGAATTTCCAATTAACCAATTTTAGAAAAAAACTTCAACAGTTATGAAATTAGCAATGACATTAGCGACCCATTGCAGATAGATACAGTAATAAGCTGCTACAAGTGCTACTGTCAAAAACTATTACATGTGGTTTTGGTAAAGGTACAATGTGAGTTCAAGGACATTATTGAAATGAACCCTAGATATACCCTTTTATCCATAGATAGGAAAGCTGACTCAGCTGCATTATAGCCTATAACATACTTTTCAAATGTCTCTGGGCAAAATCGATGCATTTCACCCAAGATTTTGAATGCAACCAGCTGAGGGCGCTGTTTTACTTTCCCCCTTATCAACCAGAAGAAACGACAGAACAATTTCAGGACGGTCTACCTGCAGGGCTCCGTGGATGCTCGCCAGAGGGTACTTGGTGCCCAAGGCTGACTGGTAGGCATGTTTGATGAGGGTGATGAAGGTGTCCCTGTGGGAGTGCTGGTTGTTACTGAGCTTCTCGCCCACCGAGAGGAACTCCGGAGGCACCTCACCGGGGTTCATTAACAGCACTGTCCTGTAGGGGGAGACACTGGGGTCAAAAGGGCTTGTTTTTGTGTTGTACGTGTGTGTGTGTTAACAGTGTGTGGGTGTGTGGGTGGGGGGGGTTCTTTGCCTGTGTGCGTGCACTCAAGTGCACAGAAGCCAGCGTTCACACACAACACAAGCCATACAAGGTGAATTCTCTCGACACCACATGTCACGACAGGACACAAGCAAGGTGCTGCAAAGCGTTGCTGTGAAGAGGTGCAATGACACTTAAATATCATGTTTGGTTGCCCACTGTTGGTGTATATTAAGCTTAAGAGAGGAGCAGGAGATGGTGAAGAGGTTTGAACTTACACGGTCTTGGAGTGGAAGCCAGTGGTGTTCAGTCCTTGTTCCTCTCTCACCAGTCTGTGAAATGATATCCCTAGGAGGAACAGAAGACAAAAATATATTTAGATCCCGTGTTGAGTTGATACCAATACTTATTCACAACAGGAGGCTGGGAAAGATCCAAGCCAGCGAGCTAGCTTCCAATGAAACAACACATGTGTTATGGCCGTAATCTTCTTCATTTCCATTTCGTGAAATATATTCTTAGATCAATGAACAACTGAAAGAGGAAGCGTAGCATCTCATAAACACACTCATACGCAGGTCATGAGGTTTGGAGAGGCTTGGCCAATCTTGGGATGGACTTTTTGAGTCTTGACAATCAAACGCAAAGTTGTCAAGAGCATTTTGCATTTGGAATTAAATATACCTTGCATCTGGACTAAGTGGCCAACATAAGAACATATGCTTTCATTTTCTCTTTACTTTTCTTTATTTTCTTTTTCACTTTGTATACTTTTTATACGTTTATTTGCTCATTAATTAATCGTCATGTTTAGCTGCCGTTGGTCCTTTCTAGTTTTTACATGCAAACATTTCTGGGAATGTCACTTCTGCTTTCAATGTTGCCACTCTCAACATCCCCTTCTAAGAAACATTACAATGGCACAGAACGTTAACTTCTCTATTCCGCGTTGTGAAACAATGTCAACAACGTTGCCCGGCTATGTTTTCTCCTCCCTGGCATTACTTTCGCTGGTACCGCATCACGTCCATGTACATTGTATTCTGAATGCAGTAATGACTAGCAGGGGGGACCACTGCAGCACTCCAACACAGGTCACCGAGTTTAGCTCCGTTTAAATGTATTTATTTTGTCGTTGACACGTTTCTCAGCATTCACATGCGGCCGCAGCGTGGGAACAACTACAAAATGTGAGTTAAGCGCGAAGGCCTTGTGGAGTGTGTGTGGTTTAAGCAGGCCGACTAGAGTCTGAGGGCTGGGCTAAGGCTTCATACCTGTGGTTAAACTAGCCATCGCCACACACACACACACTCACAGAGGGCTAGCGTGCTCGCTGTTACCACCTGTTCTGTCCATCTGTCAGTATTCATTGCTACAAAACTCAGCAATAAACCCGATTGTTCAGCCTCCGCCTGTTTCCTTATAACGGCCAGCAGAAGCCACTTAGGAGGAGTGTAAGAGCAGCAGCAGCAGAATTTCTACAGGCCTGTCATTTGAATGGCACTGCAATCAGCCGTCCAACGAGACAAAGAGGCACAGAGAGAGAGAGAGACGCACAGACAAGACGGGCAAAGATAGACTGAGAAACGGAGAGAGAAGGCCGGACATACCCGGGGCTTTGAGCTCTTGCTGCAGTGTGGCCAGCAGGTCCAGGCACACGCTGCAGTAGGGCTGGGGCCATGTGAGGAAGCAGCGGAAGACCTCGGTGGCCTCCTCCAGCAGCTCAGCGTCAGGGGGGCAGTAGGGAGTCTGAGGGGTGAGGGTGGGGGAGGGGGGTGGGGGGGTGGGGTGTCATTTAAAGGCCAAACCTTAACAACATATTTAAGATGAAAAGGTGATAGTGATTAAGTGGGTTGTATCGTAGTGCTACCGGTTGGCCCTGGTCTGAATCTTGCCTGACTTTGGATAAGATGTAAATATGCCCTCAATAGGTTAATGCATATTAATCATCAGTAATTCAATATATCAGTATGTGTGTGTGTGTGTGTGTGTGTGTGTGTGTGTGGTGTTTTCCTTACCTGAAGCAGAGTGGAGGAGAACATGATAGCCAGTGGAGCCACCAGCTCATACTGCCACTGATCCTGCACCTTCACACACACACACACGCACACAAATGCACGTACACACACACACACACACACACAACGCACGTATGCACACACACACACACACACACACACCACACACACACACACACACACACGCACGTATGCACACCACACACACACACACACACACACACACACACACACACAGCGGAGAAGAATGGAAAAACACAGAGAGGGATCACTATGGTGTTCTCTCAGCAAAATGAATCAATAGGGATGTAAACAAACAGTGAGAAAGCAAACTGATTTAATACATAATTTTGGTCACCCTGATATTGCGTACGGTCCAAAATTAACACCTGCCACCAGCCAATGGTGGATAGATTTAGTAAAAAAGAAGGTTACAAAAAATAAAATGCTGAGTTTTCCACGCTGGCAGGTACTAAATTCTAAAGGCACATTTTCGACCCTAGTCTGCGGGTGACCTTTGACAGCTGAACCTCTTACCTCTCTGGTCTTCCTGATGATCTGCTGCAGGAGGATCAGGAAGTTCTCGGGGTCTCTCTTCACCAGCTCCTCCAAGCTCCAACGACTCATCGAGCTGCCCGCGGAGCATGCTGCCACCACGCACACACACACACACACACACACACACACACACACACACACACACACACACACACACACACACACAAACAGGAGAAACACACACACACACACATACACACACACACACACACACACACACACACACACACACACACACACACACACACACACACACACAAACAGGAGAAACACACACACACACACATACACACATACGAAAACAGAAGAAACACACACACACACACACACGTAACCAAAGAAACACAACACACACACACACACACAACGTAACCCAAAGAAACACACACGAAAACAGAAGAAACACACACATACGAAAACAGAAGAACACACACACACACATAACATATGTAAATATGGTCTGCACATGTGCAAACATTTGTGGCACGTTTTCACCAACATGCTGATAAAAATGCCAAACAGGCTGACACTTATCTTGGTTAGGGTTAAGGTTTGGATTTCTTCAAATGTGTTCACTGTACAACACTGTATTTCCATGGAGATGTGTACAACAGATCCATGAAAGGAAGCAATGTTATGCTGATCTACAAGAAGATATCTCTGTCATGTGGTTACAGAGGCACATGTCGGGAAAGGAGAACTGACAGTTTTTAAGGTTGACATGCAGCAGCTGGTTTCAAATACTCAGAAAGAGGCTTTCCCTCCAGAAAACGGAAACCAAAGCCACTTGATTAAAAAATAAAAACGGTGTGTGAGTGAGTGCCTTCTTCTACACCAAGCTACCTTCAGGATTCTCTCTTTCTCCTAAGAAGCAGAATGTAATGTTTATGAACTGAGGGCTCAATCAATTCTTAGTTTGGATAAGGAAGCGGTTTGTTTGAGCCTCCACCATTACTGCTCAACAACATGATTCAAATGAACAACACAGTACAACGACAAAAACCCCACACCGTTAGCATTGGTACAGGTATGAATCAGACGACACGGGTGGGTCGGTAGAAGATAGAAAATGCAGTACATGCACCTGATGGCTTTTGTGAACACAGATCAAACGTATTGGCAGCGGAGGTGGTGGTTTTGACTTTCACTCTCTCTCTCTCTCTCTCTCTCTCTCTCTCTCTCTCTCTCTCTCTCTCTCTCTCTCTCTCTCTCTCTCTCTCTCTCTCCACCCTCCTGGTGGGCGATAATTATACACAAGCTGAGGTCTGGACCACCACCACCACTTCCTCCATGCACCACGCCTCTCAGCAAAACACACTTCTGGTATATTATTATTGCGATGCAAAAGTATGGCATTTTTATATTCGAATGTTTAATTTATATTTGAATTTATAATTGTATCTATGAAAACTATATATGTTGTGTGTGTGTGTGAGAGATAGAGATATACATATAGATATCTTTAGGGTTTGAGTCATTAATAGTATTGTAAACGTCCTCAAATGCATTGTGGGATATCCAATCGACTGCAGTGTCCATAGTTTGCAACTTTGCACACTACAAATGTTACCACCTGGGTTCTTTAGAATATGATCGTGTAAATATGATAGTGGACACACTACTACATACTACTCTTGCATACGATGCAGTGTATGTACAGCGATTTGGATGCAGTCGCTGACACCCGTGCCCCCCCCCCCCCCCCCCCCCGGTCTGCCTCCCACAGTGCTGCTGACAACAACAACAACAACCCTGAGGTGTGTGTGTGTGTGTGTGTTGTGTTGCGGCCGCCACACACACCTCAGGGTTGTTGTTGTTGTTGTCAGACACACACACACACACACACACACATGCTAAAACCTTATGGAGGGCTGGGCAGTACATATACATACTGTACATGTATAGGTAATATCTCATGTAATATAACGATATGTAGCATGTTTTCTGGTAATTCAATCAATAGTCTATATAAAATAACATGGCATAGCCTACTTTTGTATACTCCTGTGTGAAATACTTTTTATTTGTTAAACGTAGTATTTTCTCATTTAATTAAGAACATAAATGCAGACGATTGAACTTCACGACAACTTGTGTATTTCAGCAAATTACATCATTTTACTGTGACGCAGCCTGTAAAACCAGGAAAAGACAACTCTTATGCCATATCACCATATTACGATCAGAAATCTAAGACAATATCTAGTAATACTGGTAAAATATTGATGTATACAACCAAGCCTAACATTGTTGATGTACCAAACACTAATAGGAAAGAGGAAGGCAGGATGTGCCTTGTTTGTTGTCGTTGTCATGGTTGTGATGATGTGAACGGCCTTGGAGCTGTGACACATCTTTAAAGCACATTTGAAACTGACACCCTTGATGACACCCTCAAGGTGCTCGCACCCTGCCTCAACAAACACCCCTCGCTGCTCATTGGCTGTTTTTCCTGAGGAAATGTGGAATAGTTTGACCCAACTTTCTAAGGTCGGGTGCTGGTCGGGTGCACCTCCTGAGAACGGCCACAGAGACAAAAACACTACGCATGGGTAGTGCGGTGGGACTGGACCGGAGCCTTACCGTGGGCGTGCTGCTGCTGCTGCTGTCCTGCCTGCAGCACGGGGCTTCTCCTCAGGCCCTCCAGGCAGCGATCCAAGGCGTGCTGGATCCTGTCCTCGGTGCAGGACGTGTGCTGCATGTTCTCGGCTCCTTGGCCCCTGCGACGGCGACGAGGGACAGAGAGAGAGAGAGAGAGAGAGAGAGAGAGAGAGAGAGAGAGAGAGAGACGGGGTGTGTGAGTGCCGATGGTTCCTGCTGGGACGTTGCTTCAGGCGCGCATCCCGTGTGACCTCCACCTGCTACCACAAGCGTGTGCTTTGTACAGCGGGGGCGGTTACAACGTGTATTATCACACTGGCCCAAGCGCATGCACACGGCGACGAGAGGGAAAACATGCACAAGTAAACACACACACGCATGCCGCGCACACACACACGCACACAAGCGCACGGACACACACACGCAAATGAATGCACACACACATACTGATTGATATAGTTCCAGGACTAATGTATGTGGGTTCCTGTTTTGCTTATTTGCTGATTGCCAGCAGATAGGTATGAAAATGAGCTGTCACCGGGGTTTTCAGAGGAAAAAAGGTGAGGATCGAATTTCCATTGGTCACAAGGCGCACGTATTTCCTGGCGCCATCATGTCCATAATGTCCATGCAGCGTAGTCTTAAAACTTAACTTGGAGTAAAGTATGCATGTGTGCCTAAAGGTGAGATTTCAGCTAAACAAATATATATTTTTGGAGGGGGTCTGGATAGCAGGGTCCAAAATGCACATCTACCACCAACCAATAGCAGAAACTAAAATTATTATAATTTTTTTTTTTATTAATAGAGACATTGTTGATTTAGAGACAGAGAGAGAGAGAGAGAGAGAGAGGGAGAGAGAGAGGGAGAGAGTGAGAGATGCAGAGACAGAGACAGAGACAGAGACAGAGACAGAGACAGACAGAGGGAGATAGAAAGACAGAGATAGAGACTGAGACAGAAACAGAGAGATAAAGACAGCGAGACAGAGAGAGAGAGGGATATAGAGAGAGGCAGAGACAGAGGGCTAGAGACAGGGAGATAGAGGGAGATAGAGAGACATTCAAATTTCATAACCACCTAAAAGACAGTGAGCCCGACACGCTCCATAACAAAGCCCTCATCCACAGAGAGACTCTAGAGCGATGCCCCCTCGGCCAGCTGGTTCTGGGACTCTATTCACAAAACCAAGCAGAGCCACCAGACAGAAACCCCATTAGAATAAACCAAATTATAAGAAAACAAAAAGAAAACTACCTCACACACTGGAAAGAATCAACCAAAAAACAGAGTAAATTAGAATGCTATTTGGCCCTAAACAGACAATACACAACGGCAGAATACCTGAGCACTGTGACCGATCCCAAACTCAGGACATCCTTGACTAGATACAGACTCAGCGAGCACAGCCTCGCCGTGGAGAGAGGCCACCACCGGCAGACCTGGCTACCAAGAGAAGACAGACTCTGTACCCACAGGAGGTGGAAACCGAGCTGCACTTTCCAGTCACAATGCCACTATATATCATTAGTATTTGTACTATTATTAGTTTTTTTCATTATATATATATATATACAGTATATATATACAGCATATATATATATAATAATTTGATGTAATTTCTTCTTACTGACCTGTATATATTTATAAGTATACTTTTTATTTGCCACTCGCTTTGGCAATGTAAATGTACGTTTCCCATGCCAATAAAGCTCTTTAAATTGAAATTGAATTGAAATTGAGAGAGAGAGAGAGAGAGAGAGAGAGAGAGAGAGAGAGAGAGAGAGAGGAGAGAGACAGAGAGAAGGAGAGGAGAGAGGAGAGAAGAGAGAAAGAGAAGAGAGAGAAGAGAGAGAAGAGAGAGAAGAGAGAGAAGAGAGGAGAGAGAGAGAGAGAGGAGAGAGAGGAGAGAGAGAGAGAGAGAGAGAGAGAGAGAAGAGAGAGAGAGAGAGAGGAGAGAGAGAGAGACAGAGACAGAAGACAGAGAGAAAAGACAGAGAAAGAGAGAGAGAGAGAGAGAGAGACAGAGAGAGAGAGAGAAGAGAGAGAGAGAGAGAGAGAGAGAGAGAGAGAGAGAGAGAGAGAGAGAGAGAGAGACAGAGAGATAGAGAGACAGAGACAGACAGAGATGGCTTGATTAAGGAAAGAGATCAGGTGGAATCCGGTCCTCTACCCAGGGGAAGTGAGAGTCAGGTCTGTCCCCGGGGCGGCGGGACAGTCCCTGGTCCCCCTAGAGCACCAGCTGTCTTCCTGTGCCTCATCGTAACACAGTGTGCCATCATGGGTGAACAAATCTTGGACTGTACTGTCGACACTGCTCGGCAGCATCACTGGGGACTCAAGTGTGAACATCTTACACAAGCACATCCTCAAAGCCAGCGCCACGTCTCCATTACAACTCACCACCACAATTGTTCTGTAAATTCACAGTAAATATCTGTACATCCATGCAGCGAACACATTGTTTCAGTTCAAATCTGTGAAGACAGAAATACCGGCAAGAAGATTCAACACATCTGGATGCCTGTTCGAGTTGGCCCCTTGGAGTATATTTGAATGTCTAAGGTTAACACTTTTCTTTTCAATTATAAGTACTGTAAGTAAATGTTTATATCGATTGTTTTTCCTTCTACAAAATACACATGTATGTTTGGTTATCAGAGGGAAAACAACAAAAACAACAAAAAATGCTTTAAAAAGATGTGTGTTTGTATGTGGTGAGCGAAGTGTTACAGGGTTTCATTTTGAAGACGTGCGTAAATATGGAAAACACTGCAGTTGGAACCAAAATCAACCAAACCACAGGTCCCTTTAAAAAGAGAATAGCAACTCCAAGAAATGTTCCACAAAATTAAAACAAAAGTCATATCAAATAAAGATGTTGATTAGCATAAACAGAGCTAGAGATTGACGTGTAACATTTAGTACTGAGCAGCCTTTCTGATATTTGATAATGTCATACATTTCCCAAGACTGAAAATTCCCCTTTGTTCGGTATAGGTGAAAATTAAGTACAACACTTTCAACCACCTACCACACACCCGTGCACAAACACTCACACACACACCAGATGTGACCTTTACACTAGTTCTGCTGAATGCTACATTTAGAGGACTCCTGACCACATTGAGGCCGATCAGTTTGTGTCAATCTGTCTGACTAACTGACATAAACCGCTCCACAAAACATAAAGCCCATGATCACAAAGTTCAACTGCTTTTAAGACAGATGGCAATCTTGTTGATAAGGCCGATGACGAGTCATAAGGACACCACTTGGGTTGGGTTAGTGAAAGTTAAAAAAAACATCTTCGAGCAGCCGGTGATGAAAGGGTTTGACAGGGAATCTGCAGTTCTGTTTGTGGGTCAAGGTGTCAACCTGCAAATGTGCGAGGCGTCTCTCTATAAGCATTGTTATCGTGGTGAAGAGGGAGCTGAGCCGGAAGGCGAAGCTTTCGATTTACAGGTCCATCTACGTTCCAACCCTCACCTATGGTCACGAGCTTTGGGTAGTGACCGAAAGAATGAGATCGTGGATACAAGCGGCCGAAATGAGTTTCCTCCGCAGGGTGGCTGGGCTCAGCCTTAGAGATAGGGTGAGGAGCTCAGACATCCGGAGGGAGCTCGAGTAGAGCCGCTGCTCCTCCGCATCGAAAGGAGTCAGCTGAGGTGGTTCGGGCATCTGATTAGGATGCCCCCGGGCGCCTCCCTTTGGAGGTTTTCCAGGCACGTCCAACTGGGAGGAGACCCCGGGGCAGACCCAGAACTCGCTATATATTATATATCTCGTCTGGCCTGGGAACGCCTCAGGACCCCCCAGGAGGAACTAGAGAGTGTGGCTGGGGAGAAGGAAGCCTGGGGGGCCCTGCTTAGCCGGCTGCCACCGGCGACCCGGCCCCGGATAAGCGGACGAAAATGGATGGATGGATGGATTGTTATCGTCTGAAAAAAAACAACAAATTATTGGTGCATTTCTACTTGTGGTCAAGTTCATGGCTCGGAAAGGGCTTCATGAATCCAGTCTCAATGAACAGTCCACTACAAACGATGCACGGCCAGTGACCTGTGCACGCACACACAATACACCGTAGACATGTGGACTTATTGTTAATCTAATGGAGGGGGTTTTCTATGCGGGTGGCCTGAGAGGTAAGGAAACGTTCATTGTCCTGCACATGGAAGTGCTGCGCTGCACACACGCAGGGGGAACAGGTCTGGGCCATTCAGAGAGAGGACAGAAACCTGAGGAAATCCAGCAATAAACACACATGCAAATCTACACTACACACACATGCACACAATCACTCACCCTTATGAAGACACATACACACACAACACACACACACACACACAACACACAACCAACACACACATACGCATGAACACACACACTGTTCACATACTGTAGCTGCATACATTGTTCACACATAGGTCTGCATGCACGCGTCACCACACACACACACACACAAACACACAGGGAATTGAGAGACGGGAAGTGGGAGCGAGCCAAAAGTCAAGAGGAGGCAGGATTGCAGTTTAATGATCGTACGCAGCGCTCCGCTAACGGCTCCCATGCCACGCAGATCCATGGAACACCAACAATTCACTGAGCTGGGGGGATGTGAACACACCCCCCCCCCCCCGCCCCACCTGGCCGCCCACATTGTGGAGCAGCAGCCGCAGACCCTGCCTTCCTTCTGCCACTGCACGGCCCAAGTGATGACTGGGACTCTCCCATTGTGTGCCTACAGTACAGTGTGGCCAGGTGGTGAGGGGGGGGGGGGGGGGGGGGAACAGAGACATACAGAGAGAGACAGAGAGAGAGAGAGACAGAGGACTGAGAGAGACTGAGAGAGAGAGACAGAGGAGAGAGAGACAGAGATACAGAGGAGAGAGAGGGGAATCAGACTCGAAGACCAGAAGTAGAGACTCAGAGAGGTAGATGAAGGGGGAGAGAGAGCAAGAGAGAGCAAGAGAGAGAGAGAGAGAGAAAAAGAAGAGAAGAGAGAAGAGAGACGAGAGAGAGAGAGAGAGAGAGAGAGAGAGAGAGAGAGAGAGGAGCAGAGAGAAGAGGGAAGACAGAGGAGAGAGAGAGAGAGCGAGAGAGAGAGAGAGACGAGAGAGAGAGAGAGAGAGAGAGGAGAGAGACAGAGGAGAGAGAGAGAGAGAGAGAGAGAGAGAGAGAGGCAGAGAGACAGAGGAGAGAGAGAGAGAGATTATCATCATTATTTACTTTGTATTTTCGTATTTTTGTATTATTTATTATATACTGTATATATATATTTTATATATATATCTTTTTATAAAAAAAAATTGCTAAAAAACATTTATATTTAATTTCTTCTAATTTCTTTTTTCCTTTTTTATTGTATCTTATTTTTTTGTATTCTTTTAATTTAGTATTTTTTTTTTTATTTTTTACTTTACTGTATATATTTAGTTCTTTATAATATACTTTTTTTACTTTACCACTTGCATTTGGCAATGTAACATGTTACGTTTCCACATGCCAATCAAAGCCTCTTTAAATGAATTGGCAAGATTGAATTGAGAGAGAAGCGAGAAGAGAGAAGAGAGAGAGAGAGAGAAGAGAGAGGGCAGAGGAGAGAGAGAAGACAGAAGTAGAGACTCAGAGAGGTAGATGATGGGGGAGAGAGAGAGACAGTAATAGAGACAGAGAAGTCAAGAGAGAGTAAGAGAGAGTCAGGGAGAGAGTCAGAGACAGAAGTAGAGAGAGTCAGAGAGGTTGAGGGGAGAGAGAGAGAGAGCGAGAGAGAGAGAGAGAGGTGGGAGATCTGTGTGCAGAGGAGGGGTAGAGTCGAAGCCCCTTTTCAATGAGGGAATGTAAAAGCTACAAACATGGAATGGGGGAATGGGGGGTCATTGCTGTTCCACCTTTAAGCCGGCAGCAGAGGTAGTAACAGAGACAGATTGATGTCTGTGTGAAAGGGGTGAACCGGCATTACACATAACACATGCTGTTGGGTGGCATGCTCTGTATAAGCGCACACCGTGCCGGCATTATTCCCGCTGTTTTGGTTCTGTATAAAAAAAACAAAGTCAGCCATAATGACGGATCTTCTTTACAACAATATTCCAGGAACTTGTATAAAAGGTCTAGTGACACATAGGTAGCTAGTGTGTCACTAGACCCGGGTCACTGCACTATGCGGCGAACAGATTTGCTAACACATCACGAAGACTGATCCAGCCGTTCAGTTGTTTACATCATGTCATAAACTTCATCATGTTGCTGACAGTGCAAGCTTTGGTAAGAGGATGTAACCAGAGCAAACCCTGAGCGTCAACAAGTCAACGGTTCCACTTTTTGAAAACAAACAAGAGAAATGCCATCAGTGTTGTTGTGTCTGTTGTGGTGTGGGTTGGTTGAGCTCCATCTGTCTGTGGTAGGGAGATGGGAGATGACACCTTGTCACAGAAGCTGTCATTAGCGGGGCACACGCAGGCGTAGCATTGAGGCTGTAGGCCAGTGTTTGTATCTTCCTCTGCAGGGGCCTAAAGGCCAACCCCACGGTGCCAAGAATGACTTCATAGTCCTATAGCCGGTATCATGTGACGTGTCAAACTAGAAGGGTGAACCAAAAGCTTGCTGTTGCCAGGCGGCGACACAAGAGGACATCCCGACTTTGGGTTCTTCTGCAGTATCATTTTGGTGACTATCCAAGAGGCAGATTCCAAGCGTGAAGGGAACCCAAGTACCTGGAGGACAGCCCTGCTCACCCCAGGAGAACATCCTCTCTCTCTCTCGCTCTCATTTCCAAGCTGATCCCATTACCAACTGCTTCCTAACAGGAAGGCTGGCTTCCCTGAGGAAACAGGTGCCTTCCTATTGTTGATCTGTGATCACCATACAATATACAAACCAAATGTGTGTGTGTTGGTGTGTGTGTGTGTGTGTGTGTCTGTATAGACGCACAGGTGAAAGAGAGATTGTGTGTGTGATTATGTGTGTGGTAGTTGCGTGTGTTTGTCTGGCTGTGTGTGTCCCAGAGGGATTTATTTAAATGTGATATTCCCATCCAGTCTTTAAGTACCTGCCCCCCCCCCCCCATGCAGAAGGACTGGATGTGGCTCTTATGACTTTAGGAAATAACAGCCTTCTTCTCCAGGGTTCCCACGGCAACAGAGCCGCACCCCTTCATTGACACCACCGCTACAACGCAGACCATTCAGGCTCAGCTGGTGATCAGCGGTCGATCGCTTCAGAAGCCAGACACCGTAAACGTCTGTGTCCTAATGTCCACTCTAAGCGGCCAACATGTATCAACTGGCTTTTAATTGACTCCTCATATCTCTCCAGCGTGACTCATAGCTTCCACATTGCCTTAGATGAGGAAGCTCCCGAATGGTCCTCACAGTGGACCAGGACAACCCCGTTGGTTCCGTGGACAGAAACAACAGTTACGATGTCTCTCTAATCTTAGCTACGGACAGATAAATAACACACACACTTGGACAGAACCATCATAAGACGTGTAGTGGAGGTAGTGGTGTTTCAAGAAGCGTGGTTGAACTCAGGGACCTTTGTGGCTCGGATCTTCGACCAAACTGTTGGTGGATAATGGATTCTATATCTAATCTCTATATGTCTTTTTCATGGGATATAATCACTGATTCATTCTTTAACTGTCCTTTGAGAGTCCTTTGAGATACAATAGGACCCTTTTCACAGAGGTGTCATCGTAGGACAGACACAGATTTATAACAGACACTCATTTATAACACTAAAGATGTGTCTGCTACCTTTATGTACCAGGACACAGGTAGTAGACTGATCCTCACTGGTTTAGTCTGCTACCTTTATGTACCAGGACACAGGTAGTAGACTGATCCTCACTGGTTTAGTCTGCTACCTTTATGTACCAGGACACAGGTAGTAGACTGATCCTCACTGGTTTAGTCTGCTACCCTTTATGTACCAGGACACAGGTAGTAGACTGATCCTCACTGGTTTAGTCTGCTACCTTTATGTACCAGGACACAGGTAGTAGACTGATCCTCACTGGTTTAGTCTGCTACCTTTATGTACCAGGACACAGGTAGTAGACTGATCCTCACTGGTTTAGTCTGCTACCTTTATGGTACCAGGACACAGGTAGTAGACCGATCCTCACTGGTTTAGTCTGCTACCTTTATGTACCAGGACACAGGTAGTAGACTGATCCTCACTGGTTTAGTCTGCTTAACTTTATGTACCAGGACACAGGTAGTAGGACTGATCCTCACTGGTTTAGTCTGCTACCTTATGTACCAGGACACAGGTAGTAGACTGATCCTCACTGGTTTAGTCTGCTACCTTTATGTACCAGGACACAGGTAGTAGACTGATCCTCACTGGTTTAGTCTGCTACCTTTATGTACCAGGACACAGGTAGTAGACCGATCCTCACTGGTTTAGTCTGCTACCTTTATGTACCAGGACACAGGTAGTAGACTGATCCTCACTGGTTTAGTCTGCTACCTTTATGTACCAGGACACAGGTAGTAGACTGATCCGCACTGGTTTACTACCTGTAATGTCCTGGTAGACATAAGGAGCAGACACATAATGATTGTTATGAGCAACACCTGGGTTGTCCTATAATGACACCTCTGTGAAAAGAGTATTAAATATCTTTAAAAATGCAAGCATGTCACAAAATTGAGACTCAAAATGTAATAGTTTGAGTCAAAAAGTACAGAAAAACAGATGAGAAAAAAACCTTATTTAAATACTACATTTGATGGACTATGACTATGGACTCATGTTAAATAGTTAAAAACACATCGCATGATAGAGGACCATAATGCAAAAAGCCTTACTTTACATGCTGTGTTGTCTTTTTATAATATGCCAATGAGGACTGTTCATGGTTTTACAATGTAATTGAGCTGCATTGTGATCCAGGTGTGTCTTGAATGTGTGTTGTGTGTGTGTGTGTGTGTGTGTGTGTGTGTCTGCATTTTTGAGGAGTGGTGCATGTAGACAAGTGTAAGTGTTTTAGCACCCACTGTGTGTGGTGAAGATGAAGATGAGGGTGATACGACAGCCGTAAACAGGAAACACACACAGGGATCACACACCAAGAGAGAGCATGTGTGCGTGTGGTGTGTGTGTGTGTGTGTGTCGTATGTGTGTGTGTGTGTGTGTGTGTGTTGTATGTGTGTGGTTCGTCTAAAGCAGGGCTGCCCAATTTGGGGCCCGCGGGCCAAAGGCACGACTGATTCATATTGGCCCGCGCCTATCCACTGTAGATTTTTTCCCGCCCATCGGCGCTCGAATCTGCGCTCGCTCTCACTGAATATTATTTATGGGTGCAGACGCGCGAGCCGGGCCATCAGTAGACGAGGATAACAGCGTCTAGCACCACCCCCCCCCCCCCCCGGGAGACGCGCGACGGGCACCAAGACAGCTTACCCGCCGCGGGGTGGGGGGTGGGTAGACGCGCAACGGGAGGTGGACGCGCGAGCCGGGCCATCAGTAGATGAGGATCACAGCGTGTAGCACCCCCCCCCCCCCCCCGCCCCCCCGCCAAGAAAAAAATGACTTTGCGTTTGTCGCGCGTTTCCAGGGGGGGGGGGGGGGGGTGCTACACGCTGTGATCCTCGTCCACTAATGGCCCGGCCCGTCTGACGACTTTGAAAACCAAAAGTGGCCCTTGAGCCAAAACAATTGGGCACCCCTGGTCTAAAGTATCAGTTTTTCTTCCATTTTAAAGTTACAAATAATGACGAACTATGTAATTTTATTTTTGTTGTTACTAATAAAAAAAAATGTTTAATTGGTTTTCCACTTTAGTAAATATGACTTTATTGGTCATGTCCTGGTTTTGAACAAATGCAAAAAAGTGTGCAGTGAAAAGTTGCATAGTGAAGCTTAAAATAAGTAATAATGATTGCATTTTTGTTTTAAATGAAAGCAAAATAAATGTATTCTCTTGTTCTCCTTCCGCACACACACACACAGACACACACAAAGACGTGAACGAATGAAGGCTTTATGATTTTTTAACCATATAAATCGTTAATTATGTCCCCATTTGGTAATAGGATGTTCGTTAGCACATTGGTGACGTCATAGAAGTTGGTTTGTCATTCATTGCTTCAATGAAATTATGGCAATTTTCCGTTGTAGGCGTCATGCTCCATGTTTCATCCTCATAGACACAATGAAAATTTACTTTTTACAGTTAAATTACTGTAGAAGAAAGAAAGAGGAAAGTATAAGTGTAAGAAGAAAGAATGTTGTTGACAAAACAACAAACCACATGTACAGGTGTTCTAATTTCTAACCACCATATAAAAACCAAGGAAGTCAATAATAATTATATTTTTGACCACACCATCCGCTTGAACATAATCACGCCGTCATTATCTGTAAATGTGTAACTTCATCACGGCTAAAGTTAACTCCATTCTATTGAGGTCCCTTGCCATTGGTTCCTCATTCATCCTCACCTACCTCATCCATTTACAAACGGGTCATTTGAATAGATGCTTGACATGATGACAGCGGGAAAGAGGGACAGGTCAGAGTTAGATCATGTAGGTAAGGATGCTTACAGGTAGGCCAGTGAGGCTTAAGCCCATCACCATTATATCTATCATCATCATTATCATCAGTTAATCTGATGGGATGTTATAACATAGAATCTTATTATGTATTATGTACGATATATATACATAACAATAGCACATTTCCAGTGAAAACCAACACACATTTACTGCACTTCCCTCTGCAGATCACATGTATAGCCTAAGACAGAGTTCATACAGACTCCACTGAAAGCAGAAGTTCCCCGAGCTTATAGGTAATAGTTTACCAGTTAGAATGTTGTTTCTTTTATCGACTCACTGAGATGCTGTGGTGACTGTGTAAGTCCTGTCACAAGTCCTTTTGTGAACACATCAGTAATATGACAATCTGTCAGTCAAAGTTAAAGCAGGTAGCTGATCCCTGTCGGCATCCATTCATAGATGCCGGCATCCATTCATGGATGCCTCATCCACA
Source organism: Coryphaenoides rupestris (assembly GCA_002895965.2). Taxonomy (NCBI): domain Eukaryota; kingdom Metazoa; phylum Chordata; class Actinopteri; order Gadiformes; family Macrouridae; genus Coryphaenoides; species Coryphaenoides rupestris. Next base: position 646,954 of record PIJE02000090.1, read on the forward strand.
CACACGCACACACACACACACACACACACACACACACACACACACACACAAGCCATACTGATGTGTCCTGTATGTTGCACTCACCTGCAGTGTATGGGCCAGCTCCCATAAGACTCTGGCGGGTTCAGGCGGGTTCAGCTGTTCAACCAGCAGGCGATGGCTCTCCAGCTGACTCTCAGTGCAGCTCAGTTCCTCACACACACACCGGGGGAGAGTGTGTGTGTAGTAGTCACACACACCACATCCTGGGCACGGCGGGCGTTGCACTATGAAACAAGGCTGTGATGCGTGTGTGATGCGTTCTGCGCCTTCCCTACACACACACACAAACACCCATATACGACAGCACACATACAAAGCGCAAACAGGAAGTGAGTGAAATAGGTGCAGCACTACAAGGAAGGCTGTTGTAGCGTGTGGGAGTGTGTGTGTGTGTGTGTGTGTGTGTGTGTGTGTGTGTGTGTGTTTTGAAGGGATGTTGACCCAGAGAAGGAAGTCATATGTCTGCCTTGTTTGTTTTCATTCTACTTCAGGTGTGCTTCATTGTTTTAGATGTTATGACTTTGTATGTTATTGTATATAACTGTACAACTCACAATTGTGAAACTATAGTCTCTGTGGTTGCTGCCATGACAAAAAATAAGAAGTTAGCCTGCTCTCTAAAAACATTACAAGGCCATGAATTACAACATATGTGTGTTCATATGTGTGCGTGCATATATATAGAGAGAGAATTTACAGATTAAACAACCAAGCAACTCCTTTTCAGAATGTCTGAAACCCAGCCTAACCCTGCAAAGGCAAATGTGTTCATTATCATCAAATAATACCGCGACAACTCAACTTACAATAACTCTGCAAACATTCATGACGTCATAACTGATTAACAGCTCAAATTAAGGACTTCAATAAGAACATATTGTCATAATTACTATCTGTACTGTGTTGTAGGCCTACTATCACAAGAAAGTATTCTTGACTTGCAAGTGACAACAAAGCCAATTCGGAAAGCTGGAAGTCGGCCATGTTGGTGAATATACAGTACAATGCACTAACAGCTATCAGACACAGTAGTCATGGGTCCGCGATATCAACAGAGCAGAATCTTTTGTTCAAAGATTTGTTATTGTTCAAAATATTTTGTCGAAGAAGCATATTACACACGACAAAGTCAAAGTGTTTTATTGTCACACACATGTTCTGAACACAGGGCCATTCTGAACAGTGAAATTCTTGTGACATGGCAGACGATTAGTCAAGATAAATTATAAAATAGCAAGAAGAGAGATTTTATATATATATATATAATTATTGGAAATATATACACACATACATATAGGGCTACATATACAGTTGTGGTCAAAAGTTTACATACACTTGTAAAGAACATGTATGTCATGGCAGTCCACACTTATTTTTCTGTGATAGAGTGATTGGAGCACATACTTCTTTGTCACAAAAAACATTCATGAAGTTTGGTTCTTTTATGAATTTATTATGGGTCTACTGAAAATGTGACCAAACTGCTGGGCTTTATGATTTTTTAACCATATAAATCGTTAATATGTCCCCATTGTGTAATAGGATGTTCGTTAGCACAATTGGTGACGTCATAGAAGTTGGTTTGTCATTCATTGCTTCATGAAGATTATGCAATTTTCCGTTGTAGGCGTCATGCTCCATGTTTCATCCTCATAGACACAATGAAAAAAATGTATGTAGAAGAAAAGAAAGGGAGTATAAGTGTAGACGAAGAATTTGTTGACAAACACAAAACAGTACGCGTTCTAAACATACAGGAAGGATCAATATATATATATTTTTGACCACCATCCGCTTGAACATAATCACGCCGTCATATCTTGTAAATGTGTAACTTCATCACGGCTAAAGTTACTCCATTCTATTGAGTCCTTGCCATTGGCTTCCTCATCATCCTCACCACTCATCCATTTACAAACGGGTCATTTGATAGATGCTTGAATGAATGACAGCGGGAAAGAGGGACAGGTCAGAGTTAGATCATGTAGAGTAAGGATGCTTACAGGTAGGCCAGTGAGGCTTAAGCCCATCACCATTATATCTATCATCATCATTATCATCAGTTAATCTGATGGGATGTTATAACATAGAATCTTATTATGTATTATGTACGATATATATACATAACAATAGCACATTTCCAGTGAAAACCAACACACATTTACTGCACTTCCCTCTGCAGATCACATGTATAGCCTAAGACAGAGTTCATACAGACTCCACTGAAAGCAGAAGTTCCCCGAGCTTATAGGTAATAGTTTACCAGTTAGAATGTTGTTTCTTTTATCGACTCACTGAGATGCTGTGGTGACTGTGTAAGTCCTGTCACAAGTCCTTTTGTGAACACATCAGTAATATGACAATCTGTCAGTCAAAGTTAAAGCAGGTAGCTGATCCCTGTCGGCATCCATTCATAGATGCCGGCATCCATTCATGGATGCCTCATCCACACACACGCACACACACACACACACAAACACACACACCATACTGATGTGTCTTATGTGCTACTGCTGTGCAGTCCTAACTTGGCTGGGTTTAGTGCGGGTTTCAGACGTAACAGCGATGGGCCAGTCTGACTTCAAGTGCAGCTACAGTTTCCTCACACCACACACCGGGAGGTGTGTGTAGTATTCACCAACATCGCACGGCGGGCGTTGCTATGAACAAGGCCTGTGTCTGTTGTGAGAGTTGCGCTTCCACACACACACATGCACACACACACACACACACACACACGAGTGTCAAGGTGAGCTACGAGCTGGTTGTGTGTGTGTGTGTGTGTGTGTGTGTGTGTGTGTGTGTGTGTGTGTGTGTGTGTGTTTGAAAGGGATGTTGACCCAGAGAAGGAAGTCATATGTCTGCCTTGTTTGTTTTCATTCTACTTCAGGTGTGCTTCATTGTTTTAGATGTTATGACTTTGTATGTTATTGTATATAACTGTACAACTCACAATTGTGAAACTATAGTCTCTGTGGTTGCTGCCATGACAAAAAATAAGAAGTTAGCCTGCTCTCTAAAAACATTACAAGGCCATGAATTACAACATATGTGTGTTCATATGTGTGCGTGCATATATATAGAGAGAGAATTTACAGATTAAACAACCAAGCAACTCCTTTTCAGAATGTCTGAAACCCAGCCTAACCCTGCAAAGGCAAATATGTTCATTATCATCAAATAATACCGCGACAACTCAACTTACAATAACTCTGCAAACATTCATGACGTCATAACTGATTAACAGCTCAAATTAAGGACTTCAATAAGAACATATTGTCATAATTACTATCTGTACTGTGTTGTAGGCCTACTATCACAAGAAAGTATTCTTGACTTGCAAGTGACAACAAAGCCAATTCGGAAAGCTGGAAGTCGGCCATGTTGGTGAATATACAGTACAATGCACTAACAGCTATCAGACACAGTAGTCATGGGTCCGCGATATCAACAGAGCAGAATCTTTTGTTCAAAGATTTGTTATTGTTCAAAATATTTTGTCGAAGAAGCATATTACACACGACAAAGTCAAAGTGTTTTATTGTCACACACATGTTCTGAACACAGGGCCATTCTGAACAGTGAAATTCTTGTGACATGGCACGATTATGTAGATATATTAATAGAAAATTAATATATATATATATATATAATATATATATATACAGTTGTGGTCAAAAGTTTACATATACTTGTAAAGAACATGTATTTCAGTTTCCAATAATTTCTACAACTCTTATTTTTCTGTGATAGAGTGATTGGAGCACATACTTCTTTGTCACAAAAAACATTCTTGTAGTTTGGTTCTTTTATGAATTTATTATGGGTCTACTGAAAATGTGACCAAATCTGCTGGGTCAAAAATATACATACAGCAATGCTAATATTTGGTTACATGTCCCTTGGCCATTTTCACCTCAATTAGGTGCTTTTGGTAGCCATCCACAAGCTTCTGGCAAGCTTCTGGTTGAATCTTGGCTTTCTGACATGGACTTGTTTCTTCAGCACTGTCCACATGTTCTCGATGGGGTTTAAGTCAGGACTTTGGGAAGGCCATTCTAAAACCTTAATTCTAGCCTGATTTAGCCATTCCTTTACCACTTTTGATGTGTGTTTGGGGTCATTGTCCTGTTGGAACACCCAACTGCGCCAAGACCCAACCTTCTGGCTGATGATTTTAGGTTCTCCTGAAGAATTTGGAGGTAATCCTCCTTCTTCATTATTCCTATGTTACTTTCTGTAAAGCACCAGTTCCATTGGCAGCAAAACAGGCCCAGAGCATAATACTACCACCACCATGCTTGACGGTAGGCATGGTGTTCTTGGGGTTAAAGGCCTCACCTTCTCTCCTCCAAACATATTTCTGGTCATTGTGGCCAAAGAGCTCCATTTTGTTTCATATGACCACAGAACTTTCCCCAGAAGGCCTTTTCTTTGTCCAGTGATGCAGCAGCAAACTTCAGTCGAGCCTTAAGTGCCGCTTCTGGAGCAAAGGGCTTCCTTCTTGCACGGCAGCCTCTCAGCCCATGGAGATGTAAAACACGCTTGACTGTGGACACTGACACCTGTGTTCCAGCAGCTTCTAATTCATTGCAGACCTGCTTTTTGGTGGTTCTCGGTTGACTCTTGACCATCCTGACCAATTTTCTCTCAGCAGCAGGTGATAGCTTGTGTTTCTTCCTGATCGTGGCAGTGACACAACTGTGCCGCGCACTTTATACTTACGAACAATTGTTTGCACAGTTGATCTTGGGACCTGTAGCTGCTTTGAAATTACTCCAAGTGACTTTCCTGACTTGTTCAAGTCAATGATCCGCCTTTTTCAGATCCGTGCTGAGCTCCTTGACTTTCCGTTTGTGTCTGAGTCTAATGATCGTAATCAAATGAGTCATATTTAAATGAACTCAGAGAAATCACCAGCTGTAGTCATAATCACTCACAAGAAGTTAAGAGGCCACAAAGTCTCATTTGATTGACACAACTTTCTACATCACCTACATTGATCATTCATGTTGCTGATGTATATTGTTGACCCAGCAGATTTTGTCACATTTTCAGTAGACCCATAACAAATTATAAAAGAACCAAACTTCATGAATGGTTTTTTTGTGACAAAGAAGTATGTGCTCCAATCACTTCTATCACAGAAAAATAAGAGTTGTAGAATTATTGGAAACTCTGGACTGGCCATGACATACATGGTTCTTTAACATGTAAACTTTTGACCACAAACTGTATATATATACACACACATATATATACATACATAAATACAATAATTAATAACATATATACAATTGAGCAGGCACAGTATACATAATTGATAATACACTAACACAATTTCCATACCAGTTGTAAAAAAATCAGCTTTGGTCCTCCGTGGTTTGCAATCAAGAACTATCTGTGATCATACGCAGGTAAATGTTGTGCTGGTGATTTCGAAAATCCGATTTTACCTCAGTTTGTTTCCTTGTGACTATAATAAACAGGGGTGCTAAGTACTTGTGATGTAATTGTACTTCGGTTACATACTAATACTGTTTTTCGGGGGATTGTACTTTACTCGAGTAATTATTAGATTGTATATACTTGTACTTTTACTCAAATTACATTTCAGAGAAAAAAAACATACTTTTACTGTTCTTACATTTAAAATGCAGGACCTACAAGTACACAAGTACAAATCTCCGCAGGTCCAACAATTTTAATTAGTATATTCGTTTCTCTGGCCGAGACTAACGTTACGTTATTAACCTGCGGCCGCACTTTATTTAAAAACAGCCAATCAAATCCCAGTCAATGGGAAGATGAACCCGGCCCATCCCATGCTGATCGGCTCCTTGTGCAAAGACTGACAGCGGGGATCTTTTGATGAAACACCGCTATCAGAAAGAAATAGACAGTCAGAGGACAAGCTACAGAAGATGACTACAAACGATAGTACGAGTTGATGAAGAGGACGAAACGGTCGGCGTGGACGGACCAAGACGAGCACCCATGGCCTTGCAATAAAAAAAAGTTTTTACTTTACTTTTGTACTTAAGTACATTTAAAAGTAGAAAACTTTTTGACTTTTACTCAAGTGTGTTTTTAGCCAGATACTCTGACTTTTACTTGAGTAAGATTTTTAGACGGTACCCATACTTTCACTTAAGTATAATTTCTGGGTACTTTTTACACCCCTGTATATAAGTTATGCTCGATGAAGGGTAACGCCATTTCTGATAGGCCTATTTAGCTCATAAACCATGTTTACAATTTCGATATTGAAACATGTATATATTATATAGTAGTATACTATATACTACTATATAATATATAGTAGTATATATTATATACTATAGAGCTAAAAGCATGAAGGTATCGAGCTGTGGTGACCACGTGTCAGGAGGATAATGACTTCCTCTCACATCAGGACTCCAGATGAGATTTGCATTCCACACGATATGAATAAGATATGAATAATAAGATATGACTCATAAGAAATGAATAATAATAACATATGAATAATAAGATATGAATAATAAGATATGAATCATAAGATATGAATAATAATAAGATATGAATAATAAGATATGAATAATAAGATATGAATAATAAGATATGAATAATAATAAGATATGAATAATAAGATATGAATAATAAGATGATATGACTCATAAGACATGAATAATATTATATGACTCATAAGATATGAATAACAATAACATATGAATTCCCCTTCACTTAAATGTTGCCAAATGTGGAACTAGTCATCATTCAGACCATATCTTCATATCAGAGAACATGCTACATGTATGCAGGGGGAAGCTGTGTTTCATACATAGGACTACAGTCGCTCGCAAAACGTATAAGAAAATGTAAAATATGTAATAAATATTTCGTTAATGACTGGAAAAAAATGTTATGGAGTCATTGGTTTAGTTACTGTACCTCCCGCTCCGCATATTGGATTTAAGATTAATTGTCTTACTTCAACTTTAAGTAACACGTCTCACCTTTGATGTACGAAGCGAGCCGCGCCGCATGCATTCATGTAATGTCGCTTTCAGCCACAGAGCGGCGCTGTTAAGTACTCCAACTGATAAGTACTCAATCTGTCTTTAGGTTCATACTGTATGTTCTATGTCTATGGTTCCATACTAATGTTAATGCATTTTCCCCGCCAATTGATTTAGACATTATATGCAACTGGTTCCACGTACATATTTGCACAATGTTTTATTCCACAAACGGAAAAGGGCATAAAAAACATATTAAACATCTTATATTGATTACAAATGTACGTTTTAAAATCCAAAAAGCACAAAGTGGTTAGGACATTGATTACCAATAGCATTAAACCCCATTGTGAATTTGCCGCAATTCACTCTGTGAAACCATTCCAAAGTAGCTGAAGTGGGAAGAAAAGCGTAAAAACCAAATAGGCCGTTGTGTAAATACATCCCGAAACAGGTTCACATCCAATACACACAATAGACAACACATAAAATGAAAGTACAAGAAATGATGACAACAATTGATCTGCTTTTGCAATCTGTCACTTTTAGCTCTTCAGCCTTTGAGCAAAGTTCTTAAAAAGACAAAGTCGGACAAAGAAGTGAATAAAAAAAGATGAGACTACAGAGCACAGAGCGAGCTATACACAATTATACACAACAATCCAGCAGCGCAGGGCTAACGGCCTTTAGCTCATGACACGCTGCACATGGTGAACACCGCTAGCCGATCAGCTGCTTGGCCCTCTTGGCGTCCTTGGCGTGGCTTGTCGTGGGCCTTCGGTGGCAGGTTGGCGTCACTCTGGCTGAGGGCCGTGCGCGACACCATGGACATGCCGTCCACAAACTTGGTCTTGAACAACACGTTGGCGTTGGTGAACATGCCGTCCTTCAGCGACACCACCACAAACTGCAGAGGGAGAGGAGCTGTGAGTCGCTTACCGTGGCCATTGAACATTTTCACAGAGTTACACCACTTAAATCACATGCTTATTCGTGGGTTTTTTTAAGCAGGCCCCATCGAATTACTCATTGCATTTTCAGTAGCTTGTGTTGGCAGATTACGGGCTTGCAGATCCCCACAACATGATTGGCCAAAACAAAAATAAAGCAAAGGACAGTGAAACTACAAATTTCACAAATTCACCCGAATTTGACCTCGTCTGGCATAAGCAGGCTCTATCAATCTATGTGAAACTGTATACGTTTCCTTTGCATACTGGTGATCGATGTATTGGATCCACTCACTTGTCCCAATGATGCATTCACCATTGGCAAAACTCTTTAGATAAATCCCCAATAATAATGAATGAAAGAATATGCTACCATTGATTAACTGTTGCATGATGGACTGGAGCTAAAAATGTCAACATTTCACAAGCCTTGATTTACTTCCTCCAACTTTTTAGCCTGTGCTCCTTTGTAAAATAGACAAAAAGGTACCTGGGAATGTCTGAAGTGTGTGCGCAACATCTGTCCGATGTTCTGCGTGTGAGACAGGTCCAGGGCGGCATCCACCTCATCCAGAATGTAGATGGGGGCGGGTTTGAACAGCAGCATGGCCAGGATTAGAGACAGGGCCACCAGCGACCTGGTGATACATATGTATGTCATGGCAGTCCAGAGTTTCCAATAATTTCTACAACTCTTTTTCTGTGATAGAGTGATTGGAGCACATACTTCTTTGTCACAAAAAACATTCATGAAGTTTGGTTCTTTTATGAATTTGTTAAGGGTCTACTGAAAATGTGACCAAATCTGCTGGGTCAAAAATATACATCCAGCAACATGAATGATCAATTTAGGTGATGTAGAAAGTTGTGTCAATCAAATTAGCTTTGTGGCCTCTTAACTTCTTGTGAGTGATTATGATTGACTACAGCTGGTGACTTCTCTGAGCATTTAAATATGATCATTAGACTCAGACACAAACACTACAATGGGAAAGTCAAAGGAGCTCAGCACGGATCTGAAAAAGCGGATCATTGACTTGAACAAGTCAGGAAAGTCACTTGGAGCAATTTCAAAGCAGCTACAGGTCCCGAGATCAACTGTGCAAACAATTGTAAGTATAAAGTGCATGGAACAGTTGTGTCACTGCCACGATCAGGAAGAAAACACAAGCTATCACCTGCTGCTGAGAGAAAATTGGTCAGGATGGTCAAGAGTCAACCGAGAACCACCAAAAAGCAGGTCTGCAATGAATTAGAAGCTGCTGGAACACAGGTGTCAGTGTCCACAGTCAAGTGTGTTTTACATCTCCATGGGCTGAGAGGCTGCCGTGCAAGAAGGAAGCCCTTGCTCCAGAAGCGGCACCTTAAGGCTCGACTGAAGTTTGCTGCTGATCACATGGACAAAGAAAAGGCCTTCTGGAGGAAAGTTCTGTGGTCAGATGAAACAAAAATGGAGCTCTTTGGCCACAATGACCAGAAATATGTTTGGAGGAGAGAAGGTGAGGCCTTTAACCCCAAGAACACCATGCCTACCGTCAAGCATGGTGGTGGTAGTATTATGCTCTGGGCCTGTTTTGCTGCCAATGGAACTGGTGCTTTACAGAAAGTAAATGGAATAATGAAGAAGGAGGATTACCTCCAAATTCTTCAGGAGAACCTAAAATCATCAGCCAGAAGGTTGGGTCTTGGGTGCAGTTGGGTGTTCCAACAGGACAATGACCCCAAACACACATCAAAAGTGGTAAAGGAATGGCTAAATCAGGCTAGAATTAAGGTTTTAGAATGGCCTTCCCAAAGTCCTGACTTAAACCCCATCGAGAACATGTGGACAGTGCTGAAGAAACAAGTCCATGTCAGAAAGCCAAAATTAGCTGAACTGCCAGAAGCTTGTGGATGGCTACCAAAAGCGCCTAATTGAGGTGAAAATGGCCAAGGGACATGTAACCAAATATTAGCATTGCTGTATGTATATTTTTGACCCAGCAGATTTGGTCACATTTTCAGTAGACCCATAATAAATTCATAAAAGAACCAAACTTCATGAATGTTTTTTGTGACAAAGAAGTATGTGCTCCAATCACTCTATCACAGAACAATAAGAGTTGTAGAAATGATTGGAAACTACCCATACTTTCACTTAAGTATAATTTCTGGGTACTTTTTACACCCCTGTATATAAGTTATGCTCGATGAAGGGTAACGCCATTTCTGATAGGCCTATTTAGCTCATAAACCATGTTTACAATTTCGATATTGAAACATGTATATATTATATAGTAGTATACTATATACTACTATATAATATATAGTAGTATATATTATATACTATAGAGCTAAAAGCATGAAGGTATCGAGCTGTGGTGACCACGTGTCAGGAGGATAATGACTTCCTCTCACATCAGGACTCCAGATGAGATTTGCATTCCACACGATATGAATAAGATATGAATAATAATAAGATATGAATAATAAGATATGAATAATAAGATATGACTCATAAGATATGAATAATAATAAGATATGAATAATAAGATATGAATAATAAGATATGAATAATAATAAGATATGAATAATAAGATATGAATAATAAGATATGAATAATAACATGAATAATAAGATATGAATAATAATAAGATATGACTAATAAGATATGAATAATAAGATGATATGACTCATAAGACATGAATAATATTATATGACTCATAAGATATGAATAACAATAACATATGAATTCCCCTTCACTTAAATGTTGCCAAATGTGGAACTAGTCATCATTCAGACCATATCTTCATATCAGAGAACATGCTACATGTATGCAGGGGGAAGCTGTGTTTCATACATAGGACTACAGTCGCTCGCAAAACGTATAAGAAAATGTAAAATATGTAATAAATATTTCGTTAATGACTGGAAAAAAATGTTATGGAGTCATTGGTTTAGTTACTGTACCTCCCGCTCCGCATATTGGATTTAAGATTAATTGTCTTACTTCAACTTTAAGTAACACGTCTCACCTTTGATGTACGAAGCGAAGCCGCGCCGCATGCATTCATGTAATGTCGCTTTCAGCCACAGAGCGGCGCTGTTAAGTACTCCAAACTGATAAGTACTCAATCTGTCTTTAGGTTCATACTGTATGTTCTATGTCTATGGTTCTATACAATGTTAATGCATTTTCCCCGCCAATTGATTTAGACATTATATGCAACTGGTTCCACGTAACATATTTGCACAATGTTTTATTCCACAAACGGAAAAGGGCATAAAAAACATATTAAACATCTTATATTGATTACAAATGTACGTTTTAAAATCCAAAAAGCACAAAGTGGTTAGGACATTGATTACCAATAGCATTAAACCCCATTGTGAATTTGCCGCAATTCACTCTGTGAAATCATTCCAAAGTAGCTGAAGTGGGAAGAAAAGCGTAAAACCAAATAGGCCGTTGTGTAAATACATCCCGAAACAGGTTCACATCCAATACACACAATAGACAACACATAAAATGAAAGTACAAGAAATGATGACAACAATTGATCTGCTTTTGCAATCTGTCACTTTTAGCTCTTCAGCCTTTGAGCAAAGTTCTTAAAAAAGACAAAGTCGGACAAAGAAGTGAATAAAAAAAGATGAGACTACAGAGCACAGAGCGAGCTATACACAATTATACACAACAATCCAGCCAGCGCAGGGCTAACGGCCTTTAGCTCATGACACGCTGCACATGGTGAACACCGCTAGCCGATCAGCTGCTTGGCCCTCTTGGCGTCCTTGGCGCGTGGCTTGTCGTGGGCCTTCGGTGGCAGGTTGGCGTCGCTCTGGCTGAGGGCCGTGCGCGACACCATGGACATGCCGTCCACAAACTTGGTCTTGAACAACACGTTGGCGTTGGTGAACATGCCGTCCTTCAGCGACACCACCACAAACTGCAGAAGGGAGAGGAGCTGTGAGTCGCTTACCGTGGCCATTGAACATTTTCACAGAGTTACACCACTTAAATCACATGCTTATTCGTGGGTTTTTTTAAGCAGGCCCCATCGAATTACTCATTGCATTTTTAGTAGCTTGTGTTGGCAGATTACGGGCTTGCAGATCCCCACAACATGATTTGGCCAAAACAAAAATAAAGCAAAGGACAGTGAAACTACAAATTTCACAAATTCACCCGAATTTGACCTCGTCTGGCATAAGCAGGCTCTATCAATCTATGTGAAACTGTATACGTTTCCTTTGCATACTGGTGATCGATGTATTGGATCCACTCACTTGTCCCAATGATGCATTCACCATTGGCAAACTCTTTAGATAAATCCCCAATAATAATGAATGAAAGAATATGCTACCATTGATTAACTGTTGCATGATGGACTGGAGCTAAAAATGTCAACATTTCACAAGCCTTGATTTACTGCTCCAACTTTTTAGCCTGTGCTCCTTTGTAAATAGACAAAAAGTACCTGGAACTGTCTGAAGTGTGTGCGCAACATCTGTCCGATGTTCTGCGTGTGAGACAGGTCCAGGGCGGCATCCACCTCATCCAGAATGTAGATGGGGCGGGTTTGAACAGCAGCATGGCCAGGATTAGAGACAGGGCCACCAGCGACCTGGGAGGGAGGGAGGGAGGGACACACACACACACACACACACACACACACACACACACACCACACACACACACACACACACACAACACACACACACCACACACACACACACACACACACACACACACACACACACACACACACACACACACACACACACACACCACACACACACGAATGTAATAGAAAATTGCACAGAAAAGATAGGCGGTTTGTACAAATGCTGTCATTTACTGGAGTGTAGTGTGCAGTGCTTGTTTTAAATCATATTTTGTGTAGTCAGCTCCACAACTTTACTAAATAAATAATACATGTAAGACTACCACAAACATACATTTGAACACAAATTATACAATACCCTCAAAAAAATACAGCTTATCTTGAGAACGATATATCACAATACAGCATGTTTTCTGGTACAGTGTTATCCGCTTATAGTGATCACGATTGTCCGGGTCAATTGATCACTATAAGCGGTTGATACTATAATCGATTTCTAACCATTTTCTAAATTTCTTAATTTTTTATGCAGATTACCATCCAATTGACAGTATAAAGTAATGAAACTAACAGCTTTGCTATTTACTGGATTTTATTACAGCAAGTTAACTGAAAAAATACTGTACAGTACGTACATTAACGTTACAGTAACAGCTGTTTGAAACGCGATTCAAATAGCAAATTAAATGACAGCAATTGGCACTGTGTAGCTATAAATCAAAATACACTACAGTAGGCTACTGTATAATGAAAAAACTGTACTGTATAACTTACAGTAGTTCCACATATAATTAGGCTATAATTTAAAGCTGTATATTGTGCATAAACCCGTAACATAGTGCTGCATGCAATGTGCTGCATGCAGCACCAGCAGCAGCACCAGCAGCACCAGCGCTCACACAGCCGTTGAAGACGTGCACGCGCGAGCCGCTCTAAATGACCGTAATTTATTAATTTCTCCCACATATGTTTTGTATAAAAGGACCCAAAATGATCACTATAAGCGGACTGCTTGATCGCTATAAAGCGAATTATTTAAACAGTGTTTGTATAGGAACCATTCCGTCCCAGGCTTTTTGATCCATATAAGCGGTTGATCACTATATCCGTGATCACTATAAGCGGATTACACTGTATTGTAATTCAATAAATAAATAATTGTTTGTGTATGTTTCTGTATACACAATGAGATTTTTGATCAATAATCATCAGTTATGTGGATATAATGAAGTGGGTAAAGGAAAATATAGAAGAAATATAACAGTCTGGTAAGTTCAGAAAATATCACTTTACTGCAATGCAGCCTTTAAAAACAGGAACAGACAACTTATGCCATATCACGATATTACAATATCCAAAATCTGAGACAAAATCAATATAGCATTGATTTTTTGCCCAGCCCAAACCCACAGACATAAGAGGTGTCCTCTGACCTTTGACCTCCGCTGAGCTCAGTGAGGTTCTCCTTCCAGGTGTTGCCGAGGGCGACCTGAACTCCAGGCCGTCCAGGACGCCGCATCCCTGGGGCGGGGCCAGGCGGGCGTCTGCCCCCGGCAGCAGGGTGGAGAAATGGAGCCAAAGTCCTTGTTAACCTGGAGGAGGGAGAGGAGAACGCAGCTTAATGGTGGAGCCACGCTCTGACAGGACCACGGCCACACCCCCCTGCTGGAGGCGGATGCTGCTTCACACCATCAAGACGTCAAACATGCCAATGACGGGGGAAGATCATCCAAGCACAAACCACACTGTAGTTCAGGGGTGCCCAATACGTCGATCGCGATCGACCGGTCGATCGCAAAGGAAGTCCGGGTATTAGATGTTATCATTCATCCTCCCCATGACATTTGCCACTTGATTGACGTACAGGGCAGCCATTCTGAGATCTCGTCTTTTCTAACACACGAATCACCGCGCATGTGCAGTCAACCACGTTGTTGACGGGGTGGGGGGGGGGGGGGGCATGACAAAGTTCCGTTCATTTTAGATTGTTGACGGGGGAGGGTGGGAGTTCGATCGGAAAATGTTGGTTTTATGTCCGTGTGCTTTATAATTTTGTAATATGTAAAGTTCTCAATAAAATTCTTGAAATAAAACAATTCAGAATTTCCCCCTGCGCCCCACCTGTAATACCACTGCGCCCCACTAGAGGGGCGCGCCCCACAGTTTGAGAAATACTGGAGTGAAGTAATGACCAAAATGTACTGAATTGTAGTGTGCCACAAGGGCTCATGCAGTTATGCAATGTACGCCAAATTATATTGTGTATATATATAATATATATGAAGTATACTCAGGATATATTTAGCATTTTTAGTGTAGGTAGATAATTTTGTCATTTTAAAAGTAGCTTGCAAGTTGAAAAAGTGTGGGCACCCCTGCTGTAGTTCAATGTTCAGAAATACATTTGTGAAGACTACTAAAAACAGATTAACATACCCAAGTTGGACAATGTAGCCTAGCATAAGGATTGGGGATAGATATTGTGCTACGTTTATTGCTAAATCCCCCATTAAAGTTACAATTTGTTCTCCGGGCTGCCGTGCCACATGGGAGAACAATATGGGACAATAATGGCACTTTTCCACTGCACGGTACCAGTTCAACTCTGCTGGACTGGCTTTTTCTTTTTTTGGTTTTCCATTGGGCAAAAGTAGGTACATGGTACGTGGTACCAGACAGCCTGCCCGAACCAAAATAGGCAAGCGACTGTAGCAGCCGCACTTAATGTGTAATCTATTACAGGAGAAATGGCAACCCGCAAAACCACGCAGTGGTCAGTTGAGGAGGTGCAGAAGTTCCTCTTTGGTTGCCCAATCCAGAGAGAGCAGCCGTTGAAGATGACATCACAGCAGCCTCAAGCGGCGTCGCTATGACGACCGGCTTTATTGAGGCAGCAGTACTACATCTACATTGAGAAGCGAGCACCTAGTACCAAAACGGAGCAGAGAGAAGCTGGTACCATGCAGTGGAAAAGCACTGTAATTCGAGCAACGCATGCAGGCCAATGAGCAGGGTGTGGGGCAGACCTTCTGCCAGGCCACGTTCAGAGCCTCGTTCTTCTTCTGGTCCAGCTCCGCAATGGTCTGCAGGATCTTGGACTTGTCGTTCTCCACGATCCTCTTCTTCTTCATCAGGTCGTTGTACTAAAAGCAAAGAGAGGAAGAGGAAAATGAAGTGTCGTCTTCTGGTCCAAGTTGGCCGACTGGTCAAATATTTTAAGACATTACGACAATCGAACAGCACAACTGACTGAAATATCAGGAATGTTTCACAGGCATTTCTGATGCCGATATTTAAAAAAGATCAAAAAAGGAATCTCTCCTTCCTCGCCCCTCTCTCGCTCTCTCTCTCCACTTTCTCCTGGGTCTCTCACCCGCTCCTCGGCCTCGTTGAGCATGTTCATGGCCCTCTTGTTGACGTTCCTCTCCAGGCGGGAGGTGGTCTCCTCCAGCTTCTTGAGCCGCTGGCCGGCCTCCCGGGGGTTCTTGGTCTGGAAGTCATAGGCCGTGTTGGGCTGGCCGAACAGCCGGCGCTCCAGCAAGATCCAGTCGTGCTCCTGCAGCATCCGAGACACCTGGGAGGGGGAAACGCCAAGAGAGACACAAAATCGACAATGTTATAGTCGATTTTCTGTATTTCTCACACACACAGAAGAACGATATGCAACCGATCAAATCTGTATCTTGATGTAAACCGCTTTCCACTGGAAAAAATAAACAAAAAATATAAGAGTCAAATACCAACAGAGTGAGTGACCTTTGTGGCAGCATCCTGCAGTTTCCCAGACTTTGATTTTATTTTAAGTAGCCAAAAGTCATGCATTCTTGTTGAGAGGCTGTATCGCATAGGATGCTTAGTCGCTGGCCGGGGGGTGGTACCTTGGCGGAGAGATTGGGTGAGTGAATGAGTACCTTAGCCGCGGCGTCCTGACTCTCCTTCTTGTGCTTGCTGATGTTGTGCTCCAGCTCCTTGATCTTCAGCTGTGCCTCATTGGTCTGCTCCCTGATCTTATTGGCCTCCACCGTCTTCTCCTGGATGATCGACATTTAAAACAACAATCAGGGCCACGGGTCCCAACAGCAGAACGAGCACGATGCTTTTCAGTCAGGCTACTAGCATCTTCGCTAGGGTTTTTTTGGTGAGGAAATACAAGGGAAAAAATACAAAATTAACCAATTTATGCTTACTAAATACATTACAAACATGGAAAGGGATGGCCATGAAGACCACAAAATAAAAACCACTACTTTCCCCCTCATAGATCTATATGAAAACGTACAGCTCTATCTAGAGATGAGAAGGCCTGCAGTAACCTTGATGTCCTTGTCCTGGGTCATGATGATCTCCTTCTGCATGGCGAGCTCCTCCTGGGCCTTGCGCACCGCCTCCTGCACACAGCAGCACCAGGAGAGAGGGGCGGTCAGCACCACAACAACACCACCACTAAGCAGCCAGTGTCCGCCTAGTCTGCCCCCTAGTGGCACACGGCTGGCCTCCTCTGCAGGGAGCAGCTGTAGATACCTTGTTCTGGGCCACGGTAGAGGCCATGTTGTCAATCTGCTCCTGGACCGCCTGCTTGGCCTCCGCCACCGCCTGGATCTGCTGCTCGTAGCCCGCCTGCTCCCGCCGCAGCTCTGCCAGCTCCAGACCCACCACCTCAGACTCCTGCACCGCAACGCACAGAATTGAAATTTCAATGTAAATGTAACCAGGAACCTCGAGGCTAAACAACAGTGAGGGGTTATTAAAAGTGCATTTGCTTGTGCTTAGAAGTAATGCAGTCGATGACCACAACATCATTAAAAAGTGAAACGCATTTCCTGCTGCAGGATATACAATTTTTTCCCCCTAAATTTACACGATACCCTCAATTCGAATCACAATTGGACAATGAAAAAATTGTATATATATCCTCGGGGAAAAAACAAAATTCTGCTTGTTGGCAGCCGATATGTCATAACCTCAGGGACAACCAGGGAAACGCCTTAAAATGATAAAAAAATAAAAATAAAAAAATAAAGTAATTTCTTTCATATACTGTTCGTCCTTTTATATTGTATTGTTCTATAGTTATATTGTCATGTATGTACCACTATTGTATTTTTGTGTTCTTTATGTACTTGTTACTGTTTTGCTTTGGCAATATTAAGGAATGCCTTTTTCATGCCAATAAAGCCCTTGAATTAAATTTAATTGACAGAGAGAGAGAGAGAGACATACAGAGAGAGAGACAGAGATAGACAGCGAGAGAAAGAAAGACAGAGATAGACAGCGAGAGAAAGAAAGAGACAGATAGACAGCGAAAGAGACAGATAGACAGCGAGAGAGAGAGAGAGAGAGAGAGAGAGAAAGGGGAAGAAAGACAATGAGAGAGACTACCTGCTGTTTCTGCTTGAGCTTCTTGTTGAAGGCGTCGGCCCGGGACTTGGCCGCGTTGAGCTTCTGCTGCGCCGCCTTGAGCTCCTTCTCTCGCTCGGCCCCTGCGTTCTTCATCTTGTTCTCCAGGACCTTGTACTTCTCCTCCGCTCGCTTCTGCACCTCCTTGGTGCTGCGCAGGGTCCCCTCGCTCTCCTCTGAACACATAAACACACACACACACACACACACACACACACACACACACACACACACACACACACACACACACACACACACACACACACACACACACACACACACACACACACACACACACACACACACACACACACACACACACACACTAATTGAATACCTGACAAAACCAGGAAAAGACGCATCATGATATCACGACATACAAAATGTAAGCAGATATCTAAATCATATCAAGATTACACTAAAGTTCATATAAAGATATCAAATGAAGAATCCATTTTGTTTACATTGAAAATATGTTGTGTTTGTGTGTACAGTATGTGTTCATGTGCGCACGTTCATGTGTGCGTGGACATACACGAGTGCATGTGGGCATACACATGTATGTGTGTGCGCGTGTGTGAGTGCGTGTGCACGTGTGTCTGTGTGCTTATGCGTGTGCTTATGCGTGTGCGCTTACGCATGTGTGTGCTTAGGCGTGTGTGTGCTTATGCGTGTGTGTGCTTATGCATATGTGTGCTTATGTGTGTGCTTATGCGTGTGTGTGTGTGTGTGCGCTTAAGCGTGTGTGTGTGTGTGCTTATGCGTGTGTGTGCTTATGCGTGTGTGTGCGCTTAAGCGTGTGTGTGTGCTTATGCGTGTGTGTGTGTGCGTGTGCGCTTAAGCGTGTGTGTGTGCTTATGCGTGTGTACGCTTATGCGTGTGTGCGCTTATGCGTGTGCGTGTGCTAACCGATGGCCGTGCGCAGCCTCTGCAGCTCCTCCTGCTGCTGGTGGAAGGAAGCTCTGCTGCAGCTTGCCCTGCAGGATCTCCTCCTCCTCCTGCTTCAGCTCCACCTGCTGCTTCAGCTGACGGTACCTGCAGGGAAGAATTAATTGTTCGCTAACTGTTTTGTTTAATGCGTGCACCGAGATTGACAACTTAAGACAAATTCCTGTACGTCTCGAAGTGGCGTGGGGGCAATACAAGAGTTCAGATTGTGATTGTTGTGGATGCTCTCCGAATATAGATTCCTCACTCCCCCTGTTGTTCAGTTAAGGTACTACAGTTTTAGCAGTTCCACCATCACATCAGACACACATCAACTCTGTAAGCGAGCAGTGAGTAGGTACAATAATACCGACTCAAACACTGTCAGGGTGGTGTTTGGAGCCGGATGTTTACATACAGCCCACCACAACCAGTCCCATGGATGAAAGGATGAATGGATGAATGAAAGAAAAAGTGCATACTTCTCAGCGGTGCCCTTGAGGCCGGCCAGCTGGTGTTCCAGGTCCTGAAGCTGCGCCTCCTTCTGGCTGAGCTGGTCGCCCACCTCCCGGACCTCCTGCAGGCTGGACAGCACCGAGGCCGTCTGGGAGCGGGCGCCTAGAGGAGGAGTCAGGGGAGGAGGAGGAGGAGGAGCAGGCACCTTGATGAGGCTGTTGCTATACAGCCGGGAGAGCCAGCGCTATAACAGCACTTTACCATCTTCCCCGTGGTGTAAACCTGCCTTAAACAGTGTCTACTGGAACCACACATACATATAGGAGCACTTTGAGAAAAGATAGAATTCATTCAGAACACAATAAATTTATCAAAAAGGTACCACAAGTAAGGTTCATGATTTCCTTCTCATTACTGACCCCTTTGGCCAGTAAGTGAACTGCAGCCTGTTCAAGCTTGCGCATTCAGCACACTGGAGTGCGAGCTCCGTGGGTTGAGAACCAATGACAATCATAAATGGGATAGTTCTAATCATAAATAAACCTTGTATAAATTAAAACGCAATGAAAGAACAGACATTTTGCCATTATCCGTGCTTACACGTCACTTAATGCCCTTTCTTGGCAAAGCCAACCGGATTCAAATATAATAGAAATCATGTTCTGGCTATTTAAACCGACTGGCATGTTAAATCCCACATGTAGTCCCTGAAGGAATTCATGATTCTTGCATACAGGAAAAACCATCCTAAACACACATTTGAAAAGCAAGTGATGATGAGTAGGGCTGCGTCGATTAATAGATAGTCACGTCGATTAATAAATTGATAGCCAATGTATCAAATCGAATAATTCCATAATCCATTAATCATTTAAGACACTTATCAAGTACAACACAAACATTTGCTGCTTAGTGCTTCAGAAATATTTATGTCATCGATCATCACAAAGTGAACACTTGTGTGCCTCTTGGCTGCTGGTCAGTTGAAGCGAGCAAACTCAAGACATCCCTTTGGACTCTGGTAACATGTGATGGGCACTTGCTATTAGTCAAGACATTTTAAAGATTTAATTATTAACCGGGGGAACATTTTATTTGAGAAATAAATAAAACATTTTTTTCAAAGGAATTCGCTGAAAATTGTATTAATTATGACAATAATCATAGTCTTCCTTCAGTGCTCACACTGGGCCCTCTCACCTCCACTCAGAGTCCCCTGCGGGTCGAAGATGTCCCCGCCCAGGGTCACGGTCTTGGTCCTGACCCGCTGGTCGAAGGCCACCTTTCTTGGCCGTTGTCCAGCGTGTCGCAACACCAGGGTGGAGCCAAACACGTACTCCATGGCCCTTGCGCAGGTCCTCCTCGTAGCCCCACCAGGGACAGGGCCGTGTGCACGTTGTCCGCGGCCCACCTGACCACGCAGTCCAGCCAATCAACCGTGAGAAGAAGAACAAGACACGATAAGGAGTGTAAACATGCTTCATGGAAGGAAACGCCAAGTGAATACAGCATTTATTTTGTACAATAAAATAGAGAAAAAGAAAAACAATAATGACGAAAAGGTAATCGCCGTTGAAATGCCGATCAATATTAAAGCTGGGTGGCTATAATTATTAATTTATGTCCAATTACAATTTCGGCATCCATAAATATTTGTGATCTCATTATTGACTAAAGTAATTGTGATTATGATTTTTGCAATCACGGAGCAGCCCTAATCAATATTATATTACATTTCATGAACGGCATTAAAGAGAGCGGGAGAGATAAGAGAAGAAGACGGAGAGATAAAAGACGAAAAACAAGGACAAAGAAGAGGAAAGAAAAAGATTATTATTCTACTGTGGGGGGGTGCATCATCTCAAGACACAGCTATTGAATGAATTGTTTGCATCCTGAGAGAGACAACAACCACATCCAGACGTCGTAGACCAGCCGTGGTCGAGCATCTGTGGATAACAGGGCGAGACCCCCGCTGGGTGGGCCGTGGTGGTAAGCGCTGGCTCCTCTCACCAGGCTCTTGGCGGTGCTGACCACGCTCTGGCTGAGCGTCTTGGCCGAGATCTTGTTCAGCGGGATGATGGTGTAGCGGCGCTTCAGCTCGCCTTTCTGCAGCAGCTTGTTACCCGTCACCTGGTCGCCAAGGAAACAAGTACATTTTACTTATAGGGCGCCCTTTCGAACCCAGAGTCACAAGGTGATGACAATGAAGAAGATTAGAAAAAACTAAACAAACAAAAAGTTAGAAAGAGAAAGGCAGACAGAAATAATACATAAAAAATGTAGGGCATTTGGCAGACGCTTTTGTCCAAAGCAAAATAAGTACAAAAATACATAACACACACACACCTCTGTGTCGACCACGATGTTGTAGAGCCGCCCCCCGGCGACCACCTCCAGGCCCGTGGCGTACGACACATCCTTGATGGAGATCAGGTTGGCCAGCAGCCCCTTCACCCTGCTGCGGTCCCAGTCGCGCTCCGGGTCCCTAGCGACAGCCCATAATATTCAGTTAGGGACATAACGCACAAAGATGGGAGCTAAAGGGGTTTAGGTTTTTTTTTATTTATTTATTTATTTATTTTTAAATACACCTTCAGTGTAAGTCTGACCTATTTAAAGCTGTGAACTGTATTTTAACGGTTTGGTTAATGCTGAGGGTGGGATGCTATTGTGACGGGGTACCCATTACCGTTTCTATTTTCCTGACTGATTAAGATGAAGGTAGTTACGTTAAGCGCCACTGGTTGAAGTAGGCAACAGATTAACACAGTCTTTATATCACTATTTTTATGATAATACAATGTGTTTGATTTTATCCTAGCCCTCTGCTTTACCATGTGCTGCCATTTAAAGGTACTATAAGTAAGAATCAGTGCATTCTGAGCTCCGTGGGTTGAGACAATAACAATCAGAAACTAATGTTAGTCATAGCAGGTTGTGGTTGAAGTTAAAACACGAGAGCTTCCCCGACTCTGTTGTAGAACAGCTTTTGGGCTGATTTCTCTTATATATGAATCGGGTCGGATTTCGAGGGAAAAAGGAACAAAGTGACATGCAAGCGTGGATGATTCAAAAATATGTATATTTCACAGCTTTTTTAAATGTGTACAAGGTTTAATTATGATTAGATCTAAAAGTCCTTACTTGTAGTCGAAACGCAGGTTGGGGAAGCGGGAGATGAGCCTCTCGTAGGTCTCCTTCAGTCCGCTCACTTCCCTGGACACGTGACGCCTGCTCTCCAGAAGACTCTCCTCCTTGCCATCTGCACACACACACACACACATGACTGGTATTGCACATCCTCAATTATTTTATGTTCTTTTGAAACACTTTGTACTCGTTCTGTTGAAAATGAGATCTTGATCTCAATGCGACTCGCCTGTTTTAAATAAAGGCTTACGATTGATTGATGCTGCAAAGTTAAATCAAGAAAGACTGATGAAACCCTTTTCCGTGGTTACCAGCATGCATCTTCTCAAATACGTGATATCACTTCTCACACACACACACACACACACACACACACACACACACACACACACACACACACACACACACACACACACACACACACACACACACACACACACACACACACACACACACACACACACACACACACACACACACACACACACACACACACACACGGGGGGGGGGGGTTGACCTTGGTAGTTGAGCTTGGTGAGTTCGGACTGCAGCTTGCCCCTGCTGGCCTGCAGTGCCTGCAGGGTGTCCTGGTCCTTCTTGTAGCCCCCGTCCATCTTCTTGACCTCCGCCTGCTTGGTTTTCAGCTCCGCCTGGGCATGCTTCAGGGTCATCTGGGCCTGTAGAGAGGGGAGGGGAACACCAGGAGAGAGAGGTAGAGCGAGAGACGGGCTAAAAGAGAGCTCAGATAACGTTGTACTTTATTACACAGATTAATAAAGTACTTGCCAGAAAAAAAACCAACTTAACCCCACTTTAATTAATAAATAGTCCCACATAGCCAGACCCATATCTCCCCACTTGGTTTTAGCGCAGTGTCAGCTCTGCTGGAGAAAGGTCTGGCAGAACCCATTATCATTCTGGGATGGGGGAGGGAAAAAAACAAAAAACTGCTCCATCTTGTTTGTATTTCTTCGAACCAATCACAGTCATCTAGGGAAGCGCCAAGCCCAGGATGCAGCGACAGTGCCCTCCTTGTCAAATAGTGTCGGGGGGGGGGGGGGGGGGGGGGGAGACTTTGTTTTGGTGGAAAATGTGCACGTGGGGAGGGGAGCAGTAGAAGACTTAATCAGTGTGTAGGTTGCTAGGTCGAAGGTTGTTGTCGTTTCACAGACATGGCGACCTCGCACAGAAGGGGAGAGAGAATTCTGACTGAAATTGTCGGCCAATGGGAGGCTTATCCCCGCTGCCTACATCTGGTATACATCCCACAATATCTTTAGAACATTGTAATTTGAAATGCCCATGCGTCCCACCCGGCACCCCATACATGCCTGGCTCTCCATCCTCACCTGCTTGGCCTCGGTGTCGGCCTTGCTCATGTCGTTCTTGCAGGTCATCATCTGGCCGGCCAGCGTGGCCTCCTCGCCGTCCTCGTTGGTGGAGAGGCCGGCCGACACGGCCCTGAAGTGCTGCTCGGCGGCCTCCAGGGCGGCGCCATCCTCCTGACCCTCCGCCTGCAGAGCCTGCAGCGCCTCCTGCAGCTTGGCCACCTCCTTCTCCTTCACCACCACCATCTTCTTGTCCTGGGGAGGTCATGGGGGGAGAGAGGGGCTTCAAGCAGGCACCCAACTATCTATATATTCATATGGATATCTATTCTATACATCTGTCCATCTCTATCTATCTATATTAAAACATTTAAAACAATATCCAGAAGAGAAAAAAAGCCAAAAAGCCATATACGGTATGATGATGATTGGACATATACATGTACTGTCAATACCATAAAAAATTACATTATAAGCTACATTATAAATACAATTTAGTTTTCTTATTCTATTGTTACCCGATTTTAGATATGGAGAATTTGCTTTATTGCCTGCTGCCGCTACAACCAAATCTCCCCTCTGGCATGATCACACGGTCCTCATGGAACGCAGTCATGAAACGTAAGGCCCCCCCCCCAGAGCAGCAGCGGGGGTGCAGTACCTCCTCCATGGTCTTCACCAGCTCCTTCCCCTTCTTGGCCTCGTCCTGCAGGTTCTGCTTCTTGAGGTCCAGCGCGCTCTGGGCCTTGGTGTCCACGCGCTGCACGTCTGACACGGCGTCCTCCAGCTCCTTCAGCACGCTGCCCACCTCCTAGAGGGGGGGACAGGGGGGGGGGGGGGAAGAGGAGAGGGAGACCCACCAAAGTGAGTGGCTGTAGCCCAGAGGCTCTCTCTGACATGAGTGTAGATGCTCCTCCACTCCTAAGCATACCTAGAAGGAGGGATCCTTCTTTCTACCGAGTTTCCTTCAAGGTTTCTTCCTTGATCACTAATTATTGATCGATTGAGTCTTGCTGCTGATGACTTGTGATACTTGATGAATTCTTTTTGATAATTGTATGATGTAGTGCTTTTTTTTTTTCTTCATGTAAATACTTCTGTGCACATCCCAAGCCTGCATCCCTGTGAATCATGCTGCTGCCTACATTGGCCAGGGCACACTTGTAAAAGAGATTTTCCTAGTTAAACACCGGAAAAATGATTTTCCTTGCTCTTTGGAGGGCTAGGTTTAGGGGGGCATCATTCAAAATGCAGCAGTGAAACTCTTTAGGCCTAACTGTGATTAAGGGCTATACAAATAAACTTGACATGACTTCACAAACCATTCAATCTAGAATTCTGTCAAAACAAAACAATCCATACCTTACATGGAGACAACAGCACAACACATTAAAATGCAGCAAGTCCACTTAGTGGGTGCACAGGAAGACAACATAATTCTTACATCATCATGGTCATCTATAGCTTGGGGGGGGGGGGGGGGGTCAGGAAGTAATTTTCTACATTGGAAGTCTATGGGAAGCACAAAGTACAATCTCTCAAAATGCCCAAGGTTTGCGTTGTTTACGGTTGCTCAAATAAAAAAAAAGAACGACGAAAACCACCGGCTAAAATGGCTCACAAACCTTTCTCTTTGGTCGGGAGGAGCAGAGTGTGATAGTGCCCGTGTGTGCAGTGACCAGCTTGACAAACGTAAAGTAACTTATGTGGCAATGTCTATGTAGTTTCCCTAGTTTGCAAAGTTACATTTGTTTTTTGTTTGCTTTATTGGCGATCCACCAGACCTTTCAGAGTGAACCACCATAATGACAGTCGTGAATCAACTTGGTACCGATGTCGTGGACCCACAAAAAAGTGGGCTGTCGTGGGCTAACAAAAAAGTCGTATGCCTCCATACTTTTGTATGCGTTCATTTGTTGTCTTGTGTAGAAGGATGTCTGGAGCACAAGGAAGTTGGTAATATCTACGGTCTCGATAGCAGGGAAGTCTTTCAAATCGGTTGAAAAATCACTCCTTCATAAGATAAGGATCACATTCCAACGTATGTTATGGTTTTTTGTTTAGAACTTTCTCACAATATCCTCTAAAGTAGCACAGTATGGATTTTCCTCAATCTCATCCATTCTTTGCTTAAGTCGAACTTGCTTCTGATTCTGCTTCCTTACTTCCTGACCCGCATTTGAATTTGCACATCATAATTTTGACGTAATTGCAAACAACCCATTATATGAAAACACACACACACACCTTGTCCCTCTTCTTCTGCAGCCCGTGGATGATGGCGGAGAGCTCCTGCACCTTGCACTCGTTGCCAGCCATGCCGCTCTGCATCTGGCTGATGTTGTCCTGCATGACCTTCAGGGCCTCGGCCGACTTCACGTTGGTCTCCTCGGCGCACACAAACAGCCAGGCTACGTAGAGGCGTGACAGGTGCTGGATCTCCCGCATCAGCTTCTGGTACTCTAGGTAGGACGAGCGCTCCTGCGGGGTGGAGAGAAAAAGAAAGAAAGAAAGAGAAAGAGAGAGAGAGAGGTATTAAGACGTACGAGTCGGGGATGAGAAAAGATTGGACGAAAATCTTTTTTTTTTATCATGGTGCCGATTATAACAATAAGATGTGGCATATGCAATACAGATATATCTTACATCTTTGAGCTTCTCCATTGTTGGGGTAATTTCCTCATCCAGAATCTAAAGGAAGATTGTCAGATACAAATGTTAAGAGATGGTGAGTGATAAAACACAAAAGGGGATGCACCAAATCACTTTTTTCCCCACCAGCATGACTCATTGTGCCTTATACATAGGCGTTTGATTTTAATAAACATCAATGCATTGCTGAAACTAATAGTCTATGAAGGTAGGGCTGGGCGATATGGCCAAAATTTTCAATCCCGATAGAGACAATTTAATACATTGATGATATATACACCACGACATAGAATGTTTTCTGGTAATTCAATAAATACATTGTCTATATATAATATATAGTGGCTATAATTACTCAGTGGGTAAATGCAAATAATAGACCAGCTAGAACAGTCTGGTACAGTATCGTTTTAACGCAGCCAAACCACAAAGACAACACTTATGCCATATCACGATACGAGGATATCCAAAACCTCAGACGATATCTACTCTCACATCACGATATCGGTGTAATATAACTATATTGCTCAGCCCTATAGGAGGGTACACGTTACTGATCGGCATCTGCATTCCCTAATCAATCGGACACAGAGAGAAGAAGTAGGAGTCATTATGAGGATTATGAAGGGTCTGACGTACGGTATGGATCTCCTTCAGCTTGGCCTCCTTCTTCTCAATGGTCTTCTGGGCGCTGATCTTCTTACACTCGTACATCCTGGTGCCAGCCGCCTCCTCGATCATGGCCAGGATCTGCAGGGACCGAGAGAGAGAGAGAGACAGAGACAGAGGGAGAAACAGAGACAGAAAGAGAGAGGGGGGGGAAGAGATAAGCTACATGAAAAGGAAGGCTTTGAAGGGCAGGGTGAAATGGTGACAATGATACACCATGATGCTGCACTTTAGGTCATTAGTAAACAGAGATGGATGGATTTACCTCCGGTGGCTTCATGGTCAACACTTTGGTGATCCTCCCCTATAAGAATATTCAAAAAGGCGTAATGATCAATGAAGGGCTTTCTAAATACTCGATACAGGAAACATTATTTTGATGTACAGTCATACAGGCATTTTCATTTTACATTGCTTTAAACTATGCATTCAGACATTTTACGTTAGTGATTACATGAATATTTGAGTACTTTATTAATCCCGGGGGGGAAACACCACTGTTCACCCAATACTTTAAATAATTATTCACGTGCATCTTCGTAGCTACCTTTACTGCTGCTCACGGCTTTCTGAAGCATTATGTTGGTCTGTGTATATTGACCAAAGTATGTACAGTACTAGCAATCGTTAAGAGACGTGCTTCTATGGCATCAAAACACATGGACTGTAAGTCACCCATGGAAGTCAATCTGTGATCACACAATACCAAACGCTTCTGACCTGCATGATGAGAAAATGTGGGTTGTTGACGTTGAGACCAACGGAGCAGAACAGATCCTGAACCCTTGTGTTGTTCGCGTTGACCCCATTGATGAGATACTTGTTCCTACCTCCAATCACCACCTTGGGGAAGAAGAACAACACAATCATAGTCGGTGTATCCACTCCAGCGTTCACTTAATTTCAAACTTGCATATTGGATATTGGTTGTTCCACGCCGTGTCTGTGTGTGGTGGACCCACCTGTCTGGTGACGGTGATCTCGTCGTGGGTTTCAAACCCAAGAGGACTCTGGCTCTTGTTGGAGTTGTCAAAGGTAATGGACACCGTGGCCTTGGTTATGCCAGCCTGTCCGTTTTTGTAGACCAAGTCCTGGAGGTTTGATGCTCGCACCTTAAAAAGTAAAAGACAAATCAACAGGGCAGGCTACGTGTAAGCGGAAGACAATGCGGGCTATGTGCTGTACTACTGTTGACATGCGGGTCTGTCAAGGGACAGGACACAAGGTTACAACAGCACATTGTTAAATACATAGTCGTGCAACCTTGCTGTTCCCGGTATGACGTACACACTTACATGAGAGAGATTCGATATGCCCAGAAGGAAGCATATCGAGTCCAAGATATTGGACTTGCCGCTGCCGTTCAGTCCTGTGATCGCGTTGAACAGAGGATCAAACCCATTGATTTCTGTCCTTTGCGCGTAGGATTTGAATCCGTCGATGATAATAGACTTAATGTGCATCTTAAGACTGTCTGCTTCAAAATTCAGACGTAGAAATGACAGCGTTACGATACAGAATGGAAGCGAGCCGCCGCGCTGTGGGTCGCTGCTGACGAGGGAATCTCCACTCCTGTTGAAACTTGAATTTTGGCGGCAATACGCGATTCCTCTTCCGTTTCCTCTTGGGCCGGAACGGTTCGAACGTTACAATAAAACCATCAAATTAAACTTGAGGTTTATGTCTATGTATTTGAATTGAACTTAATCAAAACATAATTTTTCTTCTTTACAAAATATTTTAGACTTGCAAAATATATATATATCTGTCAAGACAACTAAGAGCACTATTGGTGCGCTGTCATGCCACCTGCTGGTTCATAAAGGACAGGACAGCTCTGTGCAGCTCTAAGGTTTTGGGTTTTTTAGGAATATGTTTCCTTGTACATCATGATCGATCTGTTGTACATTGCTAAAAATAAACTATACAAT
The DNA here is from genome assembly GCA_002895965.2 of Coryphaenoides rupestris. NCBI lineage: Eukaryota > Metazoa > Chordata > Actinopteri > Gadiformes > Macrouridae > Coryphaenoides > Coryphaenoides rupestris. The sequence goes on from PIJE02000090.1 coordinate 676,064, forward strand.
AAACCATTGACAATTTCTCCTTAATAAACATTGGTGATTTGTGTATTTGTAAGGTAATACAAACAAAAATGATTAGGCCTATTGCATTTCATGAATTTATCATTGTTTTAACATTGTTTTACGGCAATAGTACAGACATGGAGATCATTCACAGTTGATTTCAAATACAAGTAGGTTATACATCTGTCATACATTGGCAGTGGTCACGTTCTTTGACACATTTAATAGCAATAGAGATAACCTTAAGTAGAATGGACATAAGTATGTCTCCATAAGACAAATGAATAGCAGTTATATTGATTGGTGCATAATCGGCCTTCATCTCTTTGTAGAGCCCAAGCATGCACTCTCATGGATCCATATTTCAAAGTGACATCGACACACTCACTATACATTTAGTTGTGCTCTAAACACATTTCACATAGAACAGTCTAGTAGGCTACCAACACAGTGAAACTCAAAACAAATACAATAATTGTACATATATAGGCTGCAGTCCACGGGAGGTTAGTCCAGAGGAACAGGACACATGGACAGACACACCAAATTGAATGCATAGAAGCAAATCTGTGAGAGAACGACACAATCTCCTCGATTGGAATAGAAGGAAGTGGGGCGAATGTAAGCCCAGTCAAAGTTCTGTATATCCAGTGATACTTGACTGTCTTTGTCGCTAAGAGCAACCAGTGCCCGGACCAGAGTGTACTTGGCAGAGCAGTTGATAGCAGTCACAGAGCGCA
>PIJE02000090.1:681803-708235 GCA_002895965.2 Coryphaenoides rupestris
ATGATTCTATGTAGGAGCATCGCTTCTTATTGGCTGATGGTTACCTCTCACCTGCTGAAAGGTGACAGATTCATAGTCAATTACAGTTACACTCCTTTAAGGGGTCTATGGGGTTAATGAACTGACATAGCAACCAGACGTAGAAAACATTGAAGAGACATAACTGAAATATTGGTAAGGTAAGGGGATAGATGGTGGACGAACAGGTGTATTACATTAGATTAGATTAGATTCTAATTTATTGTCATTGCACAGCACAAGTACAGTCCAGCGAAAAGAAGTTGGCATCTAACCAGAATGCAAATGAGGCAGTAAAATGCATAGTAATATACAGTGTACAGTGGTTAAATAGGATATAGAACAGTCTACTAGGTATAATATATAGGTGTATATACAGTATATTTATGTACAGCGATACAGTGTAGTAATAAATTAATGGAGTAGGTATGGGATATGTGCAGATATATATATATATATAGATATATACAGATATAGATATATATTCCGGTAAGTATACAGTATCAACAGGTAATGAGCAGGTGTTGGGTAGTCTCTATTGCAGGGAGTGGTAATCCGATGATGCGTTGGCCGGTTTTCACCACGCTCTGCAGCGCTTTCCAGTCTAAAACAGTGCACTGTGATGCAGTTGGTGAGTATGCTTTCAATGGCACACCGGTAGAAGTTCACCAGAATTTGAGGGGACAGGTGGGCTTTCCTCAGTCTCCTCAGGAAGAAGAGGCGCCGGTGAGCCTTCTTGACCAGTGAGGCAGTGTTGCGGGTCCAAGAGAGGTCCTCGGAGATGTGGACCCCCAGGAATTTGAAGCTGGAGACACGCTCGACCTCCGCCCCGTTGATGAGGACGGGGGCGTGCGCGCCAGCTCTGGTCTTCCTGAAGTCCACGATGAGCTCCTTGGTTTTCTTGGTGTTGAGGGCCAGGTTGTTGTCGGTGCACCACGCCACCAAGTGCTGGACCTCCTCCCTTTAGGCTGCCTCATCGTTGTTTTTGATGAGGCCCACCCACCGTTGTGTTGTCTGCGAACTTGATGATGGTGTTGGTGCCATGTATAGGAGTGCAAGTCGTGGGTGAAGAGGGAGTAGAGGAGGGGGCTCAGCACACAGCCCTGTGGGACGCCGGTGTTCAGGATGAGGGTGGAGGAGGTGAGATTGTCTAACCGAACAGACTGGTCTGTTTGGTTAAGAAGTCCAGTATCCAGTTACAGACAGAGGGGTTAATGTCAAGGTTCTTGGTTCCACAAGGTCACCAAGTTTGGAGATGAGTTTGGAGGGGATGATGGTGTTGAATGCTGAGCTGAAGTCGATGAACAGCATTCTCACGTGGGTGTTGCGCTCATCCAGGTGGGAGAGAGCAGAGTGAAGAGCTGAGGAGATGCCGTCTTCCGTGCTCCTGTTCTCACGGTAGGCAAATTGGTGTTTATCCAGTGAGGGTGAGAGGCCAGATTTGAGGCTCGCTGCAGAGGAGTGTTTGGCACTGGCACAATGGAGGTGGTTTTTAAAGCACGCTGGGACAACTGCCTGAGCTAGTGACAGGTTGAAAATGTCAGTTAAGACCTGTGTCAGCTGCTCAGCGCAGTTCCTGAGCACGCGACCGGGGGCCATCAGGACCAGCTGCCTTACGTGCATTTGTTCTGCTCAGTGCCGCACACACGTCTGTGGGGGAGAGGGTGAGGGGTTGGTGGTCAGCAGGAGAGTAGCCCTGGTGGGCAGCTCGTGGTTGTTCTGGTCGAAGCAGGCATAAACGTTATTGAGCTCGTCAGGGAGGGATGAGTCAGTGGTTGGGGGGGAGTTGTTGGAGGGTTTGTAGTCCGTGATGGCCTGTATGCCCTGCCACATGCGTCGGGGATCAGAGTTGTTGAAGTGATCTTCAACCCTACGCTTGTGGTTGAGCTTGGCCAGCTTGATGCCTTTGTTCAGGTTGGCCCTGGCTGAACAGTAGGCCTGTTCGTCGCCAGACCTAAAAGCAGTGTCACGTGCCTTAAGGAGTAGGCGAACCTCTCTGTTCATCCACAGCTTCTGGTTGGGAAATGTTGTGATCTGTTTGAGGGTGGTGACAGTGTCAATGCTGGAGTTTATATAATCAAAACAGAGGAGGTGTAGGAGTCGATGTCGGGTGTGGGAGTCCAGGGTGGACTGGGAGGCAACAGACTCCAGTCAGTGTGTAGAAACCGGTTTCTGCAACTCAGAGTCTGCTCCCTCAGGCCACACTTTGGACTGTCCTAATGGTGGGCTTCACACGCTTGATAAGTGGCGTGTACTTAGGTAGCAGAAACAAAGAGACGTGATCACTCTGTCCAAGGTGGGGGAGGGGGACGTCTTTGTAGGCATCAGTCATGTTGGTGTAGACATGGTCTAATGTTCTATCTCCTCTTGTAGAGCAGGAGACATGCTGGTGGAATTTGGGGAGCACAGTCTTTAAGTTGGCATGATTGAAATCGCCTGCAATAATAAGGCTGACTCTGGGTGGGAGTTCTGCTGTTTGTTAATGGCAGAGTAAAGTTCCTTCATAGCTAGCTTAGCATTAGCATCTGGAGGTATGTAGGCCGCAGTTATAATGGTAGCTGTAATTTCCCTGGGTTGGTAAAAGGGTCTACATTTAACCATTAGATATCCCACGTTAGCAGAGCAGTGGCTCTCAATTGGTGGTAGTGTCTGTGCACCAAGCCTTGTTAATATAGATGCACAAACCTCCGACCCTGGTTTTACCGGAGCCCTCCGCTGATCTGTCTGCTCTGTGTAGAGTGAGCCCCGTTAGCTCAATAGCACTGTCGGCGATTCCGCTGTTACATTTAGTAGTAAAATAGTTAGTATTAGTAAAATTAATAATATGTGTGAAGGTTGGATGTTGAACTTCCATCAAATGTAACCCTCACAAATAACACCCCTTGTACAAAGTTACAAATGTAATTTATTGTTTTGTATTGTGTGTGCCCTTCCATTTTAGATTTAGGACACATCTTTTGCATTGCTGAAGAAGAGCAGTTGATGATAGGGGTGGATGAGGTAACCGTGACAATGGACCCCGGACCCCTGAGGACAAAACTCCAGGAAAAACTCCAGTGAGGGGAAGCAAGGAAGAAGAGAGTGGAAGCTAAGTGATGATGAGGAAGAGGCCGGCATGTTTGAATACGTGTACGTGGTGGTGGTGATGGAGGTGGAAGTGTTCTACGACGTGGTAGAGGGTCAAAGGTCAGGAGGAAGCAGCACAAAAAGATGGCTGTACAAGAGAAAGACAGAAGGAAGAGGAAGAAGAAGAGGAAGGACAGAGCAAAGAGGGTTGTGGTGGAGGAGAGTTCTGAAGAAGAACGTGAGGACAAAGAACCGGGGTTGGGGGGTGGAGAGGCTGACTAGGTCAGAACTAATGATGAGCCAACCTTCTGTTGCTATCCAGAATGCTCATTGGCCACTGGATGTCCCAACATGGACTGGACTTGGAGAACATAATAAAGTCATGCCGTGCAATGACCTCATTATACCTAATGACTATCATCTGTATAATTTAAATGTTGTATGCACCCCCTATAAAAGGTATGGTGACCCCCTTTGGCTTTTAACGGTTGTATACTTTAGAGCACATTTACCTCATTCCCACTCAGGGAATAATAAAATGTGTGTGCACAGCACACACCACTTAGGAATTCAGCAAAAGCTTTACCTTGAATCATTGGATCATAAAATATCACATAAAAAGAACAATTCAAGGTTGGTAGTCGTACCTCTGGGCGCGGATGCACCACTGGTGAAATTGGGAGATTTTGGGACTGATTTGAGCTGTCTTAACCAGTGTTGTGTGTGTGTGTGTGTGTGTGTGATCTGGTCAGGAGGGAGCAGGGAGGCCCCAGGTATGATGAGCTGAGGGCCATCACAGTGGAGGAGTGCATCCGGGAGGTGACTTGGGCCCCGTGGGGAGTCAGGGTGCTGCTGCTCCTTCTTAAGGATGGCTGAGTTACTGCGCACATGATCTGACGCAGACATTTCCATATCACCGGGGCCCATGTACTGTTTCACATGGCGACCCAAAAGTTAGCTGTAACATGTCTGACGACTTGGATGGGACATATTTAGGATATATTTAGAAGCGTTTACAATTCTCTCGGTCACATGGGCCAACACAGGCCACATTTTGCATCACCGCAGTTCAAAATTGCATTTGGTAAAACCTGAACCACAAATTCCTGATAAGCTGTCTGGAAACAAATACGCAGCTAGGGTTAGCCCTCTATAAAGTAGCTATTCTTAGACCCGCCTTCTCCTTGACCTTCTTGAACTACAAGACATGTGTTTTTGTCCTCCTCAGGGTCTCTATATGTGATTTGATAGTGAGTCATTTTTCCCGCCTGACATGAAGTTCCTCAGGATTCCACTGTGTACCCAACTCCCCAGACAGCCACCTGCCCACCGTGTTCCACTACACGTCTGGACGGCTGCTGGGACGGCTGATTGGAGCAGACCAGCGTTTGGGTGAAGACGTATTGGGACGGCAAAGAGTGGCTGTAGGTCATGGGACATACATCCAGCACACATTAACACATGGCACACATGCACAGGCATGGATGCACACACACATACACAGGCAGGCATGCACACACACACACACCAGATGGGAATGCACACACACACACACACACACACACACACACACAGTCGTTGTGCCCACATTTTAGGAGGTTAACCAGGAGAGTGGAGAGCTAGGTGACATCAACTTAGTGACAGTGGCCACACTGAAAGTGACTTCAAGCCGCATCAGTGAAAGTGACTCTAGTAGTGAACCTTGTGTCAGTCCATCTGCTGTAGAGTGGCTGTTTTATGGCCATCAATGATCAATGTGATTTCTAATGTCCAATAAACACAATGCATCTATCAGTTGGTGTGTGTGTGCGTGTGTGTGCGGTTGGGCCCTGTGCGCGCGCAGTGCTGCACTGCTGGCCTCACAGCAGAAGGTCCTGGATCGAATTTCTCGCCTGGGGGCGCTACTTGACTTCTGGGGTGCCCCAGGTGGGAGATCTCCAAGGTGGGTTATCTCCCGGGCCTTCTGTGTGGAGTTTGCATGTTCTCCCTGTCTCTGCGGGGTCTCCTTCCACAGTAAGAACCCAAACTAAAAAACATGCCGAAGAATCGCTTCTCCGGTCCCTGTCCCTAGACCAAGATGTGGACACAAAAAATCTGGAGCGATGGCTCAGATAGGGTGAAATGCAGGAGACCCTTAGTTTTGCCACCCTCTCCGTGCATGGGTGTGTGTTTGGCGGTCACACACTTCGGCCATGCTGTGTTTGTGACCAGGGACAAGTGTGGATTAATAAAGTTCTTCTTCTTAAATCTTACCACAGTGAAGTAGATGCGATCTCAGTTGGGTTTAAAACACATTTAAATAAATCCATGTGCTTACCTTAATACATTTTCCTAGAATTGTGATTATACAATATTAAAAATGTATATACATTTTATAAATAGGATCAGTTGTTCTGATTGACAAAAGCATCCATGGCCAACAGATCTTTAATGCGAGGCCTCCATTCTTTCTAACTCAAAACAGAAGATGGAAACAAACATATATCCATCGCGCACAGAGTAAAGGGAAAAAATGTATAATGTATAAAATAAAAATATACCATTGGAGATCCTAATATCCAGGTTCCCATGGAGACTCTCTATGGTCACGTTATCCAGGGGGACCCTCGACACGTCACGGCCTGTCGAGGCTGTGATTGGACGACGATGAAAGGGGGAAGCCCTCGTGTAGAGGCAACCCTGGCACTGGCTGCTCGGTACAGTCTGGGGCTGACAGACACATGCCAGCTCCGGGATCTTAAGTAACATTTAATAATATAACATATTGTAACAATTCAAACACATTTCTCCGATACGCCTCACGAAAGACCATATCGGCTACACCGCGACTCGAGTATTACGTCTTCTAAATGGTGGTTTGCGGCAAAGCAACTCTCTCAAAATGCCAGAATTGAAATGTTTACAGAAGCAAAGCAAATTGTATTTATTCATCATTGTCGTATTTATTTATTATAATTCAGCATTCACCTCCTTAGTACGCTTGCAAAATAGTGCGCCGTACGGTCGCCAGTGCGCATGACTACACGGTCATATGAAGTGGGCCTCCTCCTGTCCCCCCCCCCCCCCGCCGCCCCCCTACCGATGCTACGTTTAAAGAAGCACAACGCGGAGCCTGCCGTCGGTTACCCGGGAAGGTAAGCGCTCTAAATAACGATACACACGCAGCGTCGGTGCGGTGGATGTTTAACACGGCGCTCCGCTGAGGACCGCGACATAGCTTTTTGTTAGCGTGCGGAAGCGAGCGGCGGGCGGCGGGAGGCTCTGTGGCGGAGTGTTGTCGGCACGCTGCAGGGAGAGCCCAGCAGCAGCAGCAGCGGCAGCAGCAGCAGCAGCAGCAGCGAGGCCCAGTGACCCACATTCAGAGAGTGGTGGGCGAGGAGGAGCGTGTGAATACGGGCTTGTGTGTGTGTGTGTGTACGTGTGTGTGTACGTCTGCCGCGAAAAATGTTTTGACGACCGCTTCTTCTTCTTCTTCTTCTCCTTCCTCTCGACATTTACTTGCGAGGGACGGAGATTATTATTCCCGCCGTGTTGGCTCCTCGGCGGGGTGTTTTGCTCACGTCTTCCCCCGGCGGGTCCACCGCGGGGAGTTTATTAGCAGTCGCGTTGTTGTTACGTGACAGCCTGAGAGGCGCCGTCAGCCTGCGAGTCGCACCACAGTGAAGCATAATATTACCCTCACGTTTTGGCAGTCATTCTCGGGGCTCCCCGTCGTAATCCACACCGACCACAGTGTGTCGTGGAGCCAGTGTGTGTGACTGTACGTGTGTACGTGTGTACGTGTGTGTGTGTGTGTGTGTGTGTCCTGGGTCATGCCGAGCTGGGCTTACTTGGTTAGCTTGTTAGCTAGCGTCGGGCTCCGTGCTGTGTGCTTGTATAACAACCGACACCTGTGGATCACACTGCTGGCTCCGCCGGGCTGCTGCTGCTGCTGCTGCGGTGTTGTGGGGATATTTGCGTGGACGTTGTCGCCGTCCCACGCCGTGTAATAAATGGCAATATGCTCGCCGACGGTTCAATGAGGGGGCACACAGACTGTCGATGAGGAAGACCACCAGAACACACAGACTGTCGACGAGGAAGACCACCAGAACACAGCGCGTCTAGACTCGCCCGAGATGATGTATGTTATTACAAACACACAGACGTTGTTTGGTAACACTGATCAACATGAGCTGTGGTCGGGGTCACGGAGGCCTGTTGTTATTGTATTGATTTACAGGCCTCAGTTAGGAAGGATGGGTGTTTGTAGAATAATTAAAGACACGTAGACTGACTCAGGTTTTCCTACCGAGACCAGTGTGCCAATTATTAAGTAAGTTGACACATCGTGTCATTCTATAAAAAAAAAAAACTAGGCCATTTACAAAAAAAGTGGGTCAAATGTGTTTTGAGTATTAAATGATGTGAAGTGAATCATTTCTGGCTCCTCATCGATTGTGGTGACCTACTGGCCTGGTAACCAATTGATTTGTAAACATTGAATTGAGTCAAGTAGGTAGCATCATTGGCTTTTACAAGCAATATGCAACTTTACTTTTCCCAATTGTCTTAAAGACAATTTGTGTGGTTCTTTTTTTGTTGTTTTATCAACTTGAAATGATTAATTGTAAGACCTCCTCCGGGACCTACCATTGACCGAGCTTTCTACTCTCGTCTCTCTACTCCTTCTTTCAGATTGGCCTGGCAGTCATGTCCTGCCCAGGGGCCGATGCCCCCTCACACCCCCAATGACTTTAGGGTCATACTGGATGAAAGAGTCTGCTCTGACCTGTGGTCTTTCAAGAAAAGTACCTCTGTAACTGGCCCTTTGCACAGACTGCAGTGGGGTAAGACTCATCTGAATGCACACAACGATCTGTAATGGATAATTTAGTTGAGGCCTCACACTATTAACCTTTGTTTACCTGGACTTGGGCTATATTGGTAACTATACTTTATTTTTTAATTATAATGAGCCTCTGTGAAGTACAATGCTTGGTTTACGATGCTAATCCAGATCCTCAAAGACAGGGCAATAAAATCAGAAGTCTGACAGCGTGTTGTTCTTGAAGTGGTGCGTGTCTTCTTTCCCTCCAGGTGCTCTTCCAAATGCCTACCTCACGACTAAAGAGCCAATCACTGCAGCTCCAACCCTGATCAACAGCCACCATGACATCTAGCGTTGGGTATGCGCCAAAACACTCTGCAAGCACAATGTCATTCCTTCCTTCTCTCTTATTTATGTATTTTTTGGTCCAACCCAATTGGAGCCGCCAACCCTTGGCATGTGGGAATAGCCTTTTTAGCCAACTTCCGCCACTAGCCCCTTTTTATACAGAGATCCCGCAATATTGGCATAAAAAACATCCATCATTATGCTGGCAGTGCTTTTTTAAAACACATAACCAAATCCGCCGGCACAATGCCAGTGTGTGCTGTCTCATAGCTTGCCGCTGTTCCAGAATCGAAGGCGTGACATGTAACACGTCAGCGTCTGGTGTGATGTACAACATTGCTTTCTAAACAACAATGGCAGTGTTTTTGCTAGCCATGCACATTTATATGACATTTGGCATATATAACATGTTGACGCGTAGCGCTACAATGGTGGATTCATGCACGCAATCTGCATGTGCAATCAGAAATGCGTCAGAGGGAACACTAGGAAGAATTTGAATAGATTGAATAAATAACACAACAATGCCCCCCCCTCCCCTTACGTGTTTATACCTTTTACACAGAAGGGGAGGTGGAATAAAGGAGTGACATTCCGCCTTAAACAGGCTGGGAAATGTTTCTATTGGCTATATATATATCTTATCTATATATATATATATATATATATCTATCTTGGGTAATGTAATTAAAAAATAAGATGACCGGAACTGCTGTGAACAACAAACCGGGTATCCTTCTAATGATGTATTGCATAGATCGACATACTGCGATTTGATGCATTCACCTGATTGATAAAAACCCGACAATGCGCGTCTGCCCCCCCCCTCCTCGCTGGACCTTATTAACTGTTGTAAGACACAGAAGCGCCTGGTCCTGTTCAACTTTAGTTGAATGGCGTAGAAAGACTGGACGTTTTGATCAAGATCACCAGCAATGAGCTGATCAGCGTGACTACAGTCCGTCTTCTTGGTGTGTGTGTGTGTGTGTGTGTGTGCGAGCGGATATATATGAGTCTGCTGAAAATCTGTTGTGGCGTTTATCACAGTTTGGAAAGAAAGGGAATAATATAATAATATAATGCAGAGAAACTAGCCGGTTTGCGGAAATTGAATGTAGAACTTTCAATAGTGATCCAATGGCAAACTCCTGGTGGCGAGAACTCGATTTGTTTTTTAAATGGCGCTTATCGCGTTTTGGAAACAAACTCTTTAATAATTCATTCAATTTTGAATGTCCATTAGTCCACCACTAACATTTTCGTCTCGTCTCGTCAACGAAAGTAAAAATAGATTTAGTCACAGTTTTTATTTTCAAAGATCCGTTTTCGTCACGTCAACATCACGTCTTAGTCATGGGAAAAAGGTTGTTAATGCATATTTTTCGTCAAACATTTCATTAACGAAATTAACACTGACACTCACTCACATGTTCTCATGCTCTTGGAAGAGCATGATCAGAAACAATGTCAGGGTTCAGGCATGGACGCTGAGTATGTCACTGGTTCCCAAATGGTGCGCTGAGCCCTGGGATTTTGTGACAACCATGCATTATGATTGCAATATTGAGTTGAAAAGAAAATGTTCAGTTGTAAATGTAGATAGCAATATAGTTGTTTCTATTTGTCAAGTCAACTTATTTGGCATTTGTAAATAAAAATAAACGTTTACAGAGTGATAACACGGGCTATTGCACACAGATATTAATGCAGGTGTATTTTGGCTTGTTCTTTGGTGTGCTTTGGGCACAAAAAGTTAGAATACCGCTGGTGTATGTTATGGATTGGCAGGGGATTGGGAACTTTGAAAATTGGGAATTCTCCGGTAGAGCAATTTTCGTACCATATTTTTATAGATGGGTCTACAAATCTACTACTCTATCCATCTCTCTTAAAGAATGATAAAGCATTAATTCTTCTGTATATTTCTAGATCAACTGGATCTCAGGAGGTGAATCATCTGTACAGTAACACTGCACAGATGAGGAATTCATAATGTTTCCATGTAAAACGCTCATCCTGGTTCAGGAAGTGGATTTTCAGTACACTGTCTGTTTGTGTCCCTGCCTCTTTAGGGATGACTGTAGCATCTTTGATGGGTTGATGGACGAAGATGAAAAGGACAAAGCAAAGCGGTAAGGGTGACCAATCAAGGTCTTGCTCTTTCCACTCCAGACACACATGCTACATCATGCATGCTGTATGCTAACTAGCCCAGTAACCTAGTTTTCATTGTTTATTCTATAACATTCATAATTGTAGGTTAATTGTTAAGATAAGAAGAGGATATAAGAAAGGATCAAATTGTGGTCCTATGAATGAAGCATTTTTGCATATCTCATGAAATGCTAATTCTGAATGACTATGAATTGTCCAGTATGGTTCTCATTGGGTGTATTCCTTGCGTTGTGTTTTACATTAATGCTAGTCCACATGACATTACATTTATACTAGGCTACGCTCTACTCTCTGCTTGGCCTGGGGTCCTCATCACGTTGTGTTCTCCATCGCAGTGTGTCCCGCAACAAGTCTGAGAAGAAGCGCAGAGATCAGTTCAATGTCCTCATCAAGGAACTCGGCACCATGTTGCCTGGCAACACCAGGAAAATGGACAAGTCCACGATCCTACAGAAAAGCATCGACTTCCTGTGTAAACACAAGGGTCAGTACTACTCACCACCGTCCTCCCCTCGCATCACTTCCTGTTTTCAGTTTGAAGCACGCCTCTGACGCCTCTGCTGATTGGCTTGTTGTGTCGTGCTTGTTGAGCAGCTGGGTCGCTTGTTTGTTTCAATTTTGTCAATGGAGCTAGGGTTTATTACATTTTTATTGCGCCTTTTATGTATTGTTTACAGTTTAGTTTTTTATCTGCATTGTTTCAGACATCTTCATAAGCTCTTGTGTATTTACTATAGAAGGTTGTTTTTTGTTCATAGTTTTTGTGAATGCTAAGAATTAAACCATGTGATGTTAACTATCGGTATTGGTGTTTACCGTCGCTCGTTGGCATTATATTGACACAAAATGAATACATTAATTTGTTATACACGGATAGTATAATTATTTCTACACATGGCGGGGACATTTACATTTACAGTCTCCTTCAACAAATGTACTCTTTGTAAGTCGCTTTGGATAAAAGCGTCTGCCAAATGCCCTAAATGTAAATCTTATACATGGGTAGTATAATTATTTCTACACATGGCGGGGACATGCTTTAAATGTTGTGATAGTACTACAAACAATCATGTAGTTCACTATAATTGAACTCTTTTTCCATTGGATTATAGATGAATGATTGTGTAAAATGAAGACGGTGTTAATACCTTCTCCCATATGGTCCTGCCTGGAAATACCTCAAACTAATTTAGCACCTGCTGCTTCCCATCAGAGATCACAGCCCAGTCAGAGTCCACTGACATCAGACAGGACTGGAAGCCTGCATTTCTTAGCAACGAGGAATTCACCCAACTCATGCTGGAGGTCAGAAATGAGAAAAAACCCATACATCCTTGATACTCCCTCTGCTGTTACGTGGCTATGTGCCTGTAATTCACTCCTAGAATCAAATTTAATTTTGGCGGGAAATAAGGCAGTTTTTCTTTGGAACTGTTTGCACTTTGACATGAGGTTTGTTGTATTGTATTGTTTTCCATCTTTGTGCTGTATAGATTTAAAAATGGCTCCTTTGTTGTTGTTTTTTTATCAGGCGTTGGATGGTTTCTTCATAGCAATAATGACAGATGGCAACGTCATCTATATCTCTGAGAGCGTGACCTCACTGCTGGAGCACCTACCGGTAGGTCCCGTGCAGCCGCGCCACACAGTGGTTCTTGTTAAAGTCTGGTGACCTTGTAGTTTGTTTACCACTCGTCTGGGCTACCATGTGCGTGTGTGTGTGTTTGTGCGTGCGTGCATTTGCGCATGTGTGTGTGCGTGTTCCTGCAGTCGGACCTGATGGACCAGAATCTGTTGAACTTCCTGCCGCTGGGCGAGCACTCTGACGTCTACAAAGCTCTGTCCACACACGCCACGGACCCCGAGAGCCATGGCTCCGATTACCTCAAGAGTCAGTCGCTCCCCTCGCTCCACCACACTAGACTGTTCCGTGCAGTCATCCAACCAGAGTGCTCCTTTTTTATGCACGCGTTTGCATGCAGGGCTACCAGGGCCATGGGACAGAGGAGAGCTGTAGAGCCTGTATAGCTGACCTTAAAGCTCAGTGCTCATTCCCTTCAGAAGGGCTTGGCTTCTAGTCCTGAAACCCAGGAGTTAAATCCTGAGGTTATGAATATTATTCATGTCTGCTAGCCCTGACTTGCACTCTTTTCGTGGAAACATAACTACTATAACTAATATAACTAATACTGCAGAAATGTAATCTCTGTTCCATCATTTTCTGAGCAAAATAAGTGTTTATTTTGTACACTTTTAAAACGTAAGAATTACTGATATCAGTAAGTTGCTTTAGAACACAGAAAGTAAGCTGTATTCCCTCTTTTCAGGAACTGTTGTAAACTCAATAATAATGATTTAGTAAGCGGTGATTGATGTATTTCTTTGTCTTATCTCCAGCTAAGAACCAGCTAGAGTTCTGCTGTCACATGCTGCGAGGAGCCATCGACCCAAAGGAAACCCCTGTCTACGAATATGTCAAGTTCATCGGAAATTTCAAGTCCCTCAACAACGGTACCGATGTTATTGCGTTGTTTAAGCAGAAATTGTCACGGTGTGTTACTCTGTATATTTAGCATAATGGGGTTCCGCGTTAAATTTAGCATGTCAACCAGACATGAGTTATTGTTGAAATTTACATTTACATTTAGGGCATTTGTCTGACGCTTTTATCCAAAGTGACTTACAGAGAGTACATTTGTTGAAGGAGACAGCAATATATCACTGTGGTACATAAAGATAAGAATACAGCTGTTTTCGAGCATTCATAGTTGCAAGGCTAATAGAACGAGTTTCATAGTTTCTAGGTTGCCTGCATAATAGCTGGGATAAGAGCAGACTTGCAATTCTGAGCATGTTACCAACATCTAAGAACATACAATATGCTAAGCAATGCTAAGTACTATTATTAATGCCAAGATGTACAAACATGCATGAAATGGTCTGTAAAGGAAAATAAATTAACACATTTAGACAAATCCATGCAAATCCATGCAAACAAAAGCAAATGTATAAATGTTTTCGGATGTCTAAAGCGGTGAGGGGTGAGACCTGCTCTATCTGAAGTGAGACACGTCTTAATGTTACACCCTGTTTGTGCTGCAGTGCCCAACATGAGACGAAACGGTCTGGCGGGGGTGCTACAGAGATCGCTACAGCCTGCCTTCGATGACCAGGTCTGCTTCGTAGCCACCGTGCGACTGGCTAAGCCTCAGTTTATAAAGGTACACACCCCTCATCTCAGTTGGGTGGTTGGAAACTTGTTGTTACTTATAAGTTACAGCTGTAGCATATTCGTATATTTATTATATGCTATATTCATGTTTCTTTTTGTTCAGTTTACCCAAAAGTTCCACAATGTAATATCTAGACTTCTCAACACAAAATTGTTGTATTCTGCTGTGTCCTGTGTGTCGGTTGTGTCCTCGTTGTGTCCTCGTTGTTGTGTCCTCGTGTGTGTTCTGGGTGTCCTCGTAGTGTTCTGCGGGGGGGGGGTGTCCTCGAGTGTTCTGCTGTGTCCTCGTGTGTTCTGCTCTGTCCTCGCGTGTTCTTCTCTGTCCTCGCGTGTTCTGCCTCTGTCCTCGCATGTTCTGCTCTGTCCTCGCATGTTCTTCTCTGTCTCGCGTGTTCTGCTGTGTCCTTGCGTGTTCTGCTCTGTCCTCGCGTGTTCTGCTCTGTCCTCGCGTGTTCTGCTCTGTCCTCGCGTGTTCTGCTCTGTCCTCGCGTGTTCTTCTCTGTCCTCGCGTGTTCTGCTGTGTCCTCGCGTGTTCTGCTCTGTCCTCGCGTGTTCTGCTCTGTCCTCGCGTGTTCTGCTCTGTCCTCGCGTGTTCTTCTCTGTCCTCGCGTGTTCTTCTCTGTCCTCGCGTGTTCTGCTCTGTCCTCGCGTGTTCTGCTGTGTCCTCATGCGTCTGTGTGTGGTCCTCGTAGGAGATGTGCACGGTGGAGGAGCCAAATGAGGAGTTCACATCCAGGCACAGTCTAGAGTGGAAGTTCCTGTTCTTAGACCACAGGTAAATACCGCTGCTCCTCGCTCTCTGATTGGTGCGTTCTCATGCCGTCTATTTAATTTGCTAACCTGGGAAGTCGTTATTGGAAACTGTTTGGAAAAGGAAAAACATTTCTGAACAAACAGTTGCTTCCTCGCTGTCTTCATGCCTAAACCACGTCTGAAGCTGCCAATAGGATGCCAGTAGGACACACTAACGAATTAGCTTCAAGCCTGGCCACACCGATCTTCAGAGGGAAACAGAATGTGAACTTGCAAGATCGGAATGGTCTCACAAGACTAGCTTTGACAATGTTTTAGCCGAACTTCTGGTGCGAGACTACATGCATTTACATTTACACAGATTACACAGAGCCTTAATCCTTCTAAAGTGAGAGTGTGGTCTAGTTTCACGTCCAAGTTGTTTGTCTTAAAGAAATGTATTTTTATGCCAAAAAGGTAGTGGCTATACTTTGTGTTACACTGTCATCAATAATCAACATCAGTGATTGGTGAAATGTAAATAGAAGAACAAAAACACTATTAATGTGTCATGACAAATGAATAAAGACTATACTTTCATTTTATATTTCGTCCATCCATTTATGTCGCTCACATGACTTCCCATCACCCAGGGCTCCACCAATCATCGGCTACCTGCCGTTTGAGGTGTTGGGAACATCGGGGTACGACTATTATCACGTCGACGACCTGGAGATACTCGCAAAGTGCCACGAACACCGTGAGTCTCTCTCTCGCTCTCTGTGTGTGTGTGTGTGTGTGTGTGTGTGTGTGTGTGTGTGTGTGTGTGTGTGTGTGTGTGTGTGTGTGTGTGTGTGTGTGTGTGTGTGTGTGTGTGTGTGTGTGTGTGTGTGTGTGTGTGTGTGTGTGTGGCAACACTTTACAATGTCCTTCATTCATTCACAGCATACTACTGCAACAGGCTGCCCTGTGTGTGCTCTCTAAAAACAAAGCGTTTGCACTGCGGGTCACGTGACTGGGTTCAATGTCTCAGATGGTCCGGTCTGATAGTGCCCCGTGTGATTTGTTCTGGCAGGTCACTGCAGTCCTTTTGCTCTTTTTTTTTCTTTTTGCCACACCTGCAGTGCCAAAAATACTACACCTCTGACTCATCACCAAGCCAACGTCTCTCTCTCTGTCTCTCTCTGTCTCTCTCTTCTCTCTCTCTCTCTCTCTCTCTCTCTCTCTCTCTCTCTCGTGGCGGTTGGATATTGGACGACGCGTCATTTATTTATGTCAACGCACACACAGATGGAAAAGGGGAGCCACACTATGCCTTTCCCTCCGTTTGGCAGCTCAAGTCTGAAAAATGGAAGAACCTCAGATGAGCCCACTTTTTAACGTTTAACCAGAGGAATAAGTGCCTCTGGTCCGCTACTAATGGGATTTGCCTGTTGGAGTGCTGACCAGACTGCTAAGCAAGGAGGCTAATGCCGACCAGCTGCAAGAAGCAACACTTATAGTTGCCGTCTGCAATCCCCATTACTGTACTGGAGCTATACTTACAAAATCCTTGCCTCTGTTAATAACTGTGTGTGTGTGTGTGTGTGTGTGTGTGTGTGTGTGTGTGTGTGTGTGTGTGTGTGTGTGTGTGTGTGTGTGTGTGTGTGTGTGTGTGTGTGACACACTGATTAGTCAGTCAATGCACCACAGGTGCAAGGAAGGTGAAAGGAATATCGTATCGGAACATGCATTTGCATATGGTACATTGTTTGTCAAGTGGCCAGCTCCCCCCCCCCCCCCAGCTTAGTGTCTGGGGCTGGGTGAGGTTGCACACCTGTGATGCATTGAAGGGAGGTGACCCTTTGATACACAACATGGGTCGAAAGTACGGGTGGCACGGTTCATGAAAAAAAACCGAAAACCGTTGGGTTGGTTTGTCTCGGTTCGGAGGATGTGGTGCATTGTACGGTTCGACGGTTCATGTCATGCGCAGCCTCGTGACCGGATGTGACCTCAGACAGTGTGTTTCCCTTTCGCACGAAAGAAGAGGTGTGGAGTAGTATGTATACTATCGTAGTAGTATGTATACTATGTGTTAGGGGTTGCACGACTTCAGATTTTTTCAAGTCGACTTTTCTATCAATAAAGTCGACGTAACGTCGATGCGTCATTGATGACGTCATCACATACACACACGAAAAAAACCAGACAGAACGGGCTGTCCAAAAAAAAACAAAGCACAAGTATCCTCTGAGCAAACAGCCGCTCGAAATCACTTAAAAATGACCAAGCCAAGATGATCTACCTGCACTAAAAATGATCAATATATCCCGAGTATACTTCATATAAAGGGGGGCGGGGGGGTGCTGCTCCGTTACTTCGCGGTTCTGATGGGGGGGGTGGGGGCTCCGTTACTTCACGGTTCTGATCCGGGAGGGGGGGGGGGGGGGGGGGTGGATATCGCTGGATATTGGTCCCCACTACATTCTGTTATCATTCATCCGATCGCGATCGACATATTGGGCACCCCTTTCCCCCCCACCGGCCACCGCATTTGCTGGAGTGTTTAAAGATTATAAGAAAAAATAACAACAAGAACCGCACAGAACCGAAAACCGTGATCCTAAAACCGTGATACGAACCGAACCGTGGGTTTTGTGAACCGTGCCACCCCTAGTCAAAAGTGACCCGAATGAGTTTTAATTGCAAATATCTTTGCAATAAATTACTTTCATCATTCAGAATTCCATGTATTCCTCAATAACTTGTTTTTGATCATCACAAATTGTTATTTTCATTTTTCCTTTCTTACTTTTAGAATAAAAATTATTTTTGTATCACTACCCTTCTAAGGTACCCTGGAAGTTCTCGCGAGAGCACAATTACAATTTGCTCAGTGAGTACTCTGGTAATGAGTAACATGCTCATTAGCTATGCCCGTTGTTCCGAACATCAACCAATCACATCGGTGTATCTGATATAGGCGGGCCAGAGGCGGGCTAAACAGATGACGTCAGCGCTGCGATGGAATCAGTCCGGAATCAGTCAGTAGACATTGCAAGATGGCTATCGAAAATGTTGACTGAGTATCTGTACAAACTAGGGATGCACCGATACCACTTTTTTCCAGACCGAGTACAAGTACTTACATTTGGGTACTTGCCGATAGCGAATACCGATACGAGTACTTAATAAAACCATTACAGTTCTAATGACTTTGAAAACATGTTATTTTTTGTCTGGGGGGGGGTGCTCCGTTAATTTGGCGGTTCTGATGGGGGGGGGGGGGGTTCTTCCGTTAATTTGGCGGTTCTGATGGGGGGGGGGGGTGCTCCGTTAATTGGTGGGGACATGTCCCCAGCATCCCCACTAAATTCTACGCCCATGCTCCGGTACCATGCGCAGTTTCTATTAAACATCCATAAACGACAACTCGGTTGCATCTCTTTATTTCAATATTCCTTGGCTAAGAATATTACAAGGTTAACGTTGCGTTGCCAAAGTGGTATCTTCGTGGTATTTCCATTAGGCTACATTTACGTCTCTCTGTCAAACTATTCTCCAAAACAAACTCGTTTCCGTCCCTCTGGATACGTCACCCCGTGTATTCTTCTGATTGGTCGTAGTGTTATCCAATTGCGTGCAGTGATATTTTCAAACGCATGCTTGGTGCCGCCCCTCGAGTTGGGCCATTTTCATTACTCATTACCAGACCTACAGCTTTCTAGATGTGGGTCTGGATTCCAGGCTACTTCTAAGGCATAACATGGGTCCAAAATGACCCGTATTCATTTCCTATGTTATTTCATGCATGGCTGAGTGTTTCTTTGCTATATCTTTTAAAATCTATTTATTTAATCATTAATATTCAAAGTATTCATTACATATCTTGTTTTTGATTACCATAAATCATTATTTATATTACTTAATGTATGACCTAAGATAGTTTTTGTATTACTACATCAAGTTTACACACATGGGTCAAAAATGACCCTTTTATGCAAGTGTGATTAAAAAACAACTACTATAGTACCTACTATAATAATAATTTTGTTAAAAAAATCATTATTTTAGCAGTGATTTGGACCAAGCATGTATTCACTATGGAATTTGATAGGAACCTTTGATTTGTAAATGTTTGCAGTTAGGAACTGTTTTCACATGCCACACTTGTCAGGCTGCTTTTGCACATCTGATTCATGTAAGTCTTAATTTACAATTGTTTTACCTAAGAAAATATTTTATATATATCTTATGGAAGATAACTGTACATAATAACATTACTTGACCTTGACATCCATTACTAATGAGAAAGAGAAATATGTCCAATATTATTAGCTAGCTGTTGACATATTCTGTTCTAACTAGCTGGTCGCAGTCATTCCAGATTTCCAGCTCAAATTGTCTTAGAGATTCTACATGAAGAACAGGATGAGGAAGATGAAGCAATTCTTGATCCTGATTCTGAGTGACATCTCTGATGCTGATGACCTAGACTATGTGCCACAGGGTCAAGCTGGAGTTGTGGGTGTGTCTAGGAATCCAGCTCTCCTAGATGAAGAAGACTCCTTTTATGAGATGGAATACTCGCCTGATGAGTCCTCTGAAGAGGGAACTCAGACCCAGGCCAATAGACTGAGTAAAAAGGGGTCTTACTGGAACAAGCATCCACCTACTCGGGGCAGAAAAAGACGCCACAACATCCCGAGGAGCTGCCCAGGACCTGCATCTGGTTCAACAGCCATTTCACCAAAAGATGCCTCGAATTAGTTTATCAGTGACAACATCATTGAGGAGGTTCTGAAGTGCACCAACTTAGAGGGACGAACAGCAGCAGCAGCAAAAGAGAAAGAGTGGAGAAATATTGACAAAGAGGAATTCATGGCCTTTATTGGTTTGACCCTCCTGGCGGGGGGACAAGAGCTGGGATGTGTCCATGTGGGAGCTGTTTCTGGATCCGCTGCAAAATCCAATGTACAAGGCCACCATGGGGTTCAGGAGATATGAGGATATCCGCCGCCTCATACGGTTTGATGGGGACTCTTCGCCAGAACAAGCCGGACATGCCGCCTGTCATGAAACCATCCAAATCGAGGGAGAAGCATAGCTCAGAATTTAGATTCAGTGGCAACATGACCATGGTGAGCTATGTGCCGAAGAAGGGGAAGGCTGTTGTCCTCCTGAGCACCATGCGTGATGACAGAGCAGTGGATGACAACGGTGTGAAGAAGAAACCAGAAATGATCCAGTACCATAAAAAAACAAAATCAGGAGTGGACACAATGGATCAGATGGTTCGCGCCTACACATGTAAGCGGAGAACACGGAGGTGGCCCATGGTGCTCTGGCACAATGTGCTGGATGTTGCCACCCTCAATGCCTACACCAACTTCACTGCACAACACCCTGATTACATGGGTGGTGTGACCAATGCACGGCGGCTATTCATCAAGGAGCTGGACAAAGAGCTTATCATGCCACATATGAAGAGGCGCATGGAGGGCACGCCCCATCTCCAAAAGCACATTACAGGGGCAATGGAAAGATGTGGGCTTTAAAAAAAACAATCGCAGCCACCACCCAGCCACAGGAGGACACCAGACAGGAGGGCCAAGTGAAGAGGAAGAGGTGCAAGATCTGCCCAGCTGCCAAAGACCGAAAAGCCAGCAGCTGGTGTTCCCAGTGCAACAGCCCTGTGTGCAAGGAGCACAAACATGTGATTGTCATTTGTGAGGCATGTACGCACTGAGATGGCAATATGCGCTGTACCCTTATGTTTTTATTTAATCAGTTTTCTTTTATTCATTCATTGTATACATTCACCACCGGTTGATCGCTACAGATTCACTACAGTTACACTACAGATACACGTACAGTTCAATATCAGTGTTATCGGTTGTATGGTGTATGTTATGTGTGACAAAGTGACAAATAAACATTTCAAATATTACATGTATTGTTTGGTCCAAATCATTGCTAAAATAATTATTTGTAACATTATTATTATTATAGTATGTCTTTATTTGTATTTTTATCACACTTGCATACATGGGTCATTTTTGACCCACCTGATGTAGTAATAACAAAAATGTTTAGTTCATAAATTAAGAAAGAAAAAATGAAAATAATGATATTTTAAAATAATGAAGATATTTAATGAATACTTGGAATATTAAATGATGAAATATAAAATAGAGCAAAGAAACACTCATGAAATAACATAGGTCAATACGGGTCATTTTTGACCCATGTTGTGCCTTAGAAGGGGTTTGCATGGCTTGTGTATCAAAGGGTTCAACCAGCCACACACAAGCACACACACTCCACAGGCTCTAATCCTAATACGTCTTCCTCTCTGTCTCTGTCCTGTGCAGTGATGCAGTATGGGAAAGGGAAGTCCTGCTACTACCGTTTCCTGACTAAAGGTCAACAGTGGATCTGGCTCCAGACACACTACTACATCACCTACCACCAGTGGAACTCCAGGCCAGAGTTTATAGTCTGCACACATACCGTCGTCAGGTAATCACACGCACATGTTTTAGTTATTTTTTTGCTGTCTTCCCTTTTTCCTTTTGCTTTCCACGGAACCACCATTTTTACATTGATTCAAAAATAAAATTCCAATGTGACTGGGACAATATGGCGATATCCATAACAACACATGTCCTATAACGTATCTGTATTCTCTATTAAAGGTCTCCCTCGTTCTACTTATTTATTTGAAGTAATTTACATAATTGATTCCTTGATGTCCTTTTGTCTCTTTTTTAATGGTTTTACTAGACGACGGCCGGCGACTGGTTAAAATGTCCCGTGAACCCTGGATCGTGTGTGTGTGTGTGTGTGTGTGTCCTTCCTCCAGCTATGCCGAGGTGAGGGCGGAGCAACGCCGGGAGCTGGGCATCGAGGAGTCTCCTCCAGAGGTCACTGCAGACAAGGTGAGCCAAGGAGCCCCCCCACCCCCCCCCACACACACCACACACACACACACACACACAACCACACACCTTGCTCTCTCGGTGGGCAGTTCAGATCCATAGTGTTCCCCATGGACGGCGCTTTGATTTGGAGATCAGGAGGTTGCAGTCTTTACGTCTCTACCCGGAAGAACGCAGAATTCAGTCTCGATGCCGGGGCTGGTTCGGTGTGGTTCGGCTCTGTTTAGGCCTGGCATTGGCTAGCGGATGGCCAGACGACAAAGGAAAATGACAGTCGGACGTGGCACGAGCTTTAATTGTCGTTCCGGCTCCATATGCTTGTTGTGCGCCCTTCTGCTAACAATTCCACGTCACAGCGCTCCGAGCCAGAAAGACCACCATTAAATATATGGTGAGATGGCACTCTGGAGACAGCAGTCTAGACGTGTGTCCCTCTTTCCTGGAGTTTAGTGAGATGTATTTATTATCTACAGCCTGGAACTCAGATGAGCGTCCAATTGGCTGCACAGGGGGGAGGGGGGCAGGGCTTCTAGTGAAAACATGCTCTCTGAGCCAATCAGAACCAGCGCAGGCTCATCCAGACATGGATTAGGCCTAGGATGTCTGGGAAAGACCATATCAGCATCGACTGAGATTTTTCACTGTCATGTTGGCACTGTAACAATGACGTATGTCCATCGTGCTTCCATCAGCGGCGACCTGGTGAGCATAGATCCGCCTAATGGCCTGGTCACCGCGGTCCAGGGCCTACCACGCCCACCCGCCCGTCGTCCAATAGCAACCCCACATGTGATCGGATTTCCTCTGAGCTACAGCCATTTGTAGCCATTGTGTCATTCATTATGGCTTTAAATGTATTTTATGCATACATTTAAATGCATTTTAACATTTGAAATTTGTTTTTTTTAATAAAGAGTAATTGATCCTTAATAAGGTAATATTGGTTTACTTGTACACTAAATATATATACTGATATACTGTATATCCCTGTGTGTGTGTGTGTGTGTGTGTGTGTGTGTGTCTGTCTGTCTGTTCACAGAGCCAGGACTCTGAGTCTGAGTCCCAGCTGAATACTTCCAGCCTGAAGGAGGCGCTGGAGCGCTTTGAGCCCAGCCAGACGCACTCCACGTCCTCCCACAGCTCCCAGAAGTCCTCCTCGCACGTCTCTGACAACACATGCACTTGTAATTACTCACACACACTCTCACACACACAACACACACACACACACACACACACACACACACACACACACACACACCACACACACACACACACACACACACACACACACACACACACACACACACACACACACAGTGATACGTGAGGGATGATCAACAAGCAAATAAAACCGTTCACCGTACACCTACAAGTTGATTATCCCGCTTATACCATGGCCAACAAAATAAAATATAAGCCTTTGCAAATTGCAGTGAGAGTTTTGCACAAACAAATTGCAAGGTTATGAAGCAACCTTACCGTTGTCATGACGGTCCCTTTCACAACCAAGCTGCTTAATCGCAATAAGGGTATAAGCTACAATGATGTGAGGTAAGCGGAGGTTATGGCTCCATCGGCATCTCAACACATTACAAAGTATTACATAGGGCGTCAGTAGCTCAGGAGGTAAGAGAGGTTGTCTGGCAACAGGAAGGTTGCTGGTTCGATCCCCGGGCTCCGGCTAGCTAAGTGTCGTGGTGTCCCTGAGCAAGACGCCACCTAACCCTAACTGCTCCTGACGTGTTGGTTGTTACCTTGCATGGTTGACACCACCGTCGGTGTATGAATGGGTGAATGTGAGGCAACTGTAAAGCACTTTGGATAAAAGTGCGATATAAATGCAATCCATGTACCATTTTTACATTGGGGTGTGTAGCAAATTAATTTACAGGGGATTTTAACTCTGTGGTCAATACACTGTCTTTAACGCATGCCTGCCGGCCAATCAGAGCAGAGTATTCGCCCAGACCATGGCATAAGTGCACATGACAGACGGGGTCTTGAACACGGTGGCGACGTATGACCCTGGAAGTAGACGGTAGGATGACCCTGGTGTTGACCAGGTGAAGCCGGTCACATGATGAGGAAGTGAGGTGAGTCTCACGGCTTCTTCTTCTGTGTCCTCCTTCTCCGCAGCCACGGCCTCCAAGCTGCACATGGACACAGCGCCGGCCACGCCCCCTCGCCCGTCGCTGACCTCCGCCATGGAGGCGTCGTCCCATCGGCGCTCCTCCGTCGGCAGCCAGGTGACAGCCGATTGGCCGCGGTCACAGATACGTCACAGTATCACTCAATATGATTGAATAGGACTCAGTTATGAAACTCGTTCTATTCGCCTTGCAACTATGAATGCTTGAAACAGCTGTATTCTTATCTATATGTACCACAGCAACACCACAGCTGTCTCCTTCAACAAATGTACTCTTTGTAGGTCGCTTTGGATAAAAGCGTCTGCCATACCCTAAATGTAAATGTAAATATGTGGTTTCGATTAAATAGATGTAACTAGGTAACGACTACTTTTATCATTATAATGAATACAATAAATTTTTATCTTATCTTTTATCTTGTCTTATCTTAAATCTATATTTGTATTTTAGTGATTATTTGACACATACAGTATGTTGCGGTATGTGGATAGTTGTTGTTTAACTCCCTATAATATCAATTATTATTTAGGTAGCTGTGGGTGACCTGCCATACAAGTTTGGGTGCCTAGTCTGACTCTGACTGTGTTGTTCTGTGCATCTGACAGCGACAGACTCAATGGCACACTGTCATGTAATGTTGGGAGTCCATAGGACCCATCATAATGCCTGTGAGCGGATTCTTACTGCTCTTGTGCTCTTGTGCTCTTGTTGTTCCTATTAGCAGTCCATGAGCTCTCAGACCACGAGCCAGAGTGTCACTCCAGCCATGATCAATCAGCAGCAGCAGCAGCCACAACAACAACAACAACAACAACAACAACAACCCCAGCAGCTACAGACTGTGCAGGTGGGACATAATGATGGTTACTTCTTTCTTTTTAGGTCTAATCATATGCGTGTGTGTCTTATATGGCCTTTAAAGTGTAAGTGAACCCCTTGATTCAGCTCCAATTCAAACACTGAGAAACGCAAAAACGCATATTCGGTGCCTCATTTCGGTGCCACGACCGAAGGGAGCGCCGGCGCTCCCATTACTCGCTTTTTTCAAACTACCGTAACTCCTAGACCGTTTGTGCGATCGAAGAAATTCCAATGATTTCTGAAAGCAGAGAAGCTGCGCTTTCCAACCATATAGGGGTATTACGGTAAACCTGAAGGGGTTGCGCGGAAGAGTTGTAGGAGGAGTGGCAGGAGGAGACAGAGGATTCAAGCTTGTTTACATCGTTTAGCGGGTTCTGATCGTGTTTAGCGGGTTCTGATCGTGTTTAGCGGGTTCTGATCGTGTTTAGCGGGTTCTGATCGTGTTTAGCGGGTTTTGATCGTGTTTAGCGGGTTTTCATTGAAAACATTTTGATTGTGTGCGCAGGTGGATGTAGAATATGCAGAGTAGTGTAGAGTAGTTTTCACTTGCTTTGTTTGCTGTTATTTATTATTAGTAGTAGTACTGTAACTTATTTATTGTTAAATTGTTATTTGTTGATATTGTTAATTTAATATTTATTAGTAATGTTTAATAGTGTTTTGTAGTTAATTCTAATTGAAACAGTGTTACTTTAAGAGTTAATATATTGTTCAATGGTTTTGCCTTAGCAATAAAAAAAAGACATTCTTTAACGTTATTGTTTGCTCTTTATTTTAAAGAAGGTATCGGTTCAGACACCGTTTAGGAACCGGTACCGTTTTAAAAGTATCGTTTTGGCACCGGTATCGGAAAAATCTAAACGATACCCAACCCTATGTGTGACTGGTTGGGATGGCGAGGGCCAGATGTAGCGTAACGTAACGGTGTTGTGTGACTGGTTGGGATGGCGAGGGCCAGACGTAACGTAACGGTGTTGTGTGACTGGTTGGGATGGCGAGGGCCAGACGTAACGTAACGGTGTTGTGTGACTGGTTGGGACGGCGAGGGCCAGACGTAACGTAACGGTGTTGTGTGACTGGTTGGGACGGCGAGGGCCAGACGTAACGTAACGGTGTTGTGTGACTGGTTGGGATGGCGAGGGCCAGACGTAACGTAACGGTGTTGTGTGACTGGTTGGGATGGCGAGGGCCAGAGTAACGTAACGGTGTTGTGTGACTGGTTGGGATGGCGAGGGCCAGACGTAACGTAACGGTGTTGTGTGACTGGTTGGGATGGCGAGGGCCAGACGTAACGTAACGGTGTTGTGTGACTGGTTGGGACGGCGAGGGCCAGACGTAACGTAACGGTGTTGTGTGACTGGTTGGGACGGCGAGGGCCAGACGTAACGTAACGGTGTTGTGTGACTGGTTGGGATGGCGAGGGCCAGATGTAACGTAACGGTGTTGTGTGACTGGTTGGGACGGCGAGGGCCAGACGTAACGTAACGGTGTTGTGTGACTGGTTGGGATGGCGAGGGCCAGACGTAACGTAACGGTGTTGTGTGACTGGTTGGGATGGCGAGGGCCAGACGTAACGTAACGGTGTTGTGTGACTGGTTGGACGAGCGTTGGGACGGCAGAGGGCCATAAGTCCACAGGTAACGATCGTTGTGGACGCTGTTGGGACGCGCGAGGGCCAGCGTACGTCAGGTGGATTGTTGACTGGTTGGGGACGGGCGAGGGCCAGACGTAACGTAACGGTGTTGTGTGCTGTGGGACGGCGAGGGCAACGGACTACGTAAGGTGTTGTGTGACTGTTGGGACGGCGAGGGCCAGCGTAGATAGAGCCGGGTTGATGGTAGAACTGGTTGGGAGGCGAGGGCAGACGTGAAACGTAAACTGGTGTTGTGTGAGCTGGTTGGTGACGGTCGAAGGGCACAGTACGTAACCGTATACCGGGTGTGTGACGGGGTTGGGATGGCGAGGCCAGACGTAAGCGTAAACGGTGATTGTGTGAACTGGTGTGGGATGGTCGAGGGTCCAGACGTAATGTTATACCGATAACGGTGTTGTGTGTGACTGGTTGGGGTATGGCGAGGGCAGACGTATAGTATACTAACGGATGTTTGTGTACT
>PIJE02000090.1:710187-735187 GCA_002895965.2 Coryphaenoides rupestris
TGTGACTGGTTGGGATGGCGAGGGCCAGATGTAACGTAACGGTGTTGTGTGACTGGTTGGGACGGCGAGGGCCAGACGTAACGTAACGGTGTTGTGTGACTGGTTGGGATGGCGAGGGCCAGATGTAACGTAACGGTGTTGTGTGACTGGTTGGGATGGCGAGGGCCAGATGTAACGTAACGGTGTTGTGTGACTGGTTGGGATGGCGAGGGCCAGACGTAACGTAACGGTGTTGTGTGACTGGTTGGGATGGCGAGGGCCAGACGTAACGTAACGGTGTTGTGTGACTGGTTGGGATGGCGAGGGCCAGACGTAATGTAACGGTGTTGTGTGACTGGTTGGGATGGCGAGGGCCAGACGTAACGTAACGTAACGGTGTTGTGTGACTGGTTGGGACGGCGAGGGCCAGACGTAACGTAACGGTGTTGTGTGACTGGTTGGGATGGCGAGGGCCAGACGTAACGTAACGGTGTTGTGTGACTGGTTGGGACGGCGAGGGCCAGACGTAACGTAACAGTGTTGTGTGACTGGTTGGGATGGCGAGGGCCAGACGTAACGTAATGGTGTTGTGTGACTGGTTGGGATGGCGAGGGCCAGATGTAACGTAACGTAGCAGTGTTGTGTGACTGGGGGGATGGCGAGGGCCAGACGTAACGTAACGTAGCAGTGTTGTGTGACTGGGTGGGATGGCGAGGGCCAGACGTAACGTAACGGTGTTGTGTGACTGGTTGGGACGGCGAGGGCCAGACGTAACGTAACGGTGTTGTGTGACTGGTTGGGACGGCGAGGGCCAGACGTAACGTAACGGTGTTGTGTGACTGGTTCGGACGACGAGGGCCAGACGTAACGTAACGGTGTTGTGTGACTGGGTGGGACGGCGAGGGCCAGACGTAACGTAACGGTGTTGTGTGACTGGTTGGGACGGCGAGGGCCAGACGTAACGTAATGGTGTTGTGTGACTGGTTGGGATGGCGAGGGCCAGACGTAATGTAACGTAGCAGTGTTGTGTGACTGGGGGGATGGCGAGGGCCAGAGGTAACGTAACGGTGTTGTGTGACTGGTTGGGACGGCGAGGGCCAGACGTAACGTAACGGTGTTGTGTGACTGGTTGGGACGGCGAGGGCCAGACGTAACGTAACGGTGTTGTGTGACTGGTTCGGACGGCGAGGGCCAGACGTAACGTAACGGTGTTGTGTGACTGGTTGGGATGGCGAGGGCCAGACGTAACGTAACGGTGTTGTGTGACTGGTTGGGATGGCGAGGGCCAGACGTAACGTAACGGTGTTGTGTGACTGGTTGGGACGGCGAGGGCCAGACGTAACGTAACGGTGTTGTGTGACTGGTTGGGATGGCGAGGGCCAGACGTAACGTAACGTAGCAGTGTTGTGTGACTGGGTGGGATGGCGAGGGCCAGATGTAACGTAACGGTGTTGTGTGACTGGTTGGGACGGCGAGGGCCAGACGTAACGTAACGGTGTTGTGTGACTGGTTGGGACGGCGAGGGCCAGACGTAACGTAACGGTGTTGTGTGACTGGTTCGGACGGCGAGGGCCAGACGTAACGTAACGGTGTTGTGTGACTGGTTCGGACGGTGAGGGCCAGACGTAACGTAACGGTGTTGTGTGACTGGTTGGGACGGCGAGGGCCAGACGTAACGTAACGGTGTTGTGTGACTGGTTGGGATGGCGAGGGCCAGACGTAACGTAACGGTGTTGTGTGACTGGTTGGGACGGCGAGGGCCAGACGTAACGTAACGGTGTTGTGTGACTGGTTGGGACGGCGAGGGCCAGACGTAACGTAATGGTGTTGTGTGACTGGTTGGGATGGCGAGGGCCAGACGTAACGTAACGGTGTTGTGTGACTGATTGGGATGGCGAGGGCCAGACGTAACGTAACGGTGTTGTGTGACTGGTTGGGACGGCGAGGGCCAGACGTAACGTAACGGTGTTGTGTGACTGGTTGGGATGGCGAGGGCCAGACGTAACGTAACGGTGTTGTGTGACTGGTTGGGATGGCGAGGGCCAGACGTAACGTAACGGTGTTGTGTGACTGGTTGGGATGGCGAGGGCCAGACGTAATGTAACGTAACGTAGCAGTGTTGTGTGACTGGGGGGATGGCGAGGGCCAGATGTAACGTAACGGTGTTGTGTGGACTGGGGGGGAATGGCGAGGGCCAGACGTAACGTAACGGTGTTGTGTGACTGGTTGGGACGCGAGGGCCAGACGTAACGTAACGGTGTTTTGTGGACTGGTTGGGGACGGCGAGGGCCAGCCGTACGTAACGGTGTTGTGTGACTGGTGGGATGGCGGGGGCCGACGTTGCTAACGTAACGGTGGTTGTGTGACTGGGTGGGATGGCGAGGGCCAGATGTAACGTAAACGGTGTTGTGTGACTGGTTGGGACGGCGAGGGCCAGACGTAACGTAACCGGTGTTGTGTGACTGGTTGGGACGGCGAGGGCCAGACGTAACGTAATGGTGTGTGGTGACTGTTGGGACGGCGAGGGCCAGCCGTAACGTAACGGTGTTGTGTGACTGGTTGGGAGGCGAGGGCCAAGACGTAACGTAACGGTGTTGTGTGATGGGTGGGATGGGAGGCCAGACGTAATGTACACGTAACGGTGTTTGTGTGACTGGTTGGGACGGCGAGGGCCAGACGTAACGTAACGGTGTTGTGTGGACTGGTTGGGACGGCGAGGGCCAGACGTAACGTAACGGTGTTGTGGTGGACTGTTGGGACGGCGAGGGCCAGACGTAACGTAACGGTGTTCGTGTGACTGGTTCGGGACGGGCGAGGGCCCAGACGTAACGTAACGGTGTTGTGTGACTGGGTGGGACGGGCAGGGCCAGATCGTAACGTAACGGTGTTTGTGTGAACTGGGTGGGACGGCCGCAGGGCCAGACGTATGTAACGTAAAGGTGTTGTGGTGACTGGGTTGGGATGGCGAGGGGCCAGTGACGTAACGTAACGGGTGTGCCGTGGTGACTGGTGGAGATGGCCGAGCGGCCCAGAACGTAATGTAACGTAACGGTGTCTGTGTGGACTGGGTGGGATGGCGGAGGCCAGACGTAATGTAACGTAACGGTGTGTGTGACTGTTGGGACGGCGATGGCCCAGACGTTAATGTAACGAAACGGTGTTGTGTGACTGGGTGGGATGGCGAGGGCCAGACGTAACGTAACGTAACGCTACGGGTGTCGTGTGCAGGTGAGCGCCATGCAGCACCTGAAGGAGCAGCTGGAGCAGCGGACCAGGCTGATCCAGGCCAACATTCCAGCGGCAGCAGGAGGAGCTGCGTCACATCCAGGACCAGCTGCAGAGGGTCCAGGGGCCCCGGCGTGCAGGTGGGCCACACCGGGGGCTCTCACGGGCGTTTATGGAAATGGTCATGTGCCTAGAACTGTCGTTGTGATACGTAGGGCTGTTCGATAATGGCAAAAATAATAATTGCGATTATTTTGGTCAATATTGAAATCACATTATTTAACACGATTACTCATTGACTTTGGCTTGCTGAATTTTTATTTACTGACAAATCTCTCTTTTCAATGTTTATTTTATCACCCACTTCATCTCAGTTTTCAGTCTGGCTTCAATGGACCCTCTATTGTCTTCACTGACATATTTTTCAGAGCCCCATCATACCTGGGATCCTTCATTGCATTCTCTAAGATTACAACAGATATACATATTTACTCATACGGTGACATCACAAGTGGGGGTGTTCCACCCAGATGTGCAATGGATCACTAAGCCTACCGGGTTGGTACGGTCCACTGGGCTGGTAGGCTTATCTTTCCATCGTACATCACAAGCGGGAGGTGGACACTCCCACTTGTGATGTCACTATGTCACACTGACGGCTTCAGTGGCTGGTCACACGAACACCTGCTGGTTGAATAGTGGGCCTTTAATGCAAGTACAGTGACTTCCCTTTCACACGGTGGTCGCCTGCCATTGTATTGGGCCATTGTTGTCATGCTAAATGGTATTTACTGCCAGGGTTCCCATTGTCAGTACTAATTAATCAATTAGTTAGGGATGTTAACAATTTACCGTTTAACCGTTAATAGACAACATTATTTGCTGGTTTGTCAGTGAAAACTATATATATATATTATTATTATTATTATATATTGTATATATAATATATAAATATATAATAATATATATTATATATTATTATTATGAAATCAAATAAATGCACAAAGGGCTGGCCTGAAATAATCCAGGTATTATTCATTAGTTGTGTGTTCAAACATTATAACATTACATAACATTACATGATGAAGTACTCTTAAGGTTCTGTTATTATGTAATATATATTTTAGTGGTGGGATTCGATTAAAAAAATGTATCTAATTAATTAGAGGCTTTGTAATTAATTAATCGAAATTAATCGCATTTTAATCACATCAATATTTGACGCGAGAAGCAACATTTTTCAATTCAAATGGATTTTGGTGAGTGAATCAATGAATAGACATACAGTATACATAGTAGGGGTCGACCGATATGGTTTTTTCTGGGCCGATACCGATTATTAGTAATTAGGGGGCGATAATCGGCAGAGAATCGGATCTGATATTCATCATTTTTCCTATTATTGGAATCGTTATTTTGTATGATCTGATTGCCGATTAAATGAAAAAGAAAAAAAAATGCGCTCCTTGGGGCAAAATGCACTCCTTGCAGTCGGCGCCTCTCTCTGGCTCAATGTCCCGCCGGCTGCACCGCCAATCGTAGCAAATGGGCGTGTCGAGACAAACACTGCAGACTGATTGGTGACCTCTTTCCCACGTGTCTCCCACAAATACGGAGTAAAGATTGGCTATTTTGTAGCTATTTTCCCGCGGGACATTGAGCCAAAGAGAGGCGACTGCATCAGAGCCGCCTGCAAGGAGCGCATTTTTTTTTCTTCATTTAGATCATACAAAATAACGATTCCAATAATCGGAAAACCCTCCCCACCCTCCCCTACCCACCCAAATGTCCTTGGTCAAAATAATAAACAGACCAACAGTTTAACATAAAGTGCCATTTCTACTATCTAAAATGGTAACACAAAAACACAAACTCAAACGCGGTCTCTTCCGGTGCGTCTATGTTTGAGCCTCCAACGTTCTAGTGGGGCTTTGTTGTCTGACGTTACTCAATACACGTGCGTCGCTATGATCGGTATGCCTGGAATTCGTCCACTGAGAAACGTTCCGTGGTGTTTGGAGTGCAAAAATAAAGTGCGATTAAAATGCGGAAATGTTTTAACGCGTTATTTTTTCTGTAATTAATTAATTGAAATGAACGCGTTAAAGTCCCAGCCCTAATCTAATTAGAATAGAAGCTACAAATATGCTTGTATTATGCGTGTGTGTATTGTACTGGGTCCACTGAAGCGTCTACCTCCCCGGCTTCAGATGTTAGTGCAGCAGCCGCAGGGGCCCGCTATGAACGTCCAGCTGCCTCAGGTGGGCTCGGTCCAGCAGGCCACTGCGCTGACCAATCAGATCCAGCAGAACGCCACGCACACAGGAAGTCAGCAGGTCACCATTCAACAGTCTCCCCAGGCCAGCCAGCAGACCGTACAGCAGCACACCAACACCCTGGCACAGGTACACACACATGCTACCTGATACACACCATGCTCTTGTGATATTGAGTTGTGCGTATTGTCATTATGTTTGGTGCAATATATAATATCATTTTACGGTAAGTCGAAATCTAAATCACAATTAGAATTGAAGTTGTACCGCTACAAGTGCCAAAATAACACTACAAAATAAGGAGCGAGAAGTTAGAAGAAGTGAATCATTTTAAATTCAAAGCTTTCTTTCTGTGCTGAATTCAGCAATGTATCAAAATTCTAAGAGGAGTCCTAGACCCGCACTAACCCCCCCCCCCCCCCCCCCACCACACACACACCACACACACACACACACACACACACACACACACACACACACACACACACACACACACACACACACATACACATACACATACACTCTGGCGTGTCTTTTTATGCTCAGCGATCACCACACATGCAGAGAACCGCAGGTCAGCAGTCAGCGCATATGAGGATCATTCATATGTCCCTCGGAACCCCCCACTGCTTCCGGCTGTCTGCTGACCTTGTCGTCCTCATGTACTTTGGTACCGCCCAACTAGCATTTATTCATGTGTTATGATAATAATAATCATAATTATAATCATACATTGGATTTATATAACCTTTCATCTGTCCCAAGTGAAAGGAAGAAAAGCAAGCAAACGAATCACAAGTTCCATTCCAAGTGATGTCGATGCCCTCCCCTCGCGCAGGCCCAGCAGCAGGCGCAGGCGCAGCCACAGCCGCAGGCCCAGCCGCAAGGCTCGGTGGCGGCTCCGCTCTACAACACCATGATGATCTCCCAGCCGGGCCAGCCCAACCTGCTGCAGATCAGCACCAGCCTGCCCCAGACCAACAGCCAGCAAGGCACCGCCGTGGCCACCTTCACACAGGACCGCCAGATCCAGTACGACGCCCACCGCTCGGCATGCACACCCTGCCTAAATCTTGTTTACATTTACAGTATTTGGAAGACGCTTTTGGCCAAAGCTACTTACAATAAGTACATGTGTCTAAAGAAAACTGAACAATATATTGCTGATTCTATACCAAGATTTGAATTGAAGTCTCGGTTAACCCCTTGCTGGTTAATGGCAAGATGGCTAGGATAAGAACTTTTCTCTGTCTTCTTACTTTTCTTTGTTTGTATGTAAGTAAAAGAAAGTTGAAAAGAAAATGTGATACTCGCGCAGGCATGTCAAGTGATTAATCCTTAATCATTCCTCCGGGAGAGGAATGTACATATGCTGGCTATAGATTTAGGTGACTTTGCGTGTAAGATTCATGTAATGTAAACGGTATGTTTCCGTTTTTTCCACTCAAACTGCCAATTACTAAGACAGGAAGCAAACAGCAGACATCTTGCACAGAGAGAAACCAAACGATCATTTTGGACTCGTCAACTTTAAAAAAAATGAGTAATTCACAATCATAATATTTTTTGAGGAAAATATTCAATTTAATTCCGCACCTGTCTCTGTGGATGTATTGATAACATAATATTTTTTTATCAATAGCCCCTTTTAAAATTTTGAAAATGCCGTTCTAATATTGTGTTTTTTAAAGTAGGTTTTGGAAACGTGAAACTTTTTTGACAACGCTACACAACAACCTCCTACTAATTCTGAAGTCTTGATTTTAAACTAAGGAGTTCAAATGTGACTGCTATTGACATGTGACGTTTAGACTTATTTAAGGACACTAGGCTTGAGGACAAACAGGACAACCTATTGACAAAGTTTGTTCCTCCTCTTCCTCCTCCTCCTCCAGGTTCCCCACGGGCCAGCAGCTGCTCACCAAGCTGGTGACGGCGCCGATGGCCTGCGGCACCGTCATGGTGCCCACCTCCATGTTCATGGGCCAGGTGGTCACCGCCTACAACCCCTTCAGCGGGCAACAGGTGAGCAGGTCCCCAGGATGTGGTGCAGGGTCTCTGGATGTGACCCATCATACACGTCATTCATTCAAACATTCTAACTTTACATAACATTACATGATGAAGTACTCTTAAGGTTCTGTTATTATGTAATATATAATTGGAATAGAAGCTACGAATATGCTTGTATTATGCGTGTGTGTATTGTACTGGGTCCATTGAAGCACCTGCCTCCCCGGCTCCAGATGTTAGTGCAGCAGCCGCAGGGGCCCGCTATGAACGTCCAGCTGCCTCAGGTGGGCTCGGTCCAGCAGGCCACCATGCTGACCAATCAGATCCAGCAGAACGCTGGAACGCCTGAGTCAAATCAGGAATGGGGGTATAGAATGGCTCGGAGACATTTTTTGGAAATGTCCCTCATCAGAGTTTTGTCATAAATCTAAATAAAATGTCGGGAAAAAAACTGTTGGATGACATTATCGTCCTCCTCTCGCCTTACTGGGACATTGATTGTAGCATTTAGCTGCTGCTACATACCGCAAGAAGGGGCTTTTCAAGTGCTCTCCAGCACAGGTCACGGGCGGATAGTTGATGGTAGACCCGTTTATTGCGCAGTTTGTAGTTGTTTGTAGACAGAGCAGGTGGTGCAAGCTAGCATGCTAGCGCTCTCTTAAGTGTGGTGATGGCTGGTTTAACCTGTGAGCCTTAGGTGGGCAAGGCATCACAGGTGTGCAGCCTCACCCAGCCCCAAACACACACATTCCCTTCTGAGTCAGTTCTTCCTTCCCCCTCCCTCAGCAGGCTGGACAGACGCAGACCCTCACGCTCCAGCCTGCACAGGCACCCCAAGGCCAGCAGGACAACCAAAACCAGACCACCCTTGTGGCCCAGAGCCAGCAGGGCCAGCAGCAGCAGCAGCAGTTCCTCCAGGTAACCCATAGGGGGAAGTGAAAACTGATGATGAATCACC
Source organism: Coryphaenoides rupestris (assembly GCA_002895965.2). Lineage (NCBI taxonomy): Eukaryota > Metazoa > Chordata > Actinopteri > Gadiformes > Macrouridae > Coryphaenoides > Coryphaenoides rupestris. The sequence goes on from PIJE02000090.1 coordinate 718,639, forward strand.
CGGACATTGGCCAAGACTCATCTCTTTAAGAGAGACTGCGGTTGCGGTCAAAAAGTACAAAAACTAAAAACGTCCTTTGTCCTTTCCTAATCACTTTTCTTGAACCCCGTCATGAGGTCAGGAAAAGATGTGAAGGAGAATTCATGAGGAATCCCCATTCGTGTTATTGTTTTGATGATTGGTTTCCATCCATCCATCCATTCTCATCCGCTTATCCGGGGCTGGGTCGCGGTGGCAGCCGGCTAAGCAGGGCCCCCCAGGCTTCCTTCTCCCCAGCCACACTCAGTTCCTCCTGGGGGATCCCGAGGCGTTCCCAGGCCAGACGAGATATATAATCCCTCGGGTTCTGGGTCTGCCCCGGGGTCTCCTCCCAGTTGGACGTGCCCGGAATCAGATGCCCGAACCACCTCAGCTGACTCCTTTCATTGCGGAGGAGCAGCGGCTCTACTCCGAGCTCCGTCCGGATGTCTGAGCTCCTCACCCTATCTCTAAGGCTGAGCCCAGCCACCCTGCGTAGGAAACTCATTTCGGCCGCTTGTATCCACGATCTCATTCTTTCGGTCACTACCCAAAGCTTGTGACCATAGGTGAGGGTTGGAACGTAGATGGACCTGTAAATCGAGAGCTTCGCATTCCAGCTCAGCTCCCTCTTCACCACAACGGACCGGTACAGCGCCTGCATTACTGCAGACGCTGCACCAATCCGTCTGTCCATCTCCCGCTCCATTTTGCCCTCACTCGTGAACAAGACCCCGAGATACTTGAACTCCTTCGCTTGAGGCAGCAACTCATTCCCAACCCGGAGGGAACACTCCACCATTTTCCAGCAGAGAACCATGGCCTCAGACTTGGAGGTGCTGACTCTCTCATCACACTCGGCTGCAAACCGCCCCAGATCATGCTGGAGGTCACGGTCTGATGTAGCCAACAGAACCACATCATCTGCAAAGAGCAGAGATGCAATTCTGAGGTCCCCAAACCGGACACTCTCCTCACCTCGGCTGCGCCTTGAGATTCTGTCCATGAAGATCACGAACAGAATCGGTGACAAGGGACAACCTTGGCGGAGTCCAACACCCACTGAGAACGTGCTTGACTTTGTGCCGAGAATACGGACGCAGCTCGCACTTTGTTCGTACAGGGACCGAATGGCACGTACCAACGATGAACATACAATATGCTAAACAATACTAAGTACTATTAAAAATGCCAAGACGTACAAACACACAGAATACAAGAAAACATGAAAAAAAAACAAACAAAAAAAAAACGGCACCGGTACCCCATACTCCCGTAGTACCCCCCACATGATTCCCCGGGGGACACGGTCATAGGCCTTCTCCAAGTCCACAAAGCACATGTAGACTGGATGGGCAAACTCCCATGCGCCCCCCAACAACCCTGCGAGGGTAAAGAGCTGGTCCACTGTTCCACGGCCAGGACGGAATCCGCATTGTTCCTCCTGAAGCTGAGGTTCGACAATCGGCCGGACCATCTCTCCAGCACCCTGGAATAAAACTTTTCCCGGGGAGGCTGAGCAGTGTGATACCCCGATATTGGAGCACACCCATTGGTCCACTTTTTTGAAAATGGGGACCACCACCCCGGTCTGCCATTCCACAGGTATGTCCCCGACAGTACCTGTGGACAGTAACTAGGCGTGTCAGCCACGAACAGCCCGACAATGTCCAGAGCCTTCAGCATCTCAGGGCCAATCTCATCACACTGGCGCCTTGCCACTGAAGAGCTTTTCAGGTGACCTCTACCAAGGATATGGGTGAGGCTTCCCCAGAGTCTTCAGACTCTGCCTCTTCCACAGAGGACGTACTGGTCGGGGTTCAGGAGCTCCTCAAAGTGTTCTTTCCCACCGCCCGACAATATCCTCAGTCTGGGTCAGCAGTTCTCCTCCCCGAGTGAGCACAGCCTGAGCCAAGCCCTGCTTTCCCTTCCTGAGTCGCCGGACAGTTTGCCAGAACTTCCTTGAGGCCAACCGAATAGTCCTTCTTCCATGCCTCCCGAACCTCTCATCACACCCGGGTTTTTGCTTCAGCGTACCACTGAAAGCCGCTGTCCTTTTGTCCTCCCGGTACCATCTGCTGTTTCAGGGAGACCCCCTGGGCCAACCAGGCCCGAAAGGCCCCTTCCTTCAGCCTGACGGCTTCCTTCACCAGCTGGTGTCCACCAAACGGGTTCTTTGGGTTGGCCGCCCGACGACAGGCAACCGACAGCCTTTGACCACCAAACTCCGAGCTGCAGCCTCTACAATGGAGGCTCTGAACATGGCCACTCAGATTCCATGTCCCCCAAACCTCCCCCGGGATGCACAAGAAGTTCTTATAGAGTTTGGGAGTTAAAGACCTTACGGACCAGGGCTGTCCACCAGACGTTCCCAGTTCACCCTCACTACACGTTTGGGTTTACCAGGTCTGTCTGGCAGCCTCCCACGCCATCTGATCCAACTCACCACCAGGTGGTGATCAGTTGACAGCTCTGCTCCCCTCTTCACCCGAGTGTCCCAAAACATGCGGCGCAGATCTGCTGATACGATTACAAAGTCGATCAGCGACATTTGGTCTAAGGTGGTCCGGTACCAGGTACACTTGTGGACCACCCTATGTTTGAACATGGTGTTTGTTATGGCCAGTCCATGACTAGCACAGAAGTCCAATAACAAAACACCACTCTGGTTCAGATCGGGCAGGCCGTTCATCCAATCACTCCCCTCCAGGTTTCTCCATCATTGCCCATCGTGTGCGTTGAAGTCCCCCAGTAGAACTATGGAGTCCCCGGATGGAACCCTTTCCAGGATGCCACCAAAGGACTCCAGGAAGGCCGGATACTCTGAGCTGCTGTTTGGTGCGTAGGCACACAACAGTCAGAGCCTTCCCCCCAGCGACTTGCAGTCGCATGGAGGCGACCCTCTCGTTCACCGGAGAGAACTCCAACACAGCGGCGCTCAGCCGGGGACTCAGCAGGGTCCAGCCCCTCTCCAGGAGTTTGGTTCCAGAACCGGTGCTGTGCGTGGAGGTGAGCCAGGTGTCAGGTTGGGCCCGCTCCACCTCCCGTACCAGCTCAGGCTCCTTCCCCGCCAGTGAGGTGACGTTCCACGTCCCTAGAACGAGTCGGTGATGCGGGGATCCACACGCCCAGGACCCCGCTTTTGTTACAAACGCACCCGACCCCAATGACTCTCCCTGCAGGTGGTGAGCCCACAGGGAGCTGGTTTTCTATTCTTTAATGGCCAAATGTTGCTGCCCCAATTGTGAGAATTGTGGGATGCCACTATCTCCTTTCCTTTGGTAAAGGATGGTCTGGTGTACCCGATGCTAAAGGAGATTAGATAGGAACGTATTGAGCACCTTTACTTGCCGTTAAGAGAATTGGACCAGCTCTTATCATGTCTGCCAGTTCAATACTTTCGGGTCAGTCGCACAGTGAGCTGTGCGAAACAGACTTTCCGACCGTTATTTGTCTAATATCTATGCGTCTACATTGTGTCTTTTACGAAAAATTCTCATTTATATTTTTAGGGGGGCATTTATATAAATGTATTATATATTTATACTGTATAAATATAGAATATTCATATTAAAATGTGTATTAATTCAGATTAGTATTAAAATATATGGTTTTATTCTTATTAATAATAATTAATTTGTAAGTTGTTAATATGGTTAATAATTAATAATATTGTTAATTAATTAGTTGTTAATATCAAAATAATTATTCCTAATAAATGAGCCGACATCCAATCTAATATTTCGACACCCTTCCTGTTGCCAGGGAACACGTCTTCTCCACGGCAACCAGTCCACTCAGCTCATCCTGCAGGCAGCGTTCCCTCTGCAGCAGCCGGGCACCTTCACCCAGGCCACCCAGCAGCCTAGGCAGCAGCAGCAGCAGCAGCCACAGCCTCAGCAGCAGCAGGCAGGCAGCAGCAGCAGCAGCCCAGGCAGCAGCAGCAGCCCCGGCAGCAGCAGCAGCAGCCCAGGCAGCAGCTGAAGGCCCAGCCCCAGAAACAGCAGAAGGTGTCCTCCTCACACCGGGACTGACGGCCAGCCGCAGTAGTGAGGTTCTCTGTCTCTCTGTCTTGTCTAGCTCTATCTCGCTCTCCCTGTCTCTCTCTCCCTCTCTCTACCTACAGCTAATCTGAAGATGGGTTCACAGGTCAGTGCGGGGGGGGGGGGGGGGGTGAGTTCAAGCATTCACAAACTTCCATTTCTACCCCACAAAAGGTCAGTCACGTATTTTTGTTTTCCCCGGAGGCCTGAAACAAAATGGGCCTTTTAACGCCCCCCCCCCCACTCTTCCCCTCCATCCACCATCTTCCTCCCCTTTCCCCGCCAACCAATCGGAGCCAGGGGTTCTCACGTGCGGTTTCCGGGTTTCCGGGTGTCTGGGAAAGCTCGACGAGTGTGCGGAGAAGGCCGCATCGTCACCATGGTAACGAAAGACTGTTTTGGAGGGCACGTTGCGGCGTATTGGACCTGTACAGATTTTCTGTATGATAACGAAGAAGAGTTATCTTTGTACATAATATCCAATATAGCCCAACAGGATGAAAATACAAAACAAACAAACAAACTGAAAAGTAGTATTTTATATGATCGCATGGAACGAATAACTGTGTACGCTTTTATTGATCGCTTTTGTCGGGGTAACGACAAAAGCGAAAAAAGACTTTTTCTTTTTCGCGTGTCGCGGTCAAAGACAGACGGAGCAAGGCTGTGTTCTCCATAGCCCCCCACCCTCCCCACGCCCACCTCCCTTCTCCCTCCTCCTCCTCCTCCTCCTCCTCCTCCTCCTCCCTCCACGTCCAGATTGAAGGCTTTAAAGTCGTGTCCGAGAACGGGTTTTGGTTTCCCGTTGCCCGGGTGATTGAGTGGTGTTCTCAAACACTGTGCGTCTCCGAGACAACGCCCCCGCTACATACACACACGCTCACTGCAGGCCAGGTGGTGGGAGCGCCCCCTGGCTGCAGTGGCTCAGCCGTGCGTCGCAGGAGCGGACGACCGCGATTCACTCCGGTGGTCCCAAGTGCCAATAACCACATTATTAACGTTTCGCTTTTTTTCCTTTTCTTTCCTTTTCTTTTTTTTTTTCCTTTTGGGAAAAGTATTTGAAAGGTGCATATATATATATATATAGTATATATAGTATATATATATATATATATATATATATACTGTACATACATACAACGTACAAACATATATTTTCCATCAGAATATATTAACCCAGAATAAAACGCCACGTGTGTGTGTGTGTGTGTGTGTGTCTGTGTGTGTAGAGTGGGGATTATTTTTTTGAAAGTCAGCGTCCTATACAAGACACAGTATATCTTGACCACCCCACCCACCCCTTCAGATTATATAGCACTTAATGTGGTTGTGTACAATAAATCACTATCCAGACATGTTTCTGTGTGTGTGTGTGTGTGTGTGTGTGTGTTATGTATGTATGTGTATGTATATATGTATGTATGTGTGTGGGAAGGGGCGTTTGGGAGAATACAATCTTTGCCAGGATCATAGAGGGGTGTGTGTGTGTGTGTGTGTGCTGACAGCCCATGGTGTCTTACAATAATTGACTTAGTAAGGGTTCAAGGTTGCCGGACGGTACGTGTATTCTCAGGAACGTGGCGACGTGTGTGGGCGGGCGGTGTAGCATACAGGGACAGACAGGATGGTGCGTACAGGAGATGTTCTGGCACCCAGTAGGACCTCATGCAGTAGGAACTCATCTCACCTCTCCATGCGTAGACAGTAGGGGGGGGGGTCGGAGTCCCTTTTATGATTTCCCAGCGTTTGGGGTAGCAAATGGAAGGTGGGCCCGAAGCAAGCCATAACCCCACTGGGAAACAGAATGAGGAAAAAGTGTGGCGGTTGGAGAAGGAGTACCGAGCTGAGTGTGTGGGGTGTTGCCGTGTGTGTTTGCGCGTGTCTGTGGGTGTCTGTGCGCTTCTTTTGCCGTTTGTGTTGTATTTAGTGTCCAGCGTTTATCCTGCTCATTTAGCCCGGCTCTATAAATGCGTCGCTCCTCGGGGGGGGTAGATGTTGACCTGTAGACCCCCTTTTGATAGAGGAGCAGATTGTTTAAATTTGAAGTGAATGCCATGGAAGTGTTCCTTGGTATGAACCCCTGAACAGGGGCTGGTGGTTAGATAGTTTTTTTTTCTTTAGCAACTAAAGGAAATCATACTTTTTTCTCTCTCTCTCAAATAGGGAAAAGGGTTGACAGGTTACCCCCCCGCCCAACCCAGCGATAGCCAATCAGTTCTTGCGTTGCAGTAAAAAAAATAATTATTACAATTGATTCAAGAAACTTCCTCTTAGTTTGCGGTTTGCTTTGAGTGTTCACGGACAGACAGGGTGTGGGACAGCTCGTGTGTGTGTGTGCGTGCATGTGTGTGCGCGTGTGAGCAGCCACATGTATCGCTATATAAAACGCACTGTAACCAATCGTAGAATGGCATCAGATGAATGGATGTGCAGAAAGCAATGCAAAGCGTCGCTACTTTCGGCTTCTAGAAAATGGGGAATTTTCCCTTTTTATTGTATTTTTTTACAAGATCTGCTTAACATACAACCGCCACACCAAAATGATACACGTCAGACAAGCATGTGGTTAGAGATCCTTTAGGAGGTAAACTGTGAGTGGCAAATGTAGATTTATTTGAGGTGTCACGGGAACATGACAGCAATATGCTTCCTGGGTCCACTCCAGGTCTTGTGTGTGTGTGTGTGTGTGTGTGTGTGTGCGTGTGTATCGACACTTCGGTCTGTTGAGTGCCCAAGAGGCGGATAGTAAAATGTCGTTGCAGAGTGTGTAAGCGCCACTGATACCCATGAGTCCAAAGAATGTAAAGCGCTTTTTGTTTTTGTTTGTTCTTTTAAAGACGAATGGATGTTGTAACTTGTTTAGAGGAATGAGGGTTACCTTTTGTGAAAGGGTGTGTGTGACAACAGAAGAGAAGGCTTTTTAAAAGGAATCATTTTTGCAGACAGACCCCCCCCCTCATGGAAAAATGTAAATCAACTTTGATAGCTTCACAGTTGTAAAAACAACGACACACTGGATTACTTGTCGCCATCTAAAGGTTTAGTTTCAAATCTATCGTCTCTCAAAAAATCTAGTCTCACAATCAGACTTTAGATGTTTCATCTAGACGAGCTCAAATCTGGGTGAATGGGGCGTTCCATTTTCTTTCGCTTCAAATATATTGCTGAGTGCGGGGGGGGCAGGGATCTGTAGACGTTCCGTTACATGGAATGGTCTACTGGAAACAGGTTGTTTTCCAGTAGACCATTCTACTGGAACCACAAGGGAGATTAATGGCTGACCATTAATCTTGAATACAGAAGAGGACTGATGACTGAAACGATAGCATTGTCTTCCCCCCCTTCGTCAACAGTGAATGCAAACTGTTGGTACTGAAACTTCACCAGTTTAGACAAGCTAAAGCAGTCCATCCGGACACCAACGTCCTTAGACACGGTGTCTGTAAAGGTTTAAAATCAAATGTGTGTGTGTAGTACACTGGCCACTGTAGAAATACATGATACATTTGTTAAAATTGTCTTCTGAAACCTCCCTCTTGCACTCACAATTTAGTTAAGTAACAAAACAGGGAACCCTGCGTAGCTCACCCACCCCCACTTGCTGTTTTCCCAGCCCAGGTGCTGTGCAGGCTCCCCCCACAACTTTGCCTATAACATTGTCGAACTTCTGGACCCGATGTTAATCTAAAAAAATCTAAAAACTATGGTGCGCTGTAAAATAAAATAAAAAATGAACAGGTGCTGTTAACCATCGAAAGGTGTGATTAAAAAGATGTGTATGATTAGACCAAATCAATCAAGTTTGTTCAGTCATGTTTTTAAAATTAACCCATTTGTATCAATCGTGTTTTTTATACATAAAAAAGATGTTGAATTTGGTCTTTTAATCTTCCAGTGTAAACAAAAAAAACAATGTGAGAAAATGTGACGTAAAATGAAGTTCTTTCTTTTTCTTTCCATGGTTAACCTGCATTTTTGTAACCATTTGTAGTCTTTAACCTTTAGGTGGCAGCAAAGACAAGACACCGGTCTGTCGTGTAGTCTCTTTTTAAATATCTGTTCCGTACGTTTAGTTAACTAATTAAGGTGTAGGATATTTTGAAACGGCATGCCAAGAAAGTAAGGTTCAATCCCAGCCCCAACTCCTCTCCCTCATGGGGAACATCCATAGGTGTCCATCAGAGCTGTTACCATGGGGACGGAGTCAGGGGGTGGAGTTCATTAAGTGATGCAGGTGTCTGTGATGAACCTCGTGACATACACCCGTGTTGGCGCTACTACTCCACCTGTGATGAAGACCTGTAGCGCCTCTTTGTTAGCTACAGCTAGTATACTGTACACACAGGCTCACAACACCATGATTCTGTTTCAGTGTGAGATGGTGCTATTGGCTTATCTATACTGTACTGTATGTATATTTTGCTCATCTACTGTGCTCCTTTATCCACCCCAAAAGTAAAAATGTAACAATTCATATTTTGAGGCAAGATGTTTGCTATTGTTATAACCCCTGACTGCCCCCTACTGGACGTTTTTGAAAATAAAACCAACTGCAAATTATTATACATGACACAAGTCTACTTGTCTTATTGTTTGTTTTTGTTTCTTTTCATTGTACGTTATATACATGAAGACATTGTATTGTATATACACAAATGCATTGTATCGTCTATACAGTCACACTTTGCACGTTATATACATGAATACAATTCTGTGAGATTAGACGGCAGGGGGAAATGAGCGCGCTCAGTGCGTTCTACCATCACGTCATCTTTATTACAAGTCAACAAACTATCAAAACTTTGATTAACCGCAAAACCTCGGGGGGGGGGGGGGGGACGCTACGCTCCTCGTCTACACATTCACTCCTGAAGTCCTCCTGTAGACCGGCCAACGCCTCATGCGACCGGTCCGATACTTCACCCTGAAGGCACAGCGTCGCGCGTCCGCTTAAACATTGAACTAGCACAGAGGGGGTGTGTGTGTGTGTGTGTGTGTGTGGGGGGGGGGGGGGGGGAGTGAAGTTACAGCCAGGGGGGCGAGCTCTACAATACATTTACGGACCAACACAAGCTATACATTTCTCCTCCGCCGGGATTACATATACATTGAATTCCACAACAGCAGCGCCATGGAGTGCATGCCTGTATGCTACGATTCATATTCTCAACACGTCTACTTTTAAAAAAGAAAAAGAACAACAAACTAATGAAGAGGCAGTGCTGTACATTTGGTTTTTAAGGCTGATTGGAAATACTTAATAACGAGAGAAAACAAGCCAGAACGCTTGTTTAATGCGGAGGAGGAGGAGGGGGGGGGGGGATACATAGAACAAAGCGACAACATCGACTGTTTGACTCCCAACTTCGTGTAACTTCGTGTAACTCCGTTCCTCCCAGTCTGACGTCCTCCCTCGCTCTCCACTCCACAAGGCCGAGTGGGCCGAGTGTTCCCGCCCCACGTCACGTCGTAATGCTCGAGTCGGCTAAGCAAAGGCGAAGCTAAAAGCGGATCGAGCGCTGGCGATTGATTGGTCCCGCTGGAACCCGTGACGGATGGTAATGGAGTCGGTGCAGGAGTCAGCTCTTATGAGAAGATGATGCATCCCTGAAATAACCGCGGCAGGGATCGATCACTTCAAATAGGAGAGGCAGAGGACGAGAGAGACAGAGGCCAGTGCTCCCAGTGCTGCTGTTGCTTCTGCGTGAGCTACGAGGTACGTGAACGCTAAACAGCGAGGATAGATGGGGAGGGAGGAGAAGGAGCTGGATGGAGAGTTGCAGACGGGGAGCAGGTTGTTAGAAGTCAAGTCTGGTGGGTTATGTTAGATCTGTAGGGGCCCGGGGGGGGTGAAAAATAAAAGGAGTTGTTGTTGTTGTTGTTGTTGTCCATGGAACCCTGCGGTCTGGTTGTGTGTTTTGCGTGCGCGCTAGTCCAGGAAGACGTCGGCCGTGCTGAGCAGCAGGGGCTGCGTGGACGCCGTGGTGCTGCACACGGAGCTCAGCCTCCGCGACGGCGCCCTCTGCTGCCCGTGGGAGGAGATGGCGGCGTTGCTAAGCCGCAGGTAGATCTACAGGGGGACACGGCAACAGAAGCTTTTGGATTTTAATAAGATTGAATCTTGTGATTCGTTGCCAATGTTGACAGCACATGCCTACATCTAATGCTAGCGAGTTCAAGCAATATGTGAAATGGCATTCACAGCCTGTATTTTAAAGGGGCCCTGTTATACCATCAGGTGTGAGCGAAGCTGTTTCAAAATGGTCATTATGACGAAGTGACATCACAAGTGTGGGTGTCCACCCACCCAGTTGGTACAGTCCACTGGGTAGGGCTGGTAGACTGATCTTGTCAGCATACATCTAGGTGGTCACTCCCACTTGTGATGTCACTTCGTCACAATGACAATTTTGAAACGGCTTGTAATGGTTAATCACACGCAGAGCTGGTGGTATAATAGGGTCCCTTTAATAGAGCCTTTTCACAGAGACGTCATCGTAGGATAAACACAGATGTCACGGGGCGGTTGATAGCGCTTTAGAAATCAAACATTTGTGACATGCCATTATAAAATTCATTGCATCGTGCAAACGTGTTGATATTCAAGTCTTTCAAAATGTTTAAAAGTAGGTGTGTTTCTCCTCCAGACCTCAAATGTGGGCTTTTCTTTTGAGCATGCTTCTCTACCCCAGCCTTGCAAACTGTTGGTTTGTTTACAACACACAGAGCTGACCGTAACTAAACAGGCAGTTTGCGTGCGTCGCAAACAGCAGTAAAAACCCAGATTGAGACGCATATTCCGAATGCACTGTATACATGTCCAAATAATGCTCCTAAAACCCAAATAGTATGGGCATGTCCTTCATGTTTTAATTGGAAGATGCTACTTTCAGAATAAGGCCTAATTCGGGGAATATGCTGTTTACATGACCCGTATCAAATTCCGAATATTGTCATATTCTGAATATCAGGGAACACGTAGACACTGACCATGGACCATGTGCCCTGGTGCCTCAAAGGAGAATCATTTGTATTATGAGCGACCCCCGTGTTCGTCTTGCGATGACTCCTCTGTGAAGTGTTTTATTGGTGATGCAGAAGACGCCCATGGGTGTGATTTGATTGGATGAAATGTTAACCCCGCCCACCTGGGCTTGGTGATGCAATGACAAATGTAATTATGTTTATGCTTGGAGCAACTTAATGTGATGTCTCATGAGGATTTCATTAAAATAATATAATGTAATACTCTGTTGAATATTGTCAAGATAATCTATGACTGGACTTGATTGGTACTCGTAAGCTCTTACATTTTTGGTGTTTTCTGACAGCAGGAGTTCGGTTCTCTCCACCAGTTTCTGGAAAGAGGGTCTCTTCAGGGGGTCGTCGTTCCAGCAGGACAGCATCATGTCGTACCTGCAGAGTGGGCACCAGGGTCAGGGGTCAAGGATCAGGGGTCAGGGATTTGCCCCTACTATCACACTTTACTTGTGATGAAGGCCCATAACCCTCTAACTTCAATGCAGCTTGTAACATCAAGAACATATAACAATATAGCACAATCTTGTTGATTTTGTTGGGACTGCAGTGCATTCCAACATGAGTAAACATCTGCACCTTTTCTCTCACACACACACACACACACACTCTTACATTTCTGTGGGTGCAAACTCAGGCATGTTCATTCTGTGGCCCTCCTGGATCATCCTATAGAAGGCCGAGCCCACCTGCATGCCAGGGTAAGGACTGTTACCTGGGAAACCAAGACATAGGTTTAAATACTCACATCTCGACAAAAGACATCGTTATCACATTATTGTAACATATCCATGGAAGAACCGCGAATTAACGGAGCACCCCCCCCCATCAGAACCGCGAATTAACGGAGCACCCCCACCCCCCATCAGAACCGCGAATTAACGGAGCACCCCCCCCCCATCAGAACCGCGAATTAACGGAGCACCCCCCCCCATCAGAACCGGCAAAATTAACAGAGCACCCCCCCCCAGACAAAAAATAACATGTTTTCAAAGTCATTAGAACTGTAATGGTTTTATTAAGTACTCGTATTGGTATTCGCTATCGGCAAGTACCCAAATGTAAGTACTTGTACTTGTACTCGGTCTGAAAAAAAGTGGTATCGGTGCATCCCTAATATTCATATACATTTATGTTCCATGACACCAAAGTCATCCTTACAAATATTGAGACTATTATGTTGAGGCTGTCCCCTGTGGTGCTTGTAACAAGTCCATTTGCTCACATAGGTCCCTCCCCCTATAACTTAAGTCTTTACTTGTGCACATCAATCAATGGAAGCCCTTTGTGAGATATTTGTAAATAACAAAAATGGCAAAAGGATTGCATGTATGCGCTTTTATCCATAGTGCTTTACAATATTGCCTCACATTCACGCACCGGCGGCGGTGTCAACCAGGCAAGGCAACAGGTGTCTTGCTCAGGGACACCTCGACACTTAGCTCGAAGGAGCCGGGGGATCGAACCAGTAACCAGACAAATGTTCTACCCCCTGAACTACTGCCGCTCCCACACATACATACCCAGCTGTACGTGTCCATCATAAATAATATGCTGATGGTAATTTTTGCGTAGAAAGTGACATTGACGTCAAAGCACTGTGGGATGGCGTGCCTACCCAGCGAGAAGATCTCCCAGAGCAGGATGCCGTAGGACCACACGTCGCTCTCGTAGGTGTAGACATAGTCAAAGATGCTCTCCGGGGACATCCACTTGACTGGCAGACGGGCCTGCGCACACAGAGGGGGGGTGGTGACTTCATGGATTGCATTGCTTATGGATTGCATTTATAGAGCGCTTTACAGCACTCACATTCACCCATTCATACACCGACGGCGGTGCCAGCCATGCAAGGTAACGACCAACACGTCAGGAGCAGTTAGGGTTAGGTGGTGTCTTGCTCAGGGACACCTTGACACTTAGCTCGGCGGAGCCCGGGGATCAAACCAGCGACCTTCCTGTTGCCAGACAACCGATCTTACCTCCTGAGCTACTGCCTCCCCATTCTGTGCACTTATGATGCACAGAATGGGGCGAGACACTCTGTAGTGGTCCCCACACTACAACATGGGGAAAGAGCATCACCCTGTGTTGCTGTGGTCATCAAAAAGACCTTCACAACTCAATTCTTCAAGCCCAAAGTTAGCAGTAGCAATAGCAAATATACAGCATTAGCCTAGAATGATTAGAATAGACAACAAGGCCACTTGCATTGATTTCTTGTGGGGGGGGGAGCATTCACAAAATCATAAGTACTCTTGATAATGACACAGTTCTATGTGCTCAATAATATCTGTAAGAAAAAGGCAATTTGTGGAAACTCAATAATACAATGAAAAGGCTTTCCGGATGTGTGGACCGGCAAGACATTAACAGCAAATGCAAACGTGTTAAGACGCACTTACAGCTAGCTAACCGGCGTGCTGCTAGCCTGTTTTCCTTCTTATTTTCCCTCCATTAGCACAAAGAAAGCAATGGGGAAGATTGGAAGAGAGGAGATGGGAAAAACAAACATGGAGGGGGGTTGGGGGGCTGACTCACGTTGCCTCTGAGCACGTAGTTGGCATCGGTGGTGATGTCCCGGGCCAGGCCGAAGTCACAGATCTTGGCCACCCTGCCGCGGGTCAGCAGAATGTTCCGGGCCGCCAGGTCTCGGTGAATGCACTGTGGGTTCAGACGGGAGCACGGCACCATGATGACACTGCACTCTCTTCTAGAACATTCTATCTATTCTATCATCTGGCCCTGAGCTGTCTAATGCACACACACACACCTCAATAACACATGCATGCAGATGAATACATGCATACAGGTGCACACACACATAAACACATGCATTCACACACATATAATACACATGCGTGCACACACACACACATTAACATTCAAACAATAGCATGCAACAGCATGCACGCACACACACATAGACACATGCACGCATTACATTTTTAGACGTAATGTATTCCATCCCTTTGGCCACTTGGTAGGAGAAGCTGAGGAGATCTTCGGCGTCCAGGGACAGCTCATCGATATCATCTGGACGGGGAGAGAGGAGCAGCGTGTCACTTAGAGTCTCTGCCCTGCCCTCCAGGCTGTTAGCGCAGGGAAACAGCTCAATACCGCTCAGCGCTGCTAGGCTAGCGGAGCCAACGTCTTCCTAGCAGCATGTGCTCCGTCCGATCCTCCCCGAAGCTCTGGGCGCGCGGCACTCAACCATTTTGAACTCTGACAGAATCGCTTTGAGCGACTCGCGTTTCTAAAAACAAATGGCAAAGTATCGACAATTGTACAGTGCCGTGAAAGATAGCCGATAATACTTTCAGGCGGGAAATCGGGATAGTGTACTGTATACTGTGCTGCTGCTAACTCTGGTACAAGCGCCTTCACTATCTTCTTTACCCGTTCTGTACATGACCCCAATCAGGGTCATGTGCTCTTGTCCTGTCCTGTGTGTGTGTCCGCTGTGATTGCCTACCTGTCCAGGAGGTGGCCTCAGTGTCTCCCCGCCCTCTCTCTCTATCTCTCTCTCTCTCTCTCTCTCTCTCTCTCTCTCTCTCTCTCTCTCTCACCCGACTGGCTCCTTATTACCCAACAGTCTTCTAGTATTTATCACCCTGGCTGTCTGTCTCTCTGTATCCGGCCCTCGCCCGCTGCCTCCGTTTCCTGTTTCTGGAAGGGTTCTGCCGTTAATACGTTAAACGGTTAACTCCTCCTACTTCCTCGGTCTTGTGTTGTGTGTGTCCTCCCTGACTCCCCCACTGCTCCTGACATGTTGGTTGTTACCTTGCATGGTTGACACCACCGTCGATGTATGAATGGGTGAATGTGAGGCAACTGTAAAGCACTTTGGATAAAAGCAATATATAAATGCAATCCATTTACCATTTGTGGTGTTAAGCATTATAGGACGAGCCTGGTCTGATTTGTAATGTTTGACTATGACCAACGTCACTAACATGATCAAAATAGTGT
Organism: Coryphaenoides rupestris; assembly: GCA_002895965.2. NCBI lineage: Eukaryota > Metazoa > Chordata > Actinopteri > Gadiformes > Macrouridae > Coryphaenoides > Coryphaenoides rupestris. The sequence continues at coordinate 733,710 of PIJE02000090.1, forward strand.
CGGCAATAGGAAAAGCATGGATCGGTCCTGCATGGTGTGTTGTGGCGTATTGCTGGTGTCCACACCTGATTCAGAAGCCCTCTCTTTCTCAGACGGACGCATCGGCATGTAGTCAGCGCCGATAACCTCTCTGCTGCGCGCACACACACACACACACACACACACACACACACACACACACACACACACACACACACAACACACACACACACACACACACACACACACATAAACAGTGATTTAGTAGCTGGTTCAAATGTAGTGGTGTAATGCTGTGTGCACACACACGCACACATACCTGACCAGCTGTGCCTGTTTGTGGACGTTGCGATAGTAGTTGTCACCGGTCTGAGTGTTAAGGAACAACTCTTTCTTCCTTCGCAGGAAGTTGAGGAGGTCGCCATAGCAACAGTACTCTGTGATCACCAGAGTCGGGCCTGCAGACAGAGGGCAACGTTTTAAAAACACAACATTTAATCTCGTCCGCGGATCAGGATACAAGGATATCCATGCATACAGTTTCACCATCTCCCCTTCTACTGTACTCTGTAGACAGAGACACAGACAGTGCCTATAGACTATAGGATTTAAAGACTGCATTCTCTTCATAAAGCTCCAAATTGCCTCTGTTGAGGATGAATAGATGCATTTCTTGAAGGCTTTTTTTTCACCACACCCCCCCCCCAGACCCTACATCTAATGTCTTTATATACATATACACTGTATGTATATGTACGCATGCATATCATATACACAAACACATGCCGTTGCAAAAATGATCGATGATATCATATATATATATATAGTATATATTTAATAAAATAGAAAGGGTGTGGGATTGCTCCCTATTCTAATGTTATCACTAGTTGCTAACTTTGTCCGAGGCTTATGAAACCCGATCATTCTAATTACAGCGGTGTGCAAATTTGCTTTATTCTAAGCAGGACTTCCTTTCCCTCAATTGGGTTTCAACCGGATAGATGCCTGAGTCATGCACACACACACACACACACACACACACACACACACACACACACACACACACACACACACACACACACACATACCATATACACACACACACACACACACACACACACACACATCGCCCCTCACCTCCAACTGTGCACGCTCCAAGCAGGTTGACGATGTTGACGTGGTTTCCAAGGTAACTGAGGACCTTTAGCTCGGACATCAGCGCCTCCTTCTCGGTGGAGTGGGCGTTGGCTAGGATAAGATGACATCATCAGGATTCCATCATTCAGACAGTGCCATTTGTAATCCTATATAATAGCTATTACGCATGCACATGCACATGCACATGCACACACACACACACACACACACACACACTTACGTTTGAGCATCTTGACAGCGACGGTCATGACAGTCTCTGCAGAACAGAGTCCCGTATGCGGTGGCTCTCACTACCTTCCCAAAAGCCCCCGATCCGAGTGTGTTACCTGCAGGTTGCAACA
>PIJE02000090.1:742687-757687 GCA_002895965.2 Coryphaenoides rupestris
CACAATAGAAGCATCCCAATAAAGAGCCTATAAACCACAGGCTGACGTGCTCTCCCCCTGTTATCACTGTCTCACCGCAGCGGGGGGGAAGTCCCATTTGAGGCTGAAGTCAGGGTTCACGTTGGCCGAGCTGCAGGTCAGGTCAAACGGCTCGCCTCGCCTCAGGATTACGCTCTCCCTATGGGAGAGCAGCAGGACCGGCGCCACCTCCGGCACTGCAAGAGACCGGTAACCAGGCGTTACTATGCACCACTGAACTCAACAGGGACGGGAGGGGGGTACTCCTGTACCCCTGGAGGGACTGGAGGGCTAGGACAACCTCAGCCACTGTGCGAGCAGCATTTTAGAACTAGGACAAACATCTGAGCAAATACATTCGTACATTCGTTGAAAGTCATATTTCAAGCCTCTCATAAGAAGTTAGATCGTGCAAATAAAAGATACAAACATAACGCACATAACACGCACAGAGCACACACACACCACACGTATGTGTACACACACACCACACCATGTGTGTGTGTACACACACGGACACAGTGAGAAATGTTACGAGGCAGCCAACAGTGCCTGTGTTGACACGTTGGGCTCTGGGTGTTTAGCCAAACAGTGGCTTCACGTTCAGTTAGAAATCTTTGTTCGTTTACTAAACCTCTGTAATCCCTGCCCGGATAATCCACGACCACGGCAGTTACTCTGCCCCTGTTGCACGCTCCAGTAAAAGACCTTAAAATACCTAAGTCTAGTGTACCTTAAGTCTAGTGTACCTTAAATCTAGTGTACCTTAAATCCAGCTGCTCTTACGTCTAGTGTATCTTAAGTCTAGTTTGTCTTAAATCTAGTATTATTTAAGTCTCTGTTAAGTCTAGTCTATCTTAAATCTAGCTTCTCTTAAGTCTAGTGTATCTAAAATCTAGCTTCTCTAAATCTAGTATTGTTTAAGTCTTTGTTAAGTCTAGTCTATCTTAAGTCTAGTTTCTCTTAAGGCTAGTCCATCTGAAGTCTTGTGTACTTTATGTCTAGTGTATCTTATGTTTAGTCTCACATTTAGAATCTCTTACATCTAGCTTCTCTTAAGTTTATCTCCTCTTAAGTCTCTCTTACATCTAGTCTCTCTTAAGTATCTCTCTTAGATCTAGTGTCTCTTAAGTCTAGCTTATCTGAAGTCTAGTATATCTTAAGTCTAGCTTCTCTTAAGTCTAGCCTCTCTTGAGTCTATATTCTCTTAAGTCTGGTCCCTCTTAAAGTCGTGTCTCTCTTAAGCTTCTCACAGGAACCTGCTCATTGACAGTAAACATCCAGTGAACTTGGACTGGATTGTATCTATGTATTGTAATGTGCAGCATACTTGTGTTTGACAATGCTGATACACATCTGTATTGTGATTTTTCAGGTCCTTTGTCCGAATCCTTCATTATGACAATATGTGTTGTTGTTCTTTATTTTACTGCCTGGCTTTAACATTCTCTATGAAGAAAGTTTTGTTTTAATTGAGGCTTGTTATTAGCTAGCTGGGAAGCTGTACTCAGCATGTACATGACAGTGTGTAACAGCAGGCGCCTGTCCCTTCCTTCTCTCTTGTCTGATGTCTTTGTACTTTTTTGTTACATTTTTTGTTCATCTGTTCAATCATTACATATTCATTCACACACACACATGCTATGTCTGTTTAACACCTGGTGTATATATAGATATATATATATATATATATTGAGATACATTTATTTATTTGTTTTCACACTGACATTGGATGTTTTATTGCAGTGTTTGCAATTTTGGTCTGTTGTGTAGTGAGTGATGATGGGATGGTGGTGTGATGTGACCCACCCAGTTGTCTCTTGGGGATACCAAACTAAGTGTATTGTATTAGATCAGAATCAGATGAGATCATATTCGGTCAGAAATCCAGATTTCTGACATAATTGGAGACAACATGATGTTTCACATCATGTTGTCTCCAGTTCATAATGTCTCCAGTTCATAATTTCCCACTCATGATGTCATTATTTAACAAAGCATGGCCAATATGAATAGGCTATATGTAATATTTTAATATTATTAAATATATTAATATATTCTATATTTAATATTTTTGAATGAATTCAATATATTTTACAGTCAATCACCTTAACTTTCTGTGAAAATGGCATGATTTCATGACAACGTCACCAACGTTCCAACCAATAATTGCCATAGTAACCACTATTAGGATGAACCCAACCCACCCCGCCCTCATATCCTGATGCCCCTGATCACCGCCTTATAACTCACCGAGTCTCACGTCGATGGTGTAGGGGCTGGACTTCACCGTGGTGCCGCCCAGCTGCCCCACGCACACGTAGCAGCCCTCGTACTCCTCACGCACCTTGCCGATGACAATGCCCCGCTGCGGGTTGCTATGGTAACGCAGGCCAGAGGGCAGGGGCTGTCCATCGCAGGTGTCCAGGGCGAGCAGGGTCACGGCGGGGTCGGTGACCAGGCAGGGGATGGTGCAGTTCTCCCCGGCACGGACCAGAATGCCGTTCACCATGGTCGGCTGGAAGGCACTCTGGGGGTCTTTTGTCGGGGTGAAGGGGGGCAAGGGCATAGAGAAGAATAATAATCCAATTTAAATACATTTCATAAGCATATTAAAACTGGCCACTCTATTTTGATGTTATGATGTGAGCCGCTGTCAACTGTGCATGGATATAGTGGCTCTTTGACACAAGTTCCTGATAGCGACAAAGGGAGTTCCTGACCAATAGGAGTTCTGTGGGCTTGGCCGTCACGTTGATTGGCTCATCAATGTTTTAAAAGCGTGTAGTTGGACCGAGTCCTGGTGTCTCGTTACTCCTTAATGCTTCTACTTGCTTGATTATAGTATCCACACCACATTATCCTTCGTTCTGTCATGTGTTTGGTGAGCATTTAAACCTGTGCCATGCCACTTTTTCACAACAAGCACTTTTGTTCAAACTTTTGCGTGAGTGACTGTACGCATCTAAAGAATAAAACCCCTCCACACCAAGTCTCGATCAAGCCAGCGCCCGTCCCTCTCTGAATCACCAGCACATTGGCCCACCTGTAAAGAACGGCCTACCTTTCACGTAGACGTAGATGGAGCTGTGCTCCAGGGTGCGGTTGTTGACACACACGTAGCGGCCCATGTGGTAGGCCTGCGCCACCGGCACCCTGATGTAGGCCACCCCACCCTCCTCCACCTCTCCCTCCAGCCGGCGAGCCCGCTCCCGCTGCCAGCGCACACCTGACCAGGCCCCGCCCGATGCCTCGCTGTCATCGCGGCAACGCAGTTCCAGCCTCCCCCTCTTGGGCACCACCACGTGGGGCCCCGCCGGGGAGATGAGCAGCCTGGGGCAGACTGGGGTCAGAGGTCACTGGGTGTTATGCATGCTGGCATTCATTCATCTCAACCCACCGCAACTGTTACAGTCTCTACTTGAGTACAGCAAAGTAAAGTAGAGTAGAGTAGGGTAGACTAGAGTAGAGTAGGGTAGACTAGTGTAGAATAGGGTAGACTAGAGTAGAGTAGGGTAGACTAGAGTAGAGTAGGGTAGACTAGTGTAGAGTAGGATAGAGTAGAGTAGACTACAATAGAGTAGTAGACTATAGTAGAGTAGAGTAAAGTAGAATAGAGTAGATTACAGTAGACTACAGTAGGCTAAAGTAGAGTAGAGTAGACAAGAGTAGAGTAGACTAGAGTAGACTACAGTAGAGTAGAGTAGAGTAGACTACAGTAGAGTAGAGTAGAGTAGAGTAGAGTAAAGTAGAGTAGAGTAGACTAGAGTAGACTACAGTAGAGTAGACTAGACTAGAGTAGAGTAGAGTAGAGTAGAGTAGACTAGACCCTAGCACTAACTTGTGTGTTTGTACGTCTTGGCATTATTCATAATAATTGGCATTGTGTATTGTATGTTCTTAGATGTTGGTAATGTGCTCAGAAAGACCCAGCTATTATGCAGACAACCTAGCAATTATGAAACTCGTGCTATTAGCCTTGCAACTATGAATGCTTGAAACCTGCTCTATTCTATGATATATTGCTGTCTCCTTCAACAAATGTACTCTTTGTAAGTCACTTTGGATAAAAGCATCTGCCAAATGCCCTTAATGTAAATGTAATGTAGAGTAGAGTAGTCTAGACTAGACTAGACTAGAGTAGTATGGCAGGACAGTATACTTAAAATATCAGTACTACAGAAACAGGAGTATAGAGGAATACAATAGAATAGAATAGCATAGATTGTTTTGTGCACTGCATGTTAAGGTTATGACCGAACTTTTACGAGGGCAATAAGAAAACAAGTCCATTGAATAATCAATAAGTATCAACCTTCTGAGTTTGACCATGCATTAAAGGCACGAGAAGATAAATTCCCTATTGAAGCAGGGAAACTAGCAGCATATTTTTTGTAGGGGTTTTTTCACCAGCCACCCTCAAGCTGTTATGTTTTAAGATTTCCACATGATATGGCTTCATTTGGAGAACAGACTTGCCATTTGACACTTATGCCTTAGGACAGCACAGATTCACAAAGGGCTGATGTGTAGCAAACGCACTGGGCCCATAATGGCTTACTATGAAACAATGATGGCTGATGGGTTATATAAAGTTTAGTATGCAAAATATCCAACTGCTGGCTACAATCCAGTTTCTGGTGTTATGTTGAAGGCATATGGGTAGGCCTACATACAACATATTGAATCACTTGAGGCTGTGCATAAGCAATCGTGTTAAAATACCTGGATGGTATACGTCTACTCGCTCACTTCATTTGTTTTTGAATGTCTCATTTTGCTATTGCTGTAAAATAAAAAACAATCTTTGTCGCAAGTGAAATACTAATCGTCTACTTGAGGAGGATATTCCAAAATATCAGGTATGCCTAAAAAAATGTTCCTTCAGCCACACACACACACACACACACACACACACACACACACACGCACGCATGGACACACACACACACACACACACACACACACACACACACACTTTTAGCCCGGGGGTGCCGGACGCTTGCAGTGCACTTCAGGAACAGACCCCTCCAGGAACACAAGTAGGTTATGCAAATGAGGAGCAAACCGCCGAGCCGTTCAATGAGATACTTCCTAACTTCCTAACATCCTAACTTCCTAACATCCTAACATCCTATGTACACAGGAGCCGTCCACCAACACCACACATGACCTGAGCCACCGCCACGTGCTTACAGCTATAGAGCTATTCAAATTGTGGACACATTGGTTCCTCAGATGTTTACCAATTAAATATGAATAAATAATACATTATAATTGCAAAAACAATAGGCCTATAGCATAACAAAATAATAATGATTTTAAAAATATATGTATACAGTATACACACACACACACGTACAATAAGTACGCAGGCCGGTGAGTAATAACTATAATAACGCTATAGGAGCTTTTCGAGGTTCTTCTCACCTGGCAGCAGCAGGCAGAGCAGAGGCGCGGCTAAGAGCGTCCAGCAGAGCGCCATGGTCACGCGGCGGCTATTCTACAGCGAAGGTGTTAATAACACGAGCAGCGCGCGTTCACCATGCTGGGCTGCGCGTGCTGTCCGCTGGTCCCTCCGCACCACACTGCTCTCTCTCGCGCTCTCTCTCTCTCTCTCTCTCTCTCTCTCTCTCTACAGTGATGAGCGCACCAAGTACTCTCTCTCCCTCTCCCTCCCTCTCGCCTTCTTCTCTGTCTCTCCCGCCTCTCTGTCTCTCTCTCCCTCTCTCTCTCTCTCTCTCTCTCTCTCACGCGCTCCCATCCACTCTCTCTCTCTTCTCTCACGCGCTCCCATCCTCTCTCTCTCTCTCTCTCTCTCTCTCTCTCTCTTTCCCGCCCTCTCAGTGTTCAGTCTTCGTTGTGTCCCGCATTGGCTTCTGGATAATCGCCAAAGTGATGAGTCGGTTATTACCGGAAAAAAAGCGTTTTAACTATACGCCACGTTCGCTTGTGTGAAGATAATCATCAATATTCATGAGAGCACGAACTCAACGTTTATTTTCTCACGTTTGTAAACAACCTTGAATTGGATCATTGATTTGTGACAAGCACCGACTTAAATGTAGCGCGTATAATAGCTCCATCATCTTACTTTCCCTTTATTAGTTATGCGGTCTGTTGATGTGCGCGCACACACACACACACACACACACACACACACACACACACACACATCCGTATACACACAATGACACAGTCTCTCTCTCACACACACACACACACACACATCCGTATACACACAATGACACAGTCTCTCTCTCACACACACACACACACACACACACACACACTGGTGTGGTTTGCAATGAAAAAGATCCGTTAAACCTTGGGCATGCTTGTGTTTGTATTAGGAATTAATACAATTCATACAATTCATATTTACCTGTGGGCTGTTGAATTCAGAACCGATTAATCTGTCTGTCTGTTGCATGAAAAGTGTGATGCAACAACAAGGGTGAACAAGCTAACATGATGGTTCTCAGAAGAACTTCTTTTGTCCCGTGTCTGTCGACGGGTCGAGCTACTTGGACCACAAGACCACCGCTTGGAGCTACGTGGTTTTAATAATAATATGTTTTGGGCTTGCTCCTTTAAACGTCGGGAAGATGTTCAACGATGTTCTTTTCCCCCGGGCACAATCAGTTTGAAAACAATTGTTGACAAATTGTGGAGTTGTTGAAACATGCTCTTGTATGCAGCATCGGCTCAGTAGTTGTATTTTAACTGCAATAATAACGGTTGCTGGTACAAGTCCAACAAAGGGGTGAGGGTTGAATATGCGAGCAAGCTAGATTGATTTTACACATTCAGCACATAACCTTTTCCATAGCCTGAGCCAGTATAGGCCATCTCGTCTGGGTGAATATCAATATTCATGTGAATGTCCTGTACTGTTTCCACCTCAACCCGACCGTATAGTTAAAGCATACCTTCATTGATTTTCAACCTGAGGACAACATTAGGAATCTAGTGTGATGCTCTCTGTGATTTGCAGATGCTAAATCTTAATCAATAAATACATTTAATAAAAATCTTAATGACAGAATTGGGGTAAGATGGCGTCATCTCGCTGACAAAAGGAGCGGGGAGATCTGGGTGCAGGCAACTTGGAAAGAAAGGTAAACAAACATTGTTCGTTTGCATATCTGACCCACATTGAAATGATACAAAGTCAGTGGAACCTTGTCCTTCCCGAATATGAGACAGAACTCTTTCAGGCAAACATGACCCTGCCTCCAAGTGTCAAAGAACACACCTGTCCAACTGCCCATCTGTGCCAGGGATTGTGTGTGTGTGTGTGTGTGTGCATGTGAGGATGTGTGTGTGTGTCACCACGATCGTCCATATGTCTTCTGTCCTGTTGGATGTCATGTGAGTAGTTTATACGTTGCATTATTTATCACTGAGGTGAGTGTCTATGGCAGATCAGGGCTGAGTCACTGTGGGCTGCTGTATCCGTATTTGTTTGTGTGTGTGTGTGTGTGTGTGTATATGCATGTGTGTGAGTGTGTATGGATGTGTGTGCGCATGTGTGTGTGCGCCGTGTGTGTATGGCTGTGGTTGTGTGCGCATGTGTGTGGCGCGCATGTGTGTATGGCTGTGTGTGTGTGGTGTGTGTGTGTGCTTGCCTCAGCGTGACTCAGTCTCTCCTTTTAGCCAAATGAGGACGGGCATCTTACAAAGGGCAACCAGAGGTTTTCTTAAAAAAAATAGCCACTTAGATTACGTAATAGAAAGCATCCCCCATCCCCTCTCTCTGTCTCTCTCTCTCTTACAGCCTCCCTCCCTATCTCTCCCCCACTCTCTCACTCTTTTTCTCGACCTCTCTCTCTCTCTCTGTCTCTCCTTTGATGCATATACTCATCCTAACTCAATCACGTACAAATGCAGCTATCTCCACAGACACACACACACACACCAACACGCACACACATCTCATAAGTCTTTATACTTCTGATGCACTAGAGGCAGAGTCGTTATTTGCTGACTGGACAGTACAGCAGGTATGTCCATCCTTTTCCACAGCTGTCGATGTGCTCAGTGCGGTGGATTGCACTTCGATCCGTGCTTGTGTGGTGGGTAAGTGTTTCTCCTTGGTTAAATTGTGGTCCTTCACACATTTAGCACGGCCCGGAGAACCCAACTCTGCCTTGAGCGTCAACACAGGAACATTTCCTCCGACTGGAGGAACAAGTTAAGGCATTAAGGCATTTGACTTTGATTTGATCAAACTCTGTCTGGGTTGAACTTGTATCGGGACAGCACCTATAGCTCACGGGTCACCGCTCAGCCCAGTCTCAGTGTGTTGAATCATTGTTGCTGAAGCATCCTAAATCACCTGTTTTATTTCCTGTCATAGTATATCAATAAAGCATTGAAGGCTTTGAAAGAGACCAGCATCGGCCTAATAGCAGAAGCATGAGCCCCTGGTGGTTCTCCACTACCACTAGATGGATCTTTGTCACATACATAAAGCTGCAAATGACCAGTATACACACACACACACACACACACACACACACACACACACACACACACACACACACACACACACACACACACACACACACACACGACTGGGCTTAAACAATATACACAGGCTGATGATCAACATAACCATATGCTTGATCCAACATGGATTGGAAATTTGCCAGGGAGGCGCATATCACAGTGAGCTAATATCTTTGTCTGTAATTAGCGATAGCCCAACGATCGTCCTTTGCCTGGATAAACCTGATTAGCATCGACGAGACTGTGAGCCACCCTTAATCCCCCGTAAGGAGGGAAGGAGGGGAGGAGAGGGGAGGGTGGGAGGGATGCCACTAGGGAGAGAGGAGAGAAAAAAAAGTGGGAGAACTATGAACAGAAGCAATGAAAGGGGAGTTAAGGAGAGGAAGAGAGGCAGGTAGATGGTGTGGTGGGGGAAGTAAGAGCGAATCAAATAAATGAAGGAGGTGAAGTGAGAGGATGGCGGGAGGGGAGGGGAGAGGAGCTGAATGGTTTAATGGAGTGATGTAAGAATGAGGGAGAGCAGAGAGAGAGAGAGAGAGAGAGAGAGAGAGTCAGAGAGACAGAGAATGAAAGATGGATGAAATAGCAGAGGACCACTGAAAAACGTTTCAATCATTATTTCATAAATAGTAAAGTACAGGAAGAAAAGTATGGCACATTTGCATGATCAGAATAATGTATTAGCATCAAGCATTCACATGTTTGTGAATATTTGAGAAACAGGGGGGCCTAATTGATGTCACCAAATGGGTTGACAACAACAACAAAACAGGCAGACTGAATGGGCGGTTGTAATGACACTGTCTGCCTGGCTCATTGGGGGCGCTACACATTCTTTCAGGGACAAAAATGTCTTTGCCCTTTTAAAACACGGACGGGGCGATCTGTTCCGGTACACGATGCTGTATGCGGTCGAAATGAATGTATGAAGACATTGTTTTGGCATATTCCTATTCACAGGGAAATACTATACATATTTGTCGTGTAATCACCTGTCCGTGAACTCTGTTGAATGCCTGGCGCACAGCTCTGTATTATAGAATAAAGCTTTTCTTGGCGGGAGAAGTGTTGCTGTGAGTGTGTGTTAAAGATGTCTGCTGAAGAAGCGGACAAAACCACCACCACCACAGACGCTAGTGGTGGAGATGAAGAGGAGGAGTGGCTCTATGGAGGTATCGACAGTCAAACCTTTCTAGCAGCACAATATACACGCATGTACAGTACAACGAGACGCGGAGTGCGACTCTGGCTAAAACAACGTGTTGCCGTATAGTGGCCCGCTAGCCTAGCAGGGGGCTAGCGCTTAGCGCCACAACAACACATTGATGGTGGGGATGTAAAAAATATATAATATGACTGCATGACCATACTATGTGTACCCGGGGATACAGCGCCCGCATTAGCTCATGTATTGCTGTACTGCGAATAATGCAGGCTAATGGTGCGTTCCAGTTGTACTCTGATGTCGGAATTCCCCAATTTTAAGTCGGACGTTTACCTCGGAAGTCGGAGCTGGGCATGACGTCACGCCCCATTTGACCGCCTTCCAGTTATTCCGACTTTTCGAGTTGGAAGTCAGACTTCAGGGGGAGTTCCCCCTGAAACATCGTAATTGGAAGTTCGAAATTCCGACTTCTGCGTACCACTGGAATGCACCGTAACGGCGCTAGCGGTGCTTGTACATCTCAATGCATCGTCGAGTTTTAGTTGGCAATACTAGAATTAGTTGGATTAGTTAGAATGAGTTGGTTATTAATCAAATAATAAAAATAAAATAACAAATGTACAAATGTACAGTGAGTCTAAGCCTAAGAGAAATCAAAAATGATAGGTAAGATATTCAGTCAGCAAAGTTCGCAATGGTATTGGGATATTCACAGGACTCCAGATTTGTATTGCAGATAGACCCTAAATCAACCAAAATGTAACACAGGCTATTTCAATTAAATGTTTAATAAAATTGATTAAACCTCTCCCATGATAAACTCAGTTTCCAACAGAACAATGTCTCCCCTATAATGTAGTTCTTGTTTACGTTTTAATGATTAAATACATGCAGTTGGCCATTGCCATGTACAAGCCCTATTATAGTGAACTCTATCCTGTAGGTACACTTTAAATGAACATTTACCTCACAGACTGTATACGCTAGCTTTAGGGTGGCCTATTAATAGGGGAAACTGGCTTATTTATCATACAAGCTAGTGCAGGAGCACACTTGGGCAGCTCCTGCAGTGATTAACACCGTATTCTTTCTCCCTTCTAGATGAGGGAGAGAGCAAGGACGAAGACGAAGAAGCCAAACTGAACGCTGCAGTAAGGTATCATGGAAGCGACACACTTAAGAACAGACACAAACAGCACCATCCCCCAATCTTTCTGGAGGGTGCAAGTTTAGTCTCCAAAAGGCTCGTAAAAGACAACACTGACTGTGTTCTTGTTTTTCCCCCAGTGTTGTCAGCGATGCTCCCGTTGCGGCTGGGGATGAGGCCTGCGCCCCCGCTACAGGGAACGGAGTTGCCTCAGAGGTGCGCTGCTGGAACCCATGAAATACTTTTAACAAAATATATACATGTGTGTTTCGCCGTTGTTGTGTTTTGATGTTTTGACTTTGCGGTTTGATCGATCATAAACGTGACCGTCATAATCCTGAAATAATGTAGGGTTGTCGTCAGTCAAAGAGAGGTGGAATGCAACGATGCGGAGCCTTAAGGACAGGAAGTCGAGATGTACTCGACTCGCTGAATGTAATGTGGTTCTCTCCCCCCTCCCTCTCGCTCTCCCCCCCTCCCTCTCTCTCTCTCCCCCTCCCTCTTTCTCCCCCCTCTCTCTCAGCCGGCGGGCGAGGCGGCCGGGGAGGAGGAGGACAGCGACAGCGACAGTGATGACGATGACGACGATGTGCGCGTCACCATCGGAGACATCAAAACCGGAGCGCCGCAGTACACGTGGGTCTCCACACGGGAATACTTTTCCTCCGATCGTCAGACTGCTTCTTTTTCTGAGGGCCTTTCAATGTTTCTTTCTGAAAGGGCGACCAAGCACTGTTCAGAAGTGCTGTTCAGAACCATTTGTGTTTTATCCAAAGTGCTTTACAGTATTACCACATTCACCCATTCATACACCGACGGTGGTGTCAACGATGCAAGGTAACAACCAGGAGGGAGCAGTTAGGGTTCGGTGGTGTCTTGCTCAGGGACACCTTGACACTTAGCTAGGTGGAGCCCGGGGATCGAACCAGCAACCTTCCTGTTGCCAGACAACCGATCTTACCTCCTGAGCTACTGCCTCCCCATTCTGTGCACTTATGATGCACAGAATGGGGTGAGACACTCTGTAGTGGTCCTCACACTACAACACTACTTACCTCCTGAGCTACTGCCACCCTGTAAAATAAAGTGTCATCAATAGACCCTTTTCACAGATCAGTCATTAGCAGCGTGAAGTAACTTCATGTTCCTGCCATTTCCATGTCGGGTCTGTTTTATTCATGTCTGTCGCAGCACCAGCATGGTCCATGTATATTTACTGGACTAGTTGTCTCTATACTGGTGCACTGCCAGACCTAAATCCAACGGACTCATGATTCATGCTATGAGCTACACCTGTGTTTTCCCTGCTGTGAAAAGGGTCTATTAAGCAATCTAATCTAGTAATCTTAATCTCTGTGGCAGCCTGGTTAACATTTGGTCGTCTCTCCTCACAGACCATATGGAGCGCCCCCGGTCAACCTCAACATAAAGACTACGGGCTCCAGGCCCTATGGACAAGGTAGAGTTCTGTTGCACACCGTGTGTTGTGCTTGCGTCAATAGGATTTGAATTGTGATCTCATGTTGTCTCCATCATGTGCGTGTTTCCCCCCAGTGGCCGCTAAGCTAAAGGGAGTGGACATGGAGGCTCCAGGCAGCATCAATGGTGTCCCGGTGCTGGAGGTCGACGTGGAGTCCTTTGAGGAGAAGCCCTGGAGAAAGCCAGGTGTGTGTGTGTGAGACACACTTGTGTCTACCATGACAACCCATTAAAAACGTGGAACTGTAAGAATAAAGGGAAGAATGGGGGTTGTCACAATAGGCAATTGAATATCGCAATATTTGAAAATAAAATAAAATCTAGCCATGGGACATTGTGACAACTAACCATGTGTGTGCAGGTGCGGACTTGTCAGACTACTTTAACTACGGTTTCAACGAGGACACGTGGAAGGCGTACTGTGAGAAGCAGAAGAGGGTCCGCATGGGCCTGGAGGTCTCCACGGTGGGCTCCACCACCAGCAAGATCACGGTGAGAGACCACCACCCGCTCCCATCTCGCTGTCCTCTCTTTCCCTTGGTTCTTCAAACACACTTTTTGCCCCCCCGCAAAAGTCTGATAATTCATGTAGGGCTGGGCAATTATGGCCAAAAGATTGTGTCCTGATAACGATTATATCTGGATAATGATATATTTCACAATACAGTGCATCCGGAAAGTATTGACATCGCTTCACTTTTTCCACATTTTGTTATTTTATAGCCTTATTCCAAAATGGATTAATTAATTTTTTTTTGAAATTCTTGCTAATTTATTACAAATAAAAAACAAAAATATCACATGTACTTAAGTATTCACATTGTTTACTCAATACTTTGTTGAAGCACCTTTGACAGAAATTACAGCCTCAATTCTTCTTGAGTATGATGCTACAAGCTTGGGCACAACCTATTTTTGGGCAGTTCCTCCCATTCTTCTTTTGCAGATCCTCTCAAGCTCCATCAGGTTGGATGGGGAGCGTCGGTGCACAGCTATTTCAGGTCTTTCCAGAGATGTTCAATGGGGTTCAAGTCTGGGCTCTGGCTGGGCCACTCAAGGACATTCAAAGACTTGTCCCGAAGCCACTCCTTTGTTATCTTGGCTGTGTGCTTAGGGTCGTTGTCCTGTTGGAAGTTGAACCTTCGCCCAGTTTGAGGTCCAGAGCGCTCTGGAGCAGGTTTTGATCAAGGATCTCTCTGTACATTGCTGCATTCATCTTTCCCTCGATCCTGACTAGTCTCCCCAGTTCCTGCCGCTGAAAAACATCCCCACAGCATAATGATGCCACCACCATGCTTCACTGTAGGGATGGTATTGGCCAGGTGATGAGCGGCAAACTCCAAGCGGGCTGTCATGTGCCTTTTACTGAGGAGTGGCTTCTGTCTGGCCACTCTACCATAAAGGCCTGATTGGTGGAGTGCTACAGGGATGGTTGTCCTTCTGGAAGGTTCTCCCATCCTCCTCAGAGGAACGCTGGAGCTCTGTCAAAGTGACCATCGGGTTCTTGGTCACTTCCCTGACCAAGGCCCTTCTCCCCAGATTGCTCAGTGTGGCCGGGCGGCCAGCTCTAGGAAGAATCCTGGTAGTTCCAAACTTCTTCCATTTACGAATGATGGAGACCACTGTGCTCATTGGGACCTTTAATGCTGCAGATATTTTTCTGTACCGTTCCCCAGATCTGTGCCTCGATACAATCCTGTCTCGGAGGTCTACAGACAATTCCTTTGACTTCATGGCTTGGTTTGTGCTCTGACATGCACTGTCAACTGTGGGACCTTAGGCACAGAGGTGTGTGCCTTTCCAAATCATGTCCAATCAATTGAATTGACCACAGGTGGACTCCAATCAAGTTGTAGAAACATCTCAAGGATGATCAGTGGAAACAGGATGCACCTGAGCTCAATTTTGAGTGTCATAGCAAACGATGTGAATACTTATGTACATGTGATATTGTAGTTTTTTTTATTTTTAGTAAATGTGTAAAAATTTCAAAGAAACTTTTTTCACTTTGTCATTATGGGGTATTGTGTGTAGAATTTAGAGATTTTTTTTTTATTTAATCCATTTTGGAGTAAGGCTATAACATAACAAAATGTGGAAAAAGTGAAGCGATGTGAATACTTTCCGGATGCACTGTACATACAGCATAGCTTTCTGGTCATTCAATAAACAGTCTAAATTAAATAATAAAATAACACACTATAAAGGCTATATTGTATACTCCTGTATATGCCAGCCCTAAATTCGGGCAACAAAATTGGAAAGGGCAGTAGACTGAACGATTAGGTTCTTTCTGGACTAGGGCTGACCTGAAGACATCTTTTCAGGATGAAAGGATAATCGTTAATCATTTTTCTAATAAACCTTTGAATAGTTAATTTGAAGAAATTGCATGGCAGAATTAACGCTATTCACCCGAAGAGAAAACACACCGGCGCTGTTGTGGATGACAGATCGCCTTAAAAGTAAAAAAACATTGATACATGTTCTATTGTGTTTATTAAATTGCCAAACCCATTTATTATGAGTAGAGCTTGTTGGCATCTTTTGGCCTCATTTATAAATTGCGATAGCTGCTGAATTTGTTCATTATTAGAATCCTTCTGGACCCTCCCCTCTGCTTCTGCTAATGCTCGTGATGTCCACAACAGTCTGCGCATCGCGCCTTCCCACCAGC
>PIJE02000090.1:762687-787601 GCA_002895965.2 Coryphaenoides rupestris
CGAAAAAGGTTACAGACCTCAGATCACAGAACTGTGAGTGCAGTGTACGAAAAGCGTATTCAGTGAATAATTGTTAATTAATCCGTCAGTCATTTGTAGGATCTACAACCGATTTTTTTGCTGTTATGGATAAAGTGAACAAATCAATAAGAAAGATGAAATCAATCCACTTTATCAAATTGCCCCCCGGGCCGGATTGGATCAGCTGGCGGGCCGCATCCGGCCCCCGGGCCACATGTTTGACACCCGTGCTCTAGAGGTTCCCGGCGGGGACCGGGCCGCTGGGCCTGTGGTCGGCTGCTGGGCCTTGTATCCGACGATCCATCTTAGCATAACAACCGCCTCGTCTCCCCCCGCAGCGACGAGGAGCGCTTCCGGTTCCGCGAGTACCCGGAGCGTGGCGGCGGTGGCGGCGGCGGCTACGGGGAGCGCCACCGCGAGCGCTCTAGCCGGGAGAAGGAGGACCGCCACAGGGAGAGGAGACACCGTGAGAAGGAGGAGGGACGCCACAAGTCGTCACGCAGGTCTATATATACGCACGCACAGACACAGCTTTATATACACATCACATGCTAAGGCCATCAACTGGACCAAAAAACACTCCTGTTGTACACATGGGAATGCTAGAAGGCCGGTCGCATTGGGTCCTGCATCGCCCTTTTTTTCCCGCAAAATTCGGCCTGCTATACATAACCCCTCACACTTTTTTGCAGAATTTATTAAAGCGTGCTTTTTATTTGAACAACAAAAGTAGCTACAACCTTGTGCATGGAGGCAAGGCGCATTCATGGGTTTTGTATGAGTGGCTTTGGAGGGAACGGCGGGGCTTTTTCAGGTTGTACACCTTCAAAATCTGGCCTTTTCTACTGGTGTCTCAAGAATCGCCTCTCCTGCCTTTTAAAGATAGCCCGGTGAGGCCACGCAAATCTCGCGGGTTCACATTCTGACTCTCTCTCTGGAGATCGGACCGGCCGAGGCTTCAAGCTTCATCCCACCTGCCGGCTGTTGCCTTGCATGGTTGACGCCACCGTCTGCGTACGAACGGGTGAACATGAGGCAATGTAAAGCGCTCTGTATAAAAGCACGATGTAATTGCAATCCATTTACCTCCTTCGCCTCCTCCTCCTCAGCAGCAGCAGCCGGAGGAGGCACGACAGCGAGGAGGGTGACAGCCACCGTCGACACAAACACAAAAAGAGCAAGAGGAACAAGGAGGGCAAGGAGCCCAGCGAAGAGATGGCCGGAGACCAGGAGAACCAGGAGACCATGGAGTGACACCCACCAGCAAGCTCCTCCTGCCTGTTCATTCACACCCCCCCTGCTGAAACGTTTTGCAATTCAGCCCCTCTTTGCTGCAGTGGCGGATTGTGGCGATAGTTGTGACTTATTTGGTTGTCTCTTTATTTTCATTCAGTACGAACACGTCAAGAGTTGTGAGAAGAATTAAAAGAGCTTTTGATAAGATGTGCGTTGTCTGTCTGTTCTTATTCCGCCCAACTTTAGGAAATATTAGTAGTTTGCAGAAGTAGCAGACTATGTAAAATCCCTATTTGCTTTCCAAACAATCCATCTTTATTTAACTCAGGATTAGATATCACAATGTTTCCAAAGTTAATATAAAAAAATCCATAGGCTACTCATAAAATCAAGTGCACTGTGTACTTGTTTGCCAATTGCAATGGTAGATAGTTTGGGCATAGTGTTCGCTCAGCGGGGAAAACCCAAGGTCGTTATGGTGAAGGCGAGTCCCTCCTTGAATAAATAAATGCCACGTGGGTTTGTAGTAGCTCTACGAAAGTGTTCCTGGAAACAAGGAAACTATTTTTTCGTTCTTTGTATTCTCGTTTGTGTATTCCAGTCAACTATGATTAAGTAAGACAATTAAAGTATTCTTGCCACATAAAAATTTCAACCATCTTGTACCATCTCAGCCTCCAATAGATTCCTTATATGAATGGCTGTTTCCCAAAGTGACACTAATGTACAGTAAGAAATATATTCAATGTTTATTGGATAAAAGTATCCATATTGTTGCCGTAGATAGTCCTTCATGCTCAAAGTACGATCAATAATTAAATTCATCATTGATCGATAATATGTGGATTTTCTTCCCGCCCTGTATGGATGTAAATGGCACATTTCATATTGATGCCTATACAGTGAATGACTTAATGAACTGAACATTTCATATTGATGCCTGTACAAATAAATACATTTTAATGAACTGAACATTTCATATTGATGCCTGTACAAATGAATAACCTTTACTGAAATGAACATTTCTAGGGCAAGCAGACGACTGTACAAGTGGTATGTCACAGGAGACCGTATTTAAAGATGTTAAGTTGGGCCTACTGGCAGAGGTGGCTGGGACCATTTACTTCGTCAGAGGGGCACATTCGACCCAGGACAAAAGAGACAAAAGCAGTGTTCAAGCTTTCAACATATTTAGTTCAGTATATACTGTAAAGTATTGGCGCACTAAAGAACCCCAACATTAAATCACATGATTGGTATGTGTTTCAGTAACTTGGTTTCAATTTTTTATTCGATTACACTAATGAAAGCAAAATAAAACGCATTCCTGTTAGCTTTGAAAAAAAATCTTTAACTTTATCATTATGACTTCATTCAGGGCCACAAGGGTGTCCAAGCTCAGTGTTACTGGGGCACTGGCCCTAGAACCGCTCATGCTGACTACTGCAGTTCATTTAGTGCCACAGGTGCCGTACACTCCCACCGCTGCATAGCCTGGAAATCCAGACCCACATCTAGAAAGCTGTAGGTCTGGTAATGAGTAATGAAAATGGCCCAACTCGAGGGGCGGCACCAAGCATGCGTTTGAAAATATCACTGCACGCAATTGGATAACACTACGACCAATCAGAAGAATACACGGGGTGACGTATCCAGAGGATGGAAACGAGTTTTTGTTTTGGTTGTGGCCTGGGCCAACAGGGTTCTGTGATTAGTTTGTGTGGAGCTTGCATTTGAGGACTTTGAGTCTAGCCATATCGAAAAAGTACGTGCTGTGGGGATGATTGCTTGGAATTTTTGCTTGGGGTTGGGTCTGGTTTGGTTGTTTGGCGGTTTGGGGGTTGTCGTGCGGGGCGGAGTGGCTGGGGTTGGGATGTGGGGGGGGGCGGCGTGGGTATGGGGGGCTCGTCGTGGGTCGATTATTGAGCGGTCGGTATTGGGAGTGGGTGTGTGTTGGTTGGGGGGGGTCGGGAGGTTTGTGGTTGGCTGGTGGGCGCGGTGTGGTGCATGGTGGTGGTTGGGGGGGTGGTGTTGGTTGTGGTGTTGTTGGTTGTTTGTTTGTGTTGTTGTTGTGTTGTTGTTGTTGTTGTTGGTGGTGTTGTTGGTGGTGTTGTTGGTGTGTGGTGTTGGTGGTGTGTGTGGTGTTGGTGGTGGTTGGTGTTGTTGGTGGTGTTGTTGGTGGTGTTGTTGGTGGTGTTGTTTGGTGTTGTTGGTGTTGTTGTTGGTGTTGTGTGTGTGTGTGTGTGTGTGTGTGTGTGTGTGTGTGTGTGTGTGTGTGGTGTTTGTGTTGGGTGTGTGTGTGTTGGTGGTGTGTGGGTGTGTGTTGTGTGTGTGGGTGTGTGTGTGTGTGGTGTGTGTGTGTGGTGTGTGTGTGTGTGTGTGTGTGTGTGTGTGTGTGTGTGTGTGTTTGTGTGTGTGTGGTGTTGTGTTTGGGTGGTGTTGGCATGTGTGTGTGGGATGTGTGTGTATGTGTTGTGGTGTTGGTGTCAGTGTTTGTGTGTGTTGGTGGTGTGTGTGTGTGGGTGTGTATGTGTGTGTGTGTGTGTGTGGTGTGTGTGTGGTGTGTGTGTGTGTGTGTGTGTGTGTGTGTGTGTGTGTGTGTGTGTCAGGTTGAGTGAGTGTGTGTGTTTGTGTGGTGAGATATGTCTCCATGTGTGCATACGAGAGGCACATCATACACACATGAACACCCCCTCTCCCACACACACATCTCCCCATCTCCTCTCACACACACATGAACATCTCCCCATCTCTTCCTCTCACACACACCAACAATATTTCTTAGTCTTATCTAGTTAATTCCCCCATCAGAACCGCGAATTAACAGACCGTTAACTTTGACAGCACAAAAAAACCCACAAAATTCAATATGAACGTAAGAGCATGAAACCAGACAAAGAGCCGCATGCGGCTCGGGAGCCGCGGGTTGGCCAGGCCTGATGTAGCCTAATGGAAATGGAGCCACTAAACGACTTTTGCCGTTTTTGCAAGCAGAATATGAGAATAGTTGGTTTGTACAGATACTCAGTCAACATTTTCGATAGCCATCTTGCAATGTTTACTGACTGATTCCGTCGCAGCGATGTCGTCATCTGTTTAGCCCGCTTCTGGCCCGCCTATATCAGATACACCGATGTGATTGGTTTACGTTCGGAACAACAGGAATTGCTAATGAGCATGTTACTGATTACCAGAGTGACTCGCTGAGCAAATTCTAATTGTGCTCTCGCGAGAACTCTGGATTTCCAGGCTAGCCGTACACTCCCGCCGCTGCACATGGTAGGTGTTTAATGTTGTGTGGTAGAGGTCAGCGGACTCTGAAACACAGAGGATACGGCTTTCTCCCACGATCTCCCCCTGCTTTTGTCGCTTCTGGCTGCGTCCCATACAGCTGTTATCTCATTGGTTGTGCTTTGAAAGGTTTAGCAGCAAACAAAGTCAAGTTCAAACATTTGAACTTTCAGCGCAGCACACGGTGGCAAATTTGAGCGGTGCGCTGCCGCGCGGTCAGGCAGCAGCGCTCTCTCCTAGAGAAACAATGGCAGTCAGCGCACAGCGGATCATGGGTAACCGGCTTAAGGTATGTATTTGTCTCCCCCTCCTGGCCGTTCATAATGCTTCCCGGGTGCTGATGTTGTGGCGAGGTGGAAGGAGTTTTCTTCTGTTCAATTGTTTAAACTTGGATATAAACTTGTACATAAATAGTAAATACATAACAAAATACCAAACACAAAAGTAGGGATGCACCGATACCACTTTTTTCAAGTACAAGTACAAGTACTTACATTTGGGTACTTGCCGATACCGAATACCGATACGAGTACTTAATAAAACCATTACAGTTCTAATGACTTTGAAAACATGTTATTTTTTGTCTGGGGGGGTGCTCCGTTAATTCGCGGTTCTGATGGGGGGGGGGGGGCTCCGTTCATTCGCGGTTCTGATGGGGGGGTGCTCCGTTAATTCGCGGTTCTGATGGGGGGGTGCTCCGTTAATTCACGGTTCTGATGGGGGGGTGCTCCGTTAATTCGCGGTTCTGATGGGGGGTGCTCCGTTAATTCGCGGTTCTGATGGGGGGGGTGCTCCGTTAATTCGCGGTTTGTTGGGGGGGTGCTCCGTTAATTCGGTTCTGATGGGGGGGCTCCGTTAATTTCGGTTCTATTAAACATCCATAAACGACAACTCGGTTGCATCTCTTTATTTCAATATTCCTTGGCTAAGAATATTACAAGGTTAACGTTGTGTTGCCAAAGTGGTATCGGTGCGGTTGTATCAGAGTAGTCACTTCCATTGTCGGGGTTTGTTGTGAAATGGAGCATCAATGGTGTCCCGGTGCTGGAGGTCGACGTGGAGTCCTTTGAGGAGAAGCCCTGGAGAAAGCCAGGTGTGTGTGTGTGAGACACACTTGTGTCTACCATGACAACCCATTAAAACGTGGAACTGTAAGAATAAAGGGAAGAATGGGGGTTGTCACAATAGGCAATTGAATATCGCAATATTTGAAAATAAAAATAAAATCTAGCCATGGGACATTGTGACAACTAACCATGTGTGTGCAGGTGCGGACTTGTCAGACTACTTTAACTACGGTTTCAACGAGGACACGTGGAAGGCGTACTGTGAGAAGCAGAAGAGGGTCCGCATGGGCCTGGAGGTCTCCACGGTGGGCTCCACCACCAGCAAGATCACGGTGAGAGACCACCACCCGCTCCCATCTCGCTGTCCTCTCTTTCCCTTGGTTCTTCAAACACACTTTTTGCCCCCCCGCAAAAGTCTGATAATTCATGTAGGGCTGGGCAATTATGGCCAAAAGATTGTGTCCTGATAACGATTATATCTGGATAATGATATATTTCACAATACAGTGCATCCGGAAAGTATTGACATCGCTTCACTTTTTCCACATTTTGTTATTTTATAGCCTTATTCCAAAATGGATTAAATTCATTTTTTTTTGAAATTCTCAATTATACAAATAAAAAAAAAATATCACATGTACGTAAGTATTCACAGCCTTTGCTCAATACTTTGTTGATGCACCTTTGGCAGCAATTACAGCCTCAAGTCTTTTTGAATATGATGCCACAAGCTTGGCACACCTATCTTTGGGCAGTTTTGCCCATTCCTCTTTGCAGATCCTCTCAAGCTCCATCAGGTTGGATGGGAAGCGTCGGTGCACAGCCATTTTCAGATCTCTCCAGAGATGTTCAATGGGGTTCAAGTCTGGGCTCTGGCTGGGCCACTCAAGGACATTCAAAGACTTGTCCCGAAGCCACTCCTTTGTTATCTTGGCTGTGTGCTTAGGGTCGTTGTCCTGTTGGAAGTTGAACCTTCGCCCCAGTTTGAGGTCCAGAGCGCTCTGGAGCAGGTTTTGATCAAGGATCTCTCTGTACATTGCTGCATTCATCTTTCCCTCGATCCTGACTAGTCTCCCAGTTCCTGCCGCTGAAAAACATCCCCACAGCATAATGATGCCACCACCATGCTTCACTGTAGGGATGGTATTGGCCAGGTGATGAGCGGCAAACTCCAAGCGGGCTGTCATGTGCCTTTTACTGAGGAGTGGCTTCCGTCTGGCCACTCTACCATAAAGGCCTGATTGGTGGAGTGCTACAGAGATGGTTGTCCTTCTGGAAGGTTCTCCCATCTCCTCAGAGGAACGCTGGAGCTCTGTCAAAGTGACCATCGGGTTCTTGGTCACTTCCCTGACCAAGGCCCTTCTCCCCCGATTGCTCAGTGTGGCCGGGCGGCCAGCTCTAGGAAGAGTCCTGGTGGTTCCAAACTTCTTCCATTTACGAATGATGGAGACCACTGTGCTCGTTGGGACCTTTAATGCTGCAGATATTTTTCTGTACCCTTCCCCAGATCTGTGCCTCGATACAATCCTGTCTCGGAGGTCTACAGACAATTCCTTTGACTTCATGCTTGGTTTGTGCTCTGACATGCACTGTCAACTGTGGGACCTTATATAGACAGGTGTGTACCTTTCCAAATCATGTCCAATCAATTGAATTGACCACAGGTGGACTCCAATCAAGTTGTAGAAACATCTCAAGGATGATCAGTGGAAACAGGATGCACCTGAGCTCAATTTTGAGTGTCATAGCAAACGATGTGAATACTTATGTACATGTGATATTGTAGTTTTTTTTATTTTTAGTAAATGTGTAAAAATTTCAAAAAACTTTTTTCACTTTGTCATTATGGGGTATTGTGTGTAGAATTTAGAGATTTTTTTTTTTATTTAATCCATTTTGGAATAAGGCTATAACATAACAAAATGTGGAAAAAGTGAAGCGATGTGAATACTTTCCGGATGCACTGTACATACAGCATAGCTTTCTGGTCATTCAATAAACAGTCTAAATTAAATAATAAAATAACACACTATAAAGGCTATATTGTATACTCCTGTATATGCCCAGCCCTAAATTCGGGCAACAAAATTGGAAAGGGCAGTAGACTGAACGATTAGGTTCTTTCTGGACTAGGGCTGACCTGAAGACATCTTTTCAGGATGAAAGGATAATCGTTAATCATTTTTCTAATAAACCTTTGAATAGTTAATTTGAAGAAATTGCATGGCAGAATTAACGCTATTCACCCGAAGAGAAAACACACCGGCGCTGTTGTGGATGACAGATCGCCTTAAAAGTAAAAAACATTGATACATGTTCTATTGTGTTTATTAAATTGCCAACCCATTTATTATGAGTAGAGCTTGTTGGCATCTTTTGGCCTCATTTATAAATTGCGATAGCTGCTGAATTTGTTCATTATTAGAATCCTTCTGGACCCTCCCCTCTGCTTCTGCTAATGCTCGTGATGTCCACAACAGTCTGCGCATCGCGCCTTCCCACCAGCCCACGATATGTTCAAACCATTCATTAGGTTCCCCTCAAGACTTGAGTGTGCATCTATCCGCGATGATCAATAATTTTGCGTCCATTACCTAATTGCCTGCCGGTTATGATCGGTTGGTGAAACTTTTTGATGTGTGTGTGTGTGTGTGTTTTTTCTGGCACTGACGCAACCCTAGGCAAAAATTCCCTCACATCGACATAATAAATGGTCCCAAAATCTTGAGACCTGGTCATAACCCAGCCCAGCTGCAAGACAAAATAAGACTATTCATTCCTGTCCAGGTCCAACAGGGCAGAACGGGGAACGACAAAGACATATCCAGCCTGTCTGTTCACACCTCCAAGCCCGACTTCTCCTCTCCGGTCAACATGTACAAGCCCCCGCCAACGCAGGTCACGAGGTAACCTGACTTCTTCTTCAGCTAATGGCCCCCCATGACATCATAGCCCCCCAGAAGGGTGAGGAAAACACTTGATGACCAATAGAAGGAGGACAGAGAAGGAAGGTGTCTGTCTCGGGATGGGTCGTTGGTATAATACAACTCAACTAACAATTCAAACCAACTGATTGTTTTAAAATTCATTTTATTTTTTATTTGCCTAAATTAGATTGTTAGATCGACTCCCGAAAACTCTATAACTCACGCAATAGGCGGGCTGACAAAGCTACAGCCAATAATAAGTGAGAAATATATTTGGTTAGTGTTCATCCGATCCTGGCCTTTGCTGCATCGCCCCAAACAGAGAATATTCCTTGGATATAATGTGATAAATACCACAATTTTATGACATTCAGATTTCTGAAAACCAACTTGTATGTGTTTTTGTCTCTGTGTCCCCCTCCGTCCTGCAAGCACTCATTGTGGTGGTGTGGGGGGGGGGACTCGCATGTGTGAGTCCTGTTGTATGTGTGTTGCTGCTGTGTGTGTGTGTGTGTGTGTGGTGTGTGTGTGTGTGGTGTGTGTGTGTGTGGTGTGTGTGTGTGTGTGTGTGTGTGTGTGTGTGTGTGTGTGTGGTGTGTGTGTGTGTGTGTGTGTGTGTGTGTGTGTGTGGTGTGTGTTCTCTCCTGTCAGGATCTCCACCCCACAGTGGACCGCCCCGCCCATCCAGGACATGTCATACTATACGTAAGTGGGCGTGGCCTCGTCCTTATGTTTTGTGTGGACATCGCGGCCTCCTCTGAGATGTCTTTGCCTTGCTCGTTAGTTGACTAGTTGTGTCTCTGTTCTATATATTGATAGCAAGAGATTAGTAGAGACTTGACATAATTGTGAGATGGCTGGAGAGCCCTGCCTGCATCATTACTCTGCTGGCGTTGGCTGGGGTGGGACATGAAGCTAATGTGTGTAATCACACGTCCGTCACACCGCCGCCAACATCGGCCTCAGCCTGTTGCCACGACGCCCGTCAATAACAATTCATCGATTGCTTTCGGTGGTGCCAGCGTCTGATTGGTCACCAGAGGGAGGAAAAGAAGAGAAAAAAATATTCTCCAAATGTCATAATACCCTTTTAATAAGTGTGTGTGTTGTGTGTTCCAGGAAACCAAGCGCAACAATAGATGTGATCGGTGGACAGACTGCCACCATCAGCAGGGTAGAGGGCCGACGCAGACACAACCTGGAAGGAAACAATATCCAGGTACTATATATATACTGAATATACATTGTGTTGATCATATCTAGCTTTAGCGCAGTGGTTAGCGTTGGCGTCTTTTGATCAATTGATGATTCCTCAATGAATTACATGCTAAGTGTGTTCTTACTTTGGTTCCACACATAAAAACAACAGAACTAGACTTTATTCATTGGTTATGCCAACGCTGCATTTGCTCAGTTCACCAAACCTAAAGACCCACAAGATAAGATGCATTTTACCGTTACACCCCTAAATTGTCCAATTTCTTGTATGGTTGTACCCTTAAGATAGTGTTTCCACCTCCTGGTGGTAAGGTACATTTTCAATATGGATACGTGTACCGTTACACCCCTACAACATTTTTTATTTTTTTATTGTTTTGTAATGATGCTGTAGTTAACATAGTGTGATTCCAGAACACGTTTTTTTATTTTTATGCACACTGTCTGCATTACTATTTTTTTCTCAGAGAAGGGATGTTGATTAGTACACATTTGGGTTTCAAGACGGTACACACACAACATTTAAGTCAGAAACATTTAGTGTTCTGTTTCATTTAGGGGGGTGAGGGAGAATCAAAACACATTTTCTGCAGTGAAGTTTGTGTTTGTTGTGTGTGTGTGTGTGTGTGTGTGTGTGTGTGTGTGTGTGTGTGTGTGTGTGTGTGTGTGTGTGTGTGTGTGTGTGTGTGTGTGTGTGGTGTGTGTGTGTGTGTGTGTGTGTGTGTGTGCGTGTGTGCGTGTGCGTGTGTGTGTGTTGCGCTGTGTTCCATCAGCAATAGTTTCAACAACCTGATCTCTTCAAGTCAGTATCTCATGTGATCAGGGCGGCCCATAAGTTCTTGTCCTGCGCCACACACGGAGTTAGATACAAGTACCATTCGGAAAGCTAGAATGCACAAAAGAGAAACGCTGCACTGTTCCCACCGCAGGTGATCTCGGAGCACTCTTCGTCGGAGGCTGACTCGGTCCCGGCCAAGATGCCCCCGTTCTTCCCCCCGGGGCCACTGCCCCCAACATGCCCCCGCCCCCCTTCATGCCCCCCCTGCCCAACGTCAACGTCGCACCACCGCACATCCCCCACCACGTGAGTACAATGCAGTACTCTCTCAATTCAAGAGCTTTATTGGCATGGGAAACATACATTTACCATGCCATTGCCAAGCAAGTGGTAAATAAAACCAAATGTCTGTGCAATTACAGATATTTTACAATAAAGAAATGTGTATGTTTTATTACAATATTGAAATCAGATATATAAATATAAGAGTATGCAAAATGTACTTCCAAATTATCAACAGGAGAATTGTGCTAAATATATACAGGTCAGTAAGGGTAACCTACAAAACTAACAACTTACAAAAAATATAAAATAAAAGTTAGTTTGTTTTTTTACAAATGTCTGTGAAGGCATCTGTTCTATCTGGCTATGTATTTACAGATCAGATGAATGACAGGGGATTGATAGTATTCCTGTCTCTGAGTGTGTGTCTCTTTCTCAGGGATGCCCATCACAGTCCCGCCTCCTGGATTCCAACCCCCACCGAGTGGCCCCCCTCCTTCCCTCATGCCCAATATGGATAGGTACATGCATATGCACCCACCCACGCGTACACACACACACACACCCATAGTGAAAGTAAAATAACTATTTAAAAAAAAAAGGATAAAAATAAACATCACTCCTATAGCGTGTGTGTGTGTGCGTGTGCGTGTGCGTGTGCGTGTGTGTGCATGGCCGTGTGTGTGTGCGTGTGCGTGATGTGCGTGTGTGTGTGTGTGTTTTGCAGCCACGCTGGAGGTTATGACGGACGCACTGTCCCGCCATACCCCTTCCCTCAAGGTAGGTGGTGCTGTCTCCCTTCTGAATAATACAAGCTGTGTTCAGTTCAAGAGTGACTCCCTGTGGTGAATAAGGTATATGACAAATGTAGGGCTGGGTATCGTTTGAATTTTAATGAATTCCGGTTCTGCTTATCGATTCCGATTTTTATCGATTCCAATATGGGAAGAAAATGAGGTCAAATTTGAGACACAAAATATCTTTATTCTTTTAACCGTTACTGATCATTAACAAAGTAAATACATACAATAAAAACGTATGACCCACATTTATTTAAAATCTTAAATAAATAATACAAATGTACTCTTTGTCTGCCAAATGCCCTAAATGTAATAGATAAGGATTCATCTGAGCAGTTAATTAAACTAAGGTAGACAAAAGGACAGTCTCAGTCTCAACTCCTCTCAGAGCCTTATCAGACATGCTCAATGACTTAAACCACGTAAATTAGTAGTACCTAAGATAGAGGCAACATTGAAACTTTTTGTCTGGAAAATACTGGTTTAAATTAACCAAACAACACCACCATATTTGTGGATAATTAGTAGAAGAAAATGTTCTAATCTATCATATATTCCACCTATTCCATATATTTCTTTTACAAAGTGAAGCGACTCTTTTGACCGTTTACCACAGTCCATCTTTCACACCGCTGACATTAGCATGTATAAGTTATACATGCTAACCACTCGCTCATATCAAAACAAATGGACACGTTGCGTTGAAGCGTGACGTAGTCAGGTCCTGGCAGATAAAACATTTTTAAAGCGTCCTGGCAGGTAGCCGCCACATCCTTGCAGACATATAGCCTTTGTTTGCAATAATAAAGATTTATAGATTTCTTTTAGGAATTGATGAGCAGAACCAAAATGCTGATTTGTTTTGGGTTCCCAACCCTAGACAAATGTCTTATACATTATTACTAGGATATGTATCACACAGCAGATTGTAAAAAGAAAGTTACTTAAATACAGGCTCGTAAAATATCTATCGAAATAATTAAATTAATAATTAACTCATAAATGGAACTAATTGTCTCGTAAACAAGTACTGCCAATATATTTTATGTCAAGTATATGTGTGTGTGTGTGTGAATGCCGACCCATTTCCCAGCTCAGCTGGCCTTACTTCAGCACACACTGATTACAAACCCACCGCTGTAAGCATCTAACCAGGGATGGACTGGGAGCCCGACATAATGACCTGAGACTTTTAGACCCAAATCGACCACAAACAACAATAAAAAATAATAATTGTTGTCAAGCCATATGCAACACTGAAAAAGCCAAGTATTGCTGTATATTGTCATGAGTTCAAGAGTTATTACTCTATTATTTACTCATTTGTCAAGCATTGCCAGATTTGTACCCCCACTAGTGATGGCCGTTTGTATGTTTCTTTTTTTTTCCTCTCTCGCGCGCTCTTGCTCTCTCTCTCTCTCTCCCCCCCTCTCTCTCTTAGGTGCATACCCTCCCCCATGCCGGGCAGTGTGCCTCCGACCTGGCCGCCCATGATGGACAGCGCCAAGCAATGGGAGTTCTACCCTCGCCGGGAGGAGAAGAGGGAGAAGGAGCGGGAGAGGCCCCGGGAGCGGCCCCATGAGCGGGAGAGGGAGCGGGAGCACAGCCCGTCAGGGATGAGCTACACCAGGTACACCCACAGAGACGGGCGATATTGCACGAAAAAGGTTACAGACCTCAGATCACAGAACTGTGAGTGCAGTGTACGAAAAGCGTATTCAGTGAATAATTGTTAATTAATCCGTCAGTCATTTGTAGGATCTACAACCGATTTTTTTGCTGTTATGGATAAAGTGAACAAATCAATAAGAAAGATGAAATCAATCCACTTTATCAAATTGCCCCCCGGGCCGGATTGGATCAGCTGGCGGGCCGCATCCGGCCCCCGGGCCACATGTTTGACACCCGTGCTCTAGAGGTTCCCGGCGGGGACCGGGCCGCTGGGCCTGTGGTCGGCTGCTGGGCCTTGTATCCGACGATCCATCTTAGCATAACAACCGCCTCGTCTCCCCCCGCAGCGACGAGGAGCGCTTCCGGTTCCGCGAGTACCCGGAGCGTGGCGGCGGTGGCGGCGGCGGCTACGGGGAGCGCCACCGCGAGCGCTCTAGCCGGGAGAAGGAGGACCGCCACAGGGAGAGGAGACACCGTGAGAAGGAGGAGGGACGCCACAAGTCGTCACGCAGGTCTATATATACGCACGCACAGACACAGCTTTATATACACATCACATGCTAAGGCCATCAACTGGACCAAAAAACACTCCTGTTGTACACATGGGAATGCTAGAAGGCCGGTCGCATTGGGTCCTGCATCGCCCTTTTTTTCCCGCAAAATTCGGCCTGCTATACATAACCCCTCACACTTTTTTGCAGAATTTATTAAAGCGTGCTTTTTATTTGAACAACAAAAGTAGCTACAACCTTGTGCATGGAGGCAAGGCGCATTCATGGGTTTTGTATGAGTGGCTTTGGAGGGAACGGCGGGGCTTTTTCAGGTTGTACACCTTCAAAATCTGGCCTTTTCTACTGGTGTCTCAAGAATCGCCTCTCCTGCCTTTTAAAGATAGCCCGGTGAGGCCACGCAAATCTCGCGGGTTCACATTCTGACTCTCTCTCTGGAGATCGGACCGGCCGAGGCTTCAAGCTTCATCCCACCTGCCGGCTGTTGCCTTGCATGGTTGACGCCACCGTCTGCGTACGAACGGGTGAACATGAGGCAATGTAAAGCGCTCTGTATAAAAGCACGATGTAATTGCAATCCATTTACCTCCTTCGCCTCCTCCT
The DNA here is from genome assembly GCA_002895965.2 of Coryphaenoides rupestris. NCBI lineage: Eukaryota > Metazoa > Chordata > Actinopteri > Gadiformes > Macrouridae > Coryphaenoides > Coryphaenoides rupestris. Next base: position 777,091 of record PIJE02000090.1, read on the forward strand.
CCTCAGCAGCAGCAGCCGGAGGAGGCACGACAGCGAGGAGGGTGACAGCCACCGTCGACACAAACACAAAAAGAGCAAGAGGAACAAGGAGGGCAAGGAGCCCAGCGAAGAGATGGCCGGAGACCAGGAGAACCAGGAGACCATGGAGTGACACCCACCAGCAAGCTCCTCCTGCCTGTTCATTCACACCCCCCCCCCCCCCCCTCATCATTACGAGTGGTTTCCTGTTGATTGTGTAGCGAGGAAGCGCTGAAACGTTTTGCAATTCAGCCCCTCTTTGCTGCAGTGGCGGATTGTGGCGATAGTTGTGACTTATTTGGTTGTCTCTTTATTTTCATTCAGTACGAACACGTCAAGAGTTGTGAGAAGAATTAAAAGAGCTTTTGATAAGATGTGCGTTGTCTGTCTGTTCTTATTCCGCCCAACTTTAGGAAATATTAGTAGTTTGCAGAAGTAGCAGACTATGTAAAATCCCTATTTGCTTTCCAAACAATCCATCTTTATTTAACTCAGGATTAGATATCACAATGTTTCCAAAGTTAATATAAAAAAATCCATAGGCTACTCATAAAATCAAGTGCACTGTGTACTTGTTTGCCAATTGCAATGGTAGATAGTTTGGGCATAGTGTTCGCTCAGCGGGGAAAACCCAAGGTCGTTATGGTGAAGGCGAGTCCCTCCTTGAATAAATAAATGCCACGTGGGTTTGTAGTAGCTGTACGAAAGTGTTCCTGGAAACAAGGAAACTATTTTTTCGTTCTTTGTATTCTCGTTTGTGTATTCCAGTCAACTATGATTAAGTAAGACAATTAAAGTATTCTTGCCACATAAAAATTTCAACCATCTTGTACCATCTCAGCCTCCAATAGATTCCTTATATGAATGGCTGTTTCCCAAAGTGACACTAATGTACAGTAAGAAATATATTCAATGTTTATTGGATAAAAGTATCCATATTGTTGCCGTAGATAGTCCTTCATGCTCAAAGTACGATCAATAATTAAATTCATCATTGATCGATAATATGTGGGTTTTCTTCCCGCCCTGTATGGATGTAAATGGCACATTTCATATTGATGCCTATACAGTGAATGACTTAATGAACTGAACATTTCATATTGATGCCTGTACAAATAAATACATTTTAATGAACTGAACATTTCATATTGATGCCTGTACAAATGAATAACCTTTACTGAAATGAACATTTCTAGGGCAAGCAGACGACTGTACAAGTGGTATGTCACAGGAGACCGTATTTAAAGATGTTAAGTTGGGCCTACTGGCAGAGGTGGCTGGGACCATTTACTTCGTCAGAGGGGCACATTCGACCCAGGACAAAAGAGACAAAAGCAGTGTTCAAGCTTTCAACATATTTAGTTCAGTATATACTGTAAAGTATTGGCGCACTAAAGAACCCCAACATTAAATCACATGATTGGTATGTGTTTCAGTAACTTGGTTTCAAATTTTTATTCGATTACACTAATGAAAGCAAAATAAAACGCATTCCTGTTAGCTTTGAAAAAAAATCTTTAACTTTATCATTATGACTTCATTCAGGGCCACAAGGGTGTCCAAGCTCAGTGTTACTGGGGCACTGGCCCTAGAACCGCTCATGCTGACTACTGCAGTTCATTTAGTGCCACAGGTGCCGTACACTCCCACCGCTGCATAGCCTGGAAATCCAGACCCACATCTAGAAAGCTGTAGGTCTGGTAATGAGTAATGAAAATGGCCCAACTCGAGGGGCGGCACCAAGAATGCGTTTGAAAATATCACTGCACGCAATTGGATAACACTACGACCAATCAGAAGAATACACGGGGTGACGTATCCAGAGGACGGAAACGAGTTTGTTTTGGAGAATAGTTTGACAGAGAGACGTAAATGTAGCCCAGGGGTGGCCAACCAGTCAGAGACGAAGAGCCAATTTTTTTACTGTGTTACTGCAAAGAGCCACATCATACACACATGAACTCCTCCTCTCACACACACCAATAATATTTCTTAGTCTTATCTAGTTAATTCGGGGGGTGCTCCGAATTAACGGAGCACCCCCCCCCCATCAGAACCGCAAATTAACGGACCCCCCCCCATCAGAACAGCGAATTAACGGACCCCCCCAGAGACGCTGACTCGGAGCCCGTCGCGCGCCTCACGGTAGTCTTTGCGCATCCTTGGCGCAACATCTGTGATAACGCGTTAACTTTGACAGCCATAAAAAAAACACAAAATTCAATATGAACGTAAGAGCATGAAACCAGACAAAGAGCCGCATGCGGCTCGGGAGCCGCGGGTTGGCCAGGCCTGATGTAGCCTAATGGAAATGGAGCCACTAAACGACTTTTGCCGTTTTTGCAAGCAGAATATGAGAATAGTTGGTTTGTACAGATACTCAGTCAACATTTTCGATAGCCATCTTGCAATGTTTACTGACTGATTCCGGACTGATTCCGTCGCAGCGATGTCGTCATCTGTTTAGTCCGCTTCTGGCCCGCCTATATCAGATACACCGATGTGATTGGTTTACGTTCGGAACAACAGGAATTGCTAATGAGCATATTACTGATCACCAGAGTGACTCGCTTTTTGTGCTCTCGCGAGAACTCTGGATTTCCAGGCTAGCCGTACACTCCCGCCGCTGCACATGGTAGGTGTTTAATGTTGTGTGGTAGAGGTCAGCGGACTCTGAAACACAGAGGATACGGCTTTCTCCCACGATCTCCCCCTGCTTTTGTCGCTTCTGGCTACGTCCCATACAGCTGTTATCTCATTGGTTGTGCTTTGAAAGGTTTAGCAGCAAACAAAGTCAAGTTCAAACATTTGAACTTTCAGCGCAGCACACGGTGGCAAATTTGAGCGGTGCGCTGCCGCGCGGTCAGGCAGCAGCGCTCTCTCCGTACAGAAACAATGGCAGTCAGCGCACAGCGGATCATGGGTAACCGGCTTAAGGTATGTATTTGTCTCCCCCTCCCGGCCGTTCATAATGCTTCCCGGGTGCTGATGTTGTGGCGAGGTGGAAGGAGTTTTCTTCTGTTCAATTGTTTAAACTTGGATATAAACTTGTACATAAATAGTAAATACATAACAAAATACCAAACACAAAAGTAGGGATGCACCGATACCACTTTTTTTTCAGACCGAGTACAAGTACAAGTACTTACATTTGGGTACTTGCCGATACCGAATACCGATACGAGTACTTAATAAAACCATTACAGTTCTAATGACTTTGAAAACATGTTATTTTTTGTCTGGGGGGGTGCTCCATTATTTCGCGGTTCTGATGGGGGGGGGGGGCTTCCGTTCATTCGCGGTTCTGATGGGGGGGGAGTGCTCCATTAATTTGCGGTTCTGTGGGGGGTGCTTCCGTTAAATTCACGGTTCTGATGGGGGGTGTGGGTGCTCGTTAATTCGCGGTTCTTAAACATCCATAAACGACAACTCGGTTGCATCTCTTTATTTCAATATTCCTTGGCTAAGAATATTACAAGGTTAACGTTGTGTTGCCAAAGTGGTATCGGTGCGGTTGTATCGGAGTAGTTTAACGAGTACGAGTACATGAGCACAGTATCGGGACCGATACCGAATACTGGTATCAGTATCGGTGCATCCCTACACAAAAGCTTCACATAACTAACAAAACATTAACGGTGAACTCAACCAAAAACCAGAGCCCTGCCACAGCTCTCCAACAGAATCTGAGAATCTCCTCAACTGAAGACAAAGGGGACAATTCCTTCGGGTGGGACTGGTTGATTGCTGATATGGATCAGGTGGTGATGATTGACAGGAACCAAGTTACGCACATCTGGGATTAGGAGAGCAGCACAGTGACAACAGAAGGGGGAGACAGAAACAACACAACACCAAAACAGAACCAAAAGAAAATACAAACATCAATAAGTAATAAACACTACTCCACATTTTCTCCCATTTTTTGTTGTTGCTCTCACCCTGTGGGCTTAATATACTGTATATATAGATAGTATGAATAAATATCTATATATCTTTATCTCTATTTGTCTATTTATACAAAATACAATGCGCTGAGTGCGAGCAATACAATCACTACAGCTGAGTGATCAAAGGCCCATTATGAGGTCCAACCGACGCAGAGAGCTGGAGGGCAGATTATGACCACAGTATTACTTGGTGCAGGTGGCTGCAAAGCCTGTGAATGGCGTCTATGATGTTAACTCTTATTAGTCTTGATTGTGCTGCGGTGGCCACGTGGGTAGAGACCACGTAGGTAGAGTTAATTGGCAACTGAAAAATAATACTTTTTTAAAGTATTATTTACCACCAGGTGTGAGTGTGATTAGCCATTGCAAGCCGTTTCACAATTTGCAACCATCACAAGTGGGAATGTCCATCTCGATGTATGCTGACTAGATCTGTTTACCTGTTGGTACAGTTCACTGGGTAGGCTGGTAGACTGATCTAGTAATCATCTGGGTGGACATTCCCACTTGTGATGTCACTAGATGGTAGTCACATGGCAATTGTGAAACAGCTTGCAATGGCTAATCACACTCACACCTGGTGGCATACTATATCCCCTTTACATGGAATACATCCAATGACCCCACACACACACACTCACATGAGGCAGGCCGGGGAGAATGCCTGAGAAAAGGGAGGAGGAATCATTGTGTGGTTTGTTTTGGGATGACCCCACAGAAATCAGCCACGACAAAGTGTTGAGGACAAAACAACATATCACAGACAGAACCCTACCAGGCTGAATCAAGATCAATCCTCTAGCTTTTATTTTCTTCTCACATTTCTCCTGCACACAAGACCACACACCCCCACGGACACACACACCCTGGACAGACACACACACACACACCCCCACGGACACACACACCCTGGACACACACACACACACACACCCCCACGGACACACACGCACACGCACACGCACACACACACACTTGCCCAATCAGGGTTTGAAACCCATCCCCTCTGGCCTCTTGCCCCTAAATGTAATTACCGTATGTGTATATGCTCTATAATGCATTATTATTAATATTAATGTTAATATTCATATTAATATTATTACTCCACATTTTGTGTGTCATTGTGAAACCCGCAAGTTGTTTATTTATACGTATGAGTTTGATGCTTCCTTCGTTAAGCACTGAAAAGTTGCCTACCTAGTCTGAAAATACCTTCAATAGTAATATATAGACCTATTATATATATTTATATATAATGTCTTATTGCGTAAATTGGCGACATTAAAATAAAAACCCTTAGACCATGCACATAACTACAATGTTTATTTTTTCTTTTCTTTTCCAGATGCACATAGTACTATTGTTGCCTAATACTTATCATTACTTAACAATTTAATAAACACATTGGCTGTGAATGTGACACGCGCACACACACACACACATACATACATACATACATACATACATACATACATACATACATACATACAGACACTTCAATTAGACTACTCCGTGTCTAACATCATGAAGAAAAAAGCTAGGAAGTAGCAAGTCTAACGACTTAATAAAACTGTAGAAACACGTAAATGTTAAAACCTTTCATAAGAAATTGAGCCTATATATCTCTATGTTCCTGACGAGACTGGCGACATGAAAACAAAAACATAATTACTCAAGTGTTTTGCTTCACGATTAACTATTATGACATTTACATTTTACACCTGATAAAATCGGCTTATTAATTTTCAATCAATGTGAATGACAGGAGCGCAGCAAGCGACGGCACGCGCACACACCCAACCGCCACATGATGACGTTGTTACAGTCTGAGCCTGTATGTGTGTGTGTGTGTGTGTGATGTAGGAGTGTGTGTGACGTCAGAGAGATGCGCCACGGGTGTGTGCGCGGAATACACGTGTATACAGGCAGCCACAGTGACAGTAGGTTCCGAGACTGTCATAGTTCTATGTTATTTTCCTCTATGAGAGAGGAGGCACAAAGCACCAAGAGAGGCTGTGTATCATTCCTGCAGTGCTGAAATAAAGTGCTGTTCTTCAACGCAGACGAGGTCCCGTTTTCATGTGTTGTTGCCATAACGAGCTAAACCTAGCTCCAGAAGCTAACGGTCTTCGGAGGTCCTCTTACGGTTCGGGAACCTGCCAGCTAGGGTTTGGTAACAACGTCATTCATCCCCCTCCCTCACGGTGTGTGTATAAAAAGCTGTTGGATTTCTAACTTGTCCATTTGGATTCCACACCTTGAAGAGGTAAGTCGTGAGGTAGAGTCAAGCGTGTCTTCATTGACAATTAATTTGTTATTGCGGCAACTAATATAGTAATTGGACACTAATGCGACATTTAAATCTTCATTGAATCAAAGAAATTGTCGAATAGTCGGAATAAATAGTCGCTAAAACTCTAAAGAAAACGAGTAACGTGCAAATTGTTCTTCTTTAACGCTCGTGCCTTTAACGGTCGCGCCTGTCCCTGTGCCGTCCCTGTGTAGAAAACAGCATGGGGTAAATTACTAATCGTTTTGAATCGTGGTTGTACAAAGACAGGTTTTCCTAAACAAGGTTGTACAAATACATGTTTTACTAATATGCTTTTCACACTACACTTAACCCCGGGTTAAGGATGCATTTAACCCCGCATTTAACCCCGGGCTAAGCAGTGTTTCACACTTGCATTTTTGACCCTGGGTTAACAAACCCTGCTACGAAGCAGGGTTAGCACTGATTTTGCCGTGCTATCCCCGAAATGCGGTGCCAGGAACAATAGTGTGAAACATTGTGGGGTTGGAACATAACATCGACTATCCATCCAACCACAGACCGCAACCTCACCTCATTTAAATATTAATGTGCTAATCACACCCGCATCTGTGAAGGCTATCTTGACCATCTGAGCCGGTGGAAAGTAAACTGTCCGAAGATACTAGCCAGCTAGCAAATGAGCGAAAATGTCCAAAGATGGTAAACGAACAAACTGGAGTAATGACGAGACAAAGTTGTTTCTACAACTATGGTCAGAACAGTCAGTACAGGATAAGCTGGATGGTACTGTGAGGAACAGTATTTCGTGAACTGGCAGTTAAGTTAACAGAGGCAGGATACCACCGCACACCTGGCCAACTAAAAATCAAGAAAGATTATAAGGCTGCCATTTTGACAGTTAAGCCGGCTAAAGCGTAAACAAAGGCCGCGTGCTGGGCCGGTCCAATCATTTTCGATAACCCAGTAAATATTCAAATGAGAACGTTAACCCGGGGTGAAACGCTGAACACTAATACCCGGGGTCAATTGTTAACCCAGGGTTAAAGAAAACTAGTGTGAAACGTGAGATAAATTAACCCAGGGCTATTATAACCCAGGGTTAAAGTTAACCCTGGGTTAACATATTGAAGTGTGAAAAGCGCTGACAGACATTAAATTTAGATTTCGAGTACTTAATTACACTGAATCTTCTTCTGTCACAAATGCTCTTCTCAATAATAATCCAAATTATAATAATAATAATAATAATAATATGATGATGATGAGTAATGTTATTAATAAACCGAAGGAGAAAAACAGACAAAGCATTAGTACAAAACAAATACAGTAAGGAATACAATGAAATGATGACAGAATATGTACATATACGCAACATTGTTCATAAAACACATACATAGCAACTCAAAATAATGTATTATTATAATAATTATAATATTTAAAATGATTTTAATTTACATGGATATATATTCTTTTTTAAATAAACGGTATCATGCATTTACATGCTAAATATGTAATGTATAAAGTATATATTTACATAGATACTGTCTTTGATTTGTCTAATCTAAGTGCACATATACTCTGGTGAAGACTACCCCATTACAAAGAATAATTTTTATTAGTTTTATTACAGAATTACAGAGAAGAGAGAATCGGACAACAATGAACAGAACAAACAATTTGCGGGCCTCCCTGGCAATTAGTCCACCAACTGGGGCCAAGCCACTGCACCAGTTCCTGCATCGCAATGGAAGGGTTAGGTTTCAAGAGGTGGCCAAGGAGAGTGAACAGCAGTCACTGGAGCAGAACCCTCGTCGCCATTGCTGGGATACGTTTCAAGAGGATGGTGTAGACATGGAGAGTGAACAGCAGCCACTGGAGCAAAACCCTCGCCCTCGCAGGGTTAGGTTTCAAGAGGTTGATGTGGCTGAGGGGAGTGAACAAGCTTCAAGCCTACCACGTCTTTGGTAGGCAGTGGATAAACACCACCACTGACCATACCAGGTGAGTGAATATTTATATTTTATAGACAACACGGTTTTTTTTGTCATGTCTTTTAGGAATACATCTTATTCCTTCAACATTGCATGATTGCACTCCATTTGTCTCTTTGTTCCCTTCTCTGATTAAAATGACATAGGCCTATATGGTCTGGATACTAATATTAGTGTTTTTGATTTAACAGGAGGGACTATAAGGTCTCACATAGTTATCATCCGGTTGTAGACCTCACAAAATACAATCATTCTCAATTTAGAGTCTCCAAACAAATACAACTCCAGTGATTTTGTCATATCAAAGGCTCACCATTTAGGACTATCAGTATTGATCCACATCTTGGTCAGGGATGTGGACAGGAGAGGCGATCTTCACATGTTTTTAATTGGGGTTCTTTTACTCTGTAAGGAGACCCCGCGGAGCACGGGGAGAACATGCAAACTCCACACAGAAAGGCCGGGAGATCACCCACCTGGGCACCCCACAGTCAATAGCGCCCCAGGCGGGAATCGATCCCAGGACCTTCTTGCTGTGAGGCAGCAGTGCAAGCACTGTGCCACCGTGCCCCACAACTGTATATATCTACCTGTAAATAGTGTAAATATATTATATATTCCATCTAAATCAATGAACCAAAATCAAAATGATAACTAGTCAAACATCTAATAAAATGCATTTAGGCTCCAACAACTACCATCATCGTTCGGTTCGGACTGGAGGAGAAGAGTGCAGTGAAACACCCCGACACCATGAAACGCCCCTACACCATCTTCTCTGGAATCATCTTCCTATCCAAATTCGAGAGGCTGGCTCGGTTGACTCTTTCAAAAGTACACAAAAAACACATCTATTTGCTGGATCAGCCTTTAACCTTGTTTCATCCACCTCAAGCACTATAATACAATTATCCTGGTTAGATTCAGTTATACTGGGTATACACACGTTATGCTATGCATTTTGTATATATGTGTTTTCATCTGTATTCAGGTTTGAATGTACAGTAGCCGCATGTATATATTATGTATTGTTGCATTTTCAATATCTTGTTCATACCATTTTATACAGATTTACTTCTCACATAGTTATCATCCGGTTGTAGACCTCACAAAATACAATCATTCTCGATTTAGAGTCTCCAAACAAATACAACTCCAGTGATTTTGTCATATCAAAGGCTCACCATTTAGGACTATCAGTATTGATCTCATGATGACACAATTTCAATTAATAATTAATAAGTTAATAAGTAAGTAATGTGTAGCAGTGTGTATTACACTGGTGATAAACAAGAGTAAACCGATCATTGTAGGGATAACAGATTGATTCGTTTAGGCTTACAGGCTATGCTCCACACTTGCATCTCCGTGTGACATGACCACGTGTAATTGAGGACTCTGAGGTCAAAGTTGAAATACACAGATAGGCTCACTTTCTGGGGCTAATGTACAGTTTCATTGTCTTTTAATGAACATTATCCCCCCCCCTCTCTACAATCTGCTTTCCATGTGTTCTGTTTTTATGTCCATGTAGGGTTGCCGCGTGGGGGCCCTCCACAGGGAAGAGGACATCAGCGATGGTTGAGGCGTTGGATGGAACCCAGTAACATCCAAAGGCCGAAGCCTACACCTGAACCTTCACCCCCCACCCCCACCACCACCACCCACAGGAGGATGGGATGCCCCAGAGAGTCTGGTCCCTCCAAAGGTTTCTTCCTTCTTTCAGAGGGAGTTTTTCCTTGCCACAGTCGCCCCAGCTGTCCCTCGCACCAGATCACTTTGTTGGGCCCCAAACTGATCTGGTGCTATGGTCAGGCACTCTGCTTGCTCTCTAGGGTCAAAGGGTAAAACATTACCCTTTTAAAAAACCTTTGTTGTATTCATTCCTTGCTTGGCTTGTACCCTTAATCTGTGAATGAAGGAATTAACTAATGCAAATTAGGTTTCCATTTTGATAGTTGATGTTTTTACATGTGCTATATGACGTTTCCATGTCAGTTTGTCATCGATTATCACACCCAAACATTTAAATTCAGATGCTCTTTCAATATAAACTCCATCTATAGACAGAGAAACTTTTTCATAATTTTTTTTATTGACAAAAACCATGAACATAGATTTGTTCAAATTTAAGGATAAGATATTTTCCTGAAACCATCTTTTAAGTTTGACCATTTCATTTACTATGCTTTCTACTAAAAGCTTTTAATTTGTCTCCTGAACTAAAGAATTTTGTGTCATTTGCAAACAACACAAACTGACGTTTCACATATGTCG
>PIJE02000091.1:3897-89163 GCA_002895965.2 Coryphaenoides rupestris
TAACTGTAACCGATGGGTTCTGGGTTCGGAGGATCATTCAGAATTAATGACAACAAGTGCATCGCACACAACACAACTACAATAAGCCAATTCTATTGTAGATTGTGGACATGTAAGGCAGGCCAGGCCAGCTGAGGCTGCTTAAACCAGCCACCAAACACACACACACTCCACAAACTGTACAGATCTCTTCAAAACATGCATATAAAGCAGGACTCTTATATTAGAAAATAGCAGAGCGTTACATTCCCCTTTAAAATCCAAAACCTACTGTGTGTGTGTGTGTGACTGAAATATGTGTCTATTTTGGGTCTCTTTTATTATGTATCCTGTTTGAAGATGATTAATTGTTCATTGATGTTCTGTTATTGGTACAAGGTATTAATACAATTATTCCTTCCTTTCATCTAGTATGGCGGAGTTTGTTTACTTTGTGCTGGACCTAAGGGTGGGTGGAAAAATATACTTGATTGGTTTACAATGGAAAATAATCTTATTGAACGGAACATTTCTGTTTAATAACAATATAATTGAATCCTTTTCTTCTCCACTAAAAAATATTGGTTATAAGATTATAATGTAGAATTCCACCTTAAGAAAATTAACAAATACGCCACTTAATAGAATTGAGTACTTCTGAGTAGTAACATGGTAACACGTTTGTTAAATCTTTCCAATAAGAGCACATCACTTTAACTTTAAAGGGGTACTTGAAAAAATTGTTTGAGATCTGCACTAGATGGCTGACCACCAGCTAACTGCTAAAGAACATTAATGCCTGTTCATGAATGTGTGTAAAACCGTGTCCGAAAATCCATGTCTGGATTCAACATTGAGGCGGTTGGCTAAGGTCACGTATACAAGTTCAAGTTACTCTTTGTTACATGGCGAAACGCTTTGATGGTGATCTCTTCCGCCATTGGTTGGGGTTTTTTTTTTTTGGGTTTCAATTTTTTTATTTCTTTCTTTCATTCTTTTCTTCTCCCCTCATAAGAATATTCATAAAGCTAAATAGACTTCAACGGACAGACGGAAATTGGCAAAAACGAACACACAGTGAAATTTGACTTGATCTTTAATGGTTGGTTAATGTTAACCTTGCAACACCCACATGTACATTTATTATGAAATAAAAGTATGCCAGGAACAGACGTCAAACATTTGCATCTTCAGTGACGGCTACGTGTTTAAAAAAGAAAAGAAAAGAAAAAAGAGAACAATCATTACAGCTCTTGCGAGGTATTTTGTACACAAAAAGAAACCGATGACAAAGTGGAATGTTGAGTGCGTTCCGTTCTTGGACGTCGACGGAGAAGCATCTTCAGGCTCAGTGGCTATCTTTGCGAGAGACCGGTCTGTTCATCAAACTTTATACATATCAGCAACCTTTACTTTCGCCAAGCGAGTTACTTAGGAAACAACTTCTTGTTTGCAATCACGGCCTAACGAGTGGCAAAAGACCTCGTCTGAGAACGGAAGTCCGTTGCTTATCTGCTATCCATCTCTTTTGTCCTGCCGTTAAGTAGCTTTGATTATAGGCGTGTGTACATGTAACCAAAAAAAGCCTTGTGAGAAGTCGCGTCGAGTGTATCTCCTCTTGGGCTGCACCAGCACCGAGAGAGGAAACGCCTCCTTGTGTTAGACACGCTCCGCCAAAGAGTTGCCAAGGTGTGGATATCCTCTGCGGCTGCACACTGGGACCAGCACATAACACGCCTCAACGCGGGTAGCGGCACATCATCTAGACGCGTAAATGACAACATCCTCGCCTCGGTTGCTAGCAGGAGGTGGACCGAGAATGATCGGGGATGTCTGATGTGGGGGCGGTGTAGGAAGCTGACGAGGGATGTGAACGGGAGAGTGAAGTATAGACAACGAGCGCGCGGACAACACACCACGAAACACACGGCGAGCACCATGAGACGTGAAGTTAAACATGACATTTTGAGGTCTAATGACGAACGTGGGGATGAGGATCTGCGTACAGAGGGTTTTGGGCACTGGTAGGTTGTAGGAAGTGGCTTCGCATGTGCTCCTGTAACCGTTTAGGGGGAGGAGGAGGAGGAGGGCCTCCCGGACCTGGACCCAGTCTTGGGCGACATCTCTGAGCCGGACGTGTTCTCCGAGGTGGACGAAACTCCCTTCACGGAGGCCATGTCCCATCATGCTTTGCAGGAGAGCCTGGAGCAGCAGGAGGAGGGGCGGGCTCTGGGCGAGGACCCTCTGTCGGAGGTGGACTCCTGCTCTATGGCAACGGCCCCACAGACTGTGGTCTCGTCATCTGAGAGTTGTCCCATCACCATGACAACAGCCGTGGTGAGTTAGTGCTCCTGCCGTGTCATCGAGGCATGTGAAGCATTTTGGCTTCACATGGCTATACAGATAAGCATCAAAAAATAAATAAATCTGGGACCATGTCAAAGTCACATTATGTTGTGTTGAAGTCAATGTGATTGTCAAAGTTGACTTTGACATGAATCCTTTGAAGACTTATGTTATGAATGTAATTTTAACATTTCCATAGGTGTCTAATTTGCATGTAATTCTGTTTAAACATGTGCAGGACACCGAGGAAGGGGCAGAAACTGCAATAGATCCAGGGGGAGATGCTATTTTTGATATCCCACCAAGCATTCAAGATGTCGTCGACAACATCGGTGTCCAAATTCCGGCCAATCAGGCTGAAGGAGGCTCTGCCTCGGCCAACCAGGAGCTAGAATCCAGGGAGCAGATTGCAGAGAGAAGGCGGAGCTCACAGGCCACTGGGGGAGTGGCCGAAGAACAAGTGGAGGGGGCTGAGTTGAAAACACGCAAAGAAGTGGGGCCTGTGGATTCAGATCAGGTTACCACGGAGACGGAAGGAGAGGAAGGTATAGACGATGGAATGGGTCCGGTTGAGATCAATAGCTTTCACTCAACCCGTGAAAAAAGATGTTTTGAAGCAGCAACCACCACACAGCGTTGCAGGTCTTTATGCTGTAAACAGTGTAACTGTATAGCCTCTCTCATGTCTCTTTGCACACCTGTAGGCAGCCAGGTGAACGGTCACCCAGTGCGCTCTCTGCCTTCTGTGCGCCACGACATGCAGCGCTACCAGCGCGTGGACGAGCCCCTCCCTCCCAGTGAGTGTTTGTGTCCGCAGCAGAAGTGGTGGAACCTAGTTTATCTCAGTACCTTTACTCGAGTACTGTACCGAAGTACAAATCTGAGCCGAAGTACAAATCTCTCAATTATTGTACCTTTTTACTCCACTACATGTATCTGACAGGTTTAGTTACTGGTTACTTTGCAGATTAATATTAACAATACAAAATATAATCAACAAATAGACAACAAATATCTTTGAACATACATCATCCTGTGATGCACCTGGACACATGGTCAGTGATGTTCCCTGGGTTCCTCGGGTGTTTCGGGTCTTTCAACTATCAGACACCCTCCTACAGGCAACCCAGCCGGGGTTGATCAAGCCCCCACTTGTGTCCAGGTAGCTCTACCCCACCCACGGTTCTCCCCTCATGATCCACGAGCCATTTTGAGGCACCTTCCGCTGCCCCAGTGACCAACTTGATGGCCCTTCGTCTATAGGCCCCTGTGATGCCCAGTGTGTTCCAGGCCCTGTAGAGGGACTGGACTGCGAACCCTCTGCATCCCACCTCAATGGGCTCACACCTTGCTCTCCACCCATTGCTCCGTCATTCCTCCACCAGCTCAGCGTACTTTGCCCTCTTCCTCTCCTTGGCCTCCTCGATGCGGTCCTCCCCACTCCCGATTATGATATTATTATATCAATAAGGCTTTATTGGTCCCCAGGGGGAAATTCACAAGCTGCAACATTTAAACAATGAACATATTAATGCATCAATAATCATATGCACTTTCCATCTGTGAAAGGTAGTGAACCCATCAGGATCGTGGCCAAAACACTCCAGATTGCCGCCACTGCTGCAAAAAATAGCTGCCTTAAATCTCTATATATTTTTCAATAGCCATTTCTGATTCTATTAAATATGGGTGGATACATCCAGATAGGGGAAAGGCGAGTGTCGTAAACGCCATAAAAGTGAAGCTTGAAAGTGTCCGTGACAAGGTCAGCACCGAGTCCCTCTGAACAGCTCATCGGACTGACGGTGGCAGGAGCGTATTGTGACATGTTGTGCTCGGTCTGGATGGCCGGCCACTCATATCTGTAGCCTGATGAGGGAAGACGCTTTGAGTAGTTGTTGTGCAGTGCGTGTTGTGTTCTTTTTAAGACTATCTGTGACCTTTAACCCTTGTCACTATGGCCGGATGCTGCTCAGTGATTATGTCACTACTGTGTAGTCGAGGGGGAGTTTGAGGTTTGCTCAGTAGCAGCACCAGAGCTGGCTGTCATGTTGGAGATGTGGTGAATGATGGATCAGACACACCTGGAGAACGCTCGTAGGAGTGTACTGGTGCACCTTGAGGGTTGCAGTTTGCTCATGTGCTCAAGAAAATGATACATTTTTGTCAAGAAGTTTGACTTCAAGATTCACAAAGTTTAATTGTCACATACAGATACAGGATGTGCAGTGAAATGAATGAAGAGGCGATGCCCAGCGGAATGTGCAACAGAACAATGCAAATATCACAAATTGAAGACAAAGAATCTGAATATCCACACTATTTACAGCAAAAAGAGCAGCTTTTTTAAATTTATTTTTGGAATGAGAAAGACTTTTTCGTGCTGCTTCCCACGAAAAAGCGATTAGCAAAGTCAATAAAGTTGAGTCAGATTGAATGAACCGCCACAGTAAGTTTCCCCTTTCCAGACTGGGAGGCTCGGATCGACAGTCCACGGGCGGATCTTCTTTGTGGACCATGTGAACCGGACCACCACGTGGCAGAGGCCAACAGGGCCGCCGGCCCCCCAGGGCCTGACCCGCTCCAGCTCCATCCAGCAGATGAGCAGCTGAACCGCAGGTGGGGCTGTCTCTGACACACCCAGGCTCATGAGCTTCACGTAGCGGTGCTCATGCTAATGCTGTCAGCGTGCTGCCTTATCGTGCACTCAGGAAATGTCCTTTCTGGAACTAAATGTTCTATGTTCTAGTACTTTTGGTGGGAACACTGCTTTAGGGAAATGATTTGTCTCTCTGAAGTGTTTCCACCAAAAGTCCCCGGAACTGTTAGTCCCAGGAACTACTTTTCAAGGAACTCAATGTTCCTTCAGCCTGTTGCTGTCTACGTTTCCATTGAAGTATGAAAAAGCGACGGCTGTTTTTACATGTTTAATGTCTCCAAAACATGGATATTTTGAAGAACGTCCAAATGCACGCCTACAATCACCCACTTATCATAATCCCCCTCATCTGCGAACTGCCATATGCTACTTTAATTTTTACTTGGATTAATAAGTGAAACTTCATTATAATTGAATCATCTAAATACATTGGAAATTTGAGTGAAAGGACAGAGCATGCACTAGGCTATATGAGATTGGGGGTCTTTTTCACCCTCACAAGAAAATAAAAAATGTCCCCGGAACTTAATTTAGAAATGTGAAAATAAGGTTCCTAGTTCCTGGGGAAAGTGCCTGCGGTGGAAATGCTGCGTAGAAAGCTTAATGGTCAGTAGAAAGCACAATGGTAAGCAATGGTAATGGTAAGCAGCAACAGCACCGTCTCTGGTGAAACAGGGCTTTGCATGTAATTTTTCCGATTCATTCTCATTCTCAGTGACATCACTAATTTAATCACAGCAATTGCATGAACTGTATTTGGTGCTGACCTGGCTGACAAATTCATGTTGCGCAACTTAATGTAACTAATGATATTCATAACACAATTGTACAGTAGCAACTGCTGCTGATATATTCGTCGGATATACCGAGATATTTTCGTTTTGTTTGTTTGCATGGGTGAGAAGAACTTATTGTATTTTTCTTTGTGCGCCGTTACCTTGGAAAACACACTGAAGGTTCACGCAACCTGTCTGCTTCTCTGTCTTTTATCTGACTAAATTGGATCTGTAGAGGCAGATGACACTTAAAATGTCTCTCACCTCTCTTCATGTTGAGAGAAACAAGTTGCTAGAAATTGAGAGACAACTAATTAAATGCAAATGATTAGCATTTTCTAAAAGGAGCTGAAGGCTACCAGAAGAGTTCTGGTTCAGCTCCCCAGCAACAGCTCAAGACCCATTTCGGCTAAGTAGCACTGCGGTGCCTGGTTGATTCTGTGCCCCTGCCCAGGTACCAGAGCATCAGGAGAACCATTACCAACATTGACAGGACGGAGGAGAACCCGGTAGATCCCCCGCCAGACGCAGCGGACAGCGATCTGCTGCCTCACTCCCTCCACGGTCAGTTCACCACCTGGCCAGATGATCACAGCAGGGGTCAGAGAAGCCTCCTGAGCCAGAATGAACTTGTGTACTCAAGTGCTCATGTACTCATGTACTCATGTAATACATACATGTACTCATGTATGTATTAATGTGTCCTGTAATACATACATTAATGTGTACTCATGTAATACATACATGTACTCATGTATGTATTAATGTGTCCGCTCACTGGAGCCATGATCCAAGAACACAAGTATATGTGTTACTCAGGAAGACAGTGTGTCTGTGTCTGTTTTTGTGTGTGTGCCTGTGTGTGTATGTGTGTGTGTGTGTGTGTGTGTGTGTGTGTGTGTGTGTGAGTGTGTGCATGTGTGTGTGTGTGTGTGCGCCTGTGTGTGTGTGTGGGTGTGGGTGTGTGTGTGTGTGTGTGTGTGTGTGTGCGTGCAGATTACCGCAGAGAGAGTGTGGTGGGTCACTCCAGTAGTCGCTCCCGTCTGTCCCTGCTGCTCCAGTCTCCCAGCGCCAAGTTCCTCTGCAGCCCGGACTTCTTCACCGTGCTGCATTCCAACCCTGTGAGTCTGACCTTTAACCTTTAACCCCCCCTTTAAGGCTGTGAATGCCTTCCTTCCACCATGATGTAATAATGAATGCGATCCATTGACAAATGTTAATGCTCACTTTTTGACATGGTAACACCAATACAGAATAGCATAGGTACCTCCACAGTTTAGATAATGGATGCAATTTTTTACAAGTTTTGTCAAGTTTAGGCAGTGGATGGTCAGGTCAGGTTCTGGGGTAAAGCAGTGCTGCATGGGTGTCATCGCTGTATGGTTGAATGAAGAGTCAACGATTCAGTCCTGTTTCATCCCGAGTATAATCAAAACATATTAAATCAAAAACACAAAAAAAAAACCTAATTCCCACAAGTCTCTTTCATTAATGGCGTTCATGTAAATCTGGCCCATAAGATGTCCTCCCACGACACAGATCTCACCCGGGAAGGTATTTGAGCTTTTTCAAACCCAACCGAATGTAACTGTAGCAGTCCGTCTACAGCGGAGCGAGCCCGGCTCCTCCTCACCACATGACAATTATTTTGAGTGTTGCAGTGAGTGAGTATGTGTTGTTTTTCCACATGTGCCAAAATATTCCCCGGCACGGTAACCTAGCAACACTACTTTCTGGAACACACTTGATAGCTTGTCCTAATTCTGCAGTCATTGGCTGAATCCACACACACACACACACACACACACACACACACACACACCCGTCTCGAAGCCCGCCCTAATCCAAACACAGAGACTAGATATTCTGAATACTTCCCAGCGTGCTCAAGCGATTGTTTAGTTTGAGTTCAAAAGCTGTTGCCTGTGATTGTAAATAATGGCTGAATTTCAGAACAGAGTTGAGTTCAACACAGAGAACCATATTTAGAACCACCATCACCATTAGGCATACGTTTGATTAATATCAACAGCACTACATTTACATTTGGCAGATGCTTTTGTCCACTTACAATAAGTACATTTGTTGAAAGAGTAAAACAACAATATCTCGCTGGCGGGTTGAAGTATGTAAGTGCTAGCAATCCAAGGGGAGATGAGTTCATACCCTGATTGGGGTTCATACCCTTCCCGGGAAGGAGGGAAGCTATTTCCAAACATCACACAACAAGCACCAGAAAGCAAGAGTCTACAGACCCTTTTCACTGCAAGAAGAATCACAGGTGTAGCTCATCACAATAATGATGGGTCTAGCAGTGCACCAGTAGAGACACAACTAGTCCAGTAAATATACATGGACCACGCTGGTGCTGAGGCAGACATGAATGAAACCCACCTAACGTTAAAACGACAGGAACACGAAGTGACTTTACCCTGCATTCAAAATGGTTCTTATCCGAGTTATCTTGCTGTCAACCTGTTCTATTCTTATCTTTATGCACCACAGTGATATATTGCTGTCTCTCTTTCGGCAAATTTACTTTTTGTTAGTTGCTTTGGATAAAAGTGTCCAAATGCCCTAAATGTAAATGTAAATGAGAAGTCGTGTGGTGATGACATGACCCATGGTGTGGTTTGTGTTTGTGCCCAGAGTGCCTACCGCATGTTTACGAGCAACACGTGTCTGAAGCACATGATCAGCAAGGTGCGACGCGATGCGCACCACTTTGAGCGCTACCAGCACAACCGGGACCTGGTGGCCTTCCTCAACATGTTCTCCAACAAGCAGCTGGAGCTGCCGCGCGGCTGGGAGATGAAGCACGACCAGACCGGGAAGGTAGAGAGACAACCAGAGGGAGGGAGGGAGGGAGGGAGGGATAGAGGGAGGGAGGGACAGATGGAGGGACAGAGAGAGAGAGAGAGAGAGAGAGAGAGAGAGAGAGAGAGAGAGAGAGAGAGAGAGAGAGAGAGAGAGAGAGAGAGAGAGAGAGAGAGAGAAGAGAGAGAGAGAGAGAGAGAAGAGAGAGAGAGAGAGAGAGAGAGAGAGAGAGAGACAAACAAACACAAAGTGTGCTGGTGGGTGCGTGGTGGTGGTGGTGGTGGTGCTGGGGGTGGTGCTGGTGGTGGTGGTGGTGTGTGTGTGTGTGCCGGGCAGTAGAATTGACCTTTGATCTTCTCCACCCGTCCAGCCCTTCTTCGTGGACCACAACTGCCGCTCCACCACCTTCATCGACCCCCGCCTGCCCCTGCAGAGCTCTCGCTCCACCGGCCTGCTAGCGCACCGCCAACACCTCAGCCGCCAGCGCAGCCACAGCGCTGGGGAGGTGAGACCACCACCACCACCCTAACACCACCCTAACACCACCCTAACACCACTTAATACCCTACCACCACCCTGACACCGCCCTAACACCACCATTACACCACTTATTACCCTACCACAACCACCACACTAACACCACCCTACCACCACTTATTACCCTACCACCACCACCACCCTAACACCATCCTAACACCACTTATTACCTTACCATCACCACCACCACCCTAACACTGCCCTAACACCACCCTAACACCACTTATTACCCTACCACCACCACCACCACCACCCTAACACAACTTATTACCATACCACCACCACCCTAACACCACCCTACCACCACTTATTACCCTACCACCACCACCCTAACACCACCCTACCACCACTTATTACCCTACCACCACCACCACCACCACCCTAACACCATCCTAACACCACTTATTACCTTACCACCCTAACACTGCCCTAACACCACCCTAACACCACTTATTACCCTACCACCACCACCACCACCACCCTAACACAACTTATTACCATACCACCACCACCCTAACACCACCCTACCACCACTTATTACCCTACCACCACCACCCTAACACCACCCTACCACCACTTATTACCCTACCACCACCACCCTAACACCACCCTAACAAACACCCTACCACCACTACTAACTTACTCCATCTCCCCCACTACTCTCCCCCTACCTCCAACCTAGTGTTGGCCTCAGGCCTCTATCTATCTATCTCTCCGTGTCTCTTTCTCTCATACAGTCCCTCTGTCTCTCTGTCTCTCTATCACTCTGTCACTCTGTCTCTCTGTCTCTCTATCACACTGTCTCTCTGTCTCTATCTATCACTCTGTCTCTCTATCTATCACTCTGTCTCTCTGTCTCTCTGTCTCTCTATCACTCTGTCTCTCTGTCTCTCTATCACACTGTCTCTCTATCACACTGTCTCTCTGTCTCTCTATCACTCTGTCTCTCTATCTATCACTCTGTCTCTCTGTCTCTCTGTCTCTCTATCACTCTGTCTCTTTATCTATCACTCTGTCTCTCTGTCTCCCTGTCTCTCTATCTATCACTCTGTCTCTCTGTCTCTATCTATCACCCTGTCTATCTATCACACTGTCTCTCTGTCTCTCCATCTTTCTCTCTCTCTGTCTCTCTATCTATCACCCTGTCTCTCTATCTATCACACTGTCTCTCTGTCTCTCTGTCTCTATCTATCACACTGTCTCTCTGTCTCTCTGTCTCTATCTATCACTCTGTCTCTCTATCTATCACACTGTCTCTCTGTCTCTCTGTCTCTCTATCACTCTGTCTCTCTATCTATCACACTGTCTCTCTGTCTCTCTGTCTCTATCTATCACACTGTCTCTCTATCTATCACACTGTCTCTCTATCTATCACACTGTCTCTCTGTCTCTCTGTCTCTATCTATCACACTGTCTCTCTGTCTCTCTGTCTCTATCTATCACTCTGTCTCTCTATCTATCACACTGTCTCTCTGTCTCTCTGTCTCTATCTATCACACTGTCTCTCTGTCTCTATCTATCACACTGTCTCTCTGTCTCTCTGTCTCTCTATCACTCTGTCTCTCTATCTATCACACTGTCTCTCTGTCTCTCTGTCTCTATCTATCACTCTGTCTCTCTATCTATCACACTGTCTCTCTGTCTCTCTGTCTCTATCTATCACACTGTCTCTCTGTCTCTATCTCTGTCTCTATCTATCACACTGTCTCTCTGTCTCTCTATCACTCTGTCTCTCTATCTATCACACTGTCTCTCTGTCTCTCTGTCTCTATCTATCACTCTGTCTCTCTATCTATCACACTGTCTCTCTGTCTCTCTGTCTCTCTATCACTCTGTCTCTCTATCTATCACACTGTCTCTCTGTCTCTCTGTCTCTATCTATCACTCTGTCTCTCTATCTATCACACTGTCTCTCTGTCTCTCTGTCTCTCTCTCTCTCTGTCTCTCTATCTATCACACTCTCTCTGTCTCTCTATCACTCTGTCTCTCTATCTATCATACTGTCTCTCTGTCTCTCTATCTATCATACTGTCCCTCTGTCTCTCTATCTATCACCCTCCCTCCCTCTGGTTGTCTCTCTACCTTCCCGGTCTGGTCGTGCTTCATCTCCCAGCCACGCGGCAGCTCCAGCTGCTTGTTGGAGAACATGTTGAGGAAGGCCACCAGGTCCCGGTTGTGCTGGTAGCGCTCTCTGTCTCCCTGTCTCTCTATCTATCACTCTGTCTCTCTGTCTCTCTGTCTCTCTGTCTGTCTCTCTATCTATCACTCTGTCTCTCTGTCTCTCTGTATCTCTGTCTCCCTGTCTCTCTGTCTCTCTATCTATCACTCTGTCTCTCTGTCTCCCTGTCTCTCTGTCTCTCTATCTATCACTCTGTCTCTCTGTCTCCCTGTCTCTCTGTCTCTCTATCTATCACTCTGTCTCTCTGTCTCTCTGTCTCTCTGTCTCTCTGTCTCCCTGTCTCTCTGTCTCTCTATCTATCACTCTGTCTCTCTGTCTCCCTGTCTCTCTATCTATCACTCTGTCTCTCTGTCTCTCTGTCTCTCTGTCTCTCTGTCTCCCTGTCTCTCTGTCTCTCTATCTATCACTCTGTCTCTCTGTCTCCCTGTCTCTCTGTCTCTCTATCTATCACTCTGTCTCTCTGTCTCCCTGTCTCTCTGTCTCTCTATCTATCACTCTGTCTCTCTGTCTCTCTGTCTCTCTGTCTATCTCTGTCTCTGTCTCTCTGTCTCTCTGTCTCTCTATCTATCACTCTGTCTCTCTGTCTCTCTGTCTCTCTATCTATCACTCTGTCTCTCTGTCTCCCTGTCTCTCTATCTATCTCTCTGTCTCTCTGTCTCTCTGTCTCTCTGTCTCTCTGTCTATCTATCACTCTGTCTCTCTGTCTCTCTGTCTCTCTATCTATCACTCTGTCTCTCTGTCTCTCTGTATCTCTGTATCTCTGTCTCCTCTGTCTCTCTGTCTCTCTGTCTCTGTCTCTCTGTCTCTCTCTCTGTCTCTCTGTCTCTCTGTCTCTCTCTCTGTCTCTCTGTCTCTCTGTCTCTCTGTCTCTCTCTCTGTCTCTCTATCTATCACTCTGTCTCTCTGTCTCTCTGTCTCTCTATCTATCACTCTGTCTCTCTGTCTCTCTATCTCTCTATCTATCACTCTGTCTCTCTGTCTCTCTATCTCTCTCTCTATCTATCTCTCTGTCTCTCTGTCTCTATCTATCACCCTGTCTCTCTATCTATCACACTGTCTCTCTGTCTCTCTGTCTCTATCTATCACACTGTCTCTCTGTCTCTCTGTCTCTATCTATCACTGTCTCTATCTATCACACTGTCTCTCTGTCTCTCTGTCTCTATCTATCACTCTGTCTCTCTATCACTGTCTCTCTATCTATCACACTGTCTCTCTGTCTCTCTGTCTCTATCTATCACACTGTCTCTCTGTCTCTCTGTCTATCTATCACACTGTCTCTCTATCTATCACACTGTCTCTCTGTCTCTCTGTCTCTATCTATCACTCTGTCTCTCTATCTATCACACTGTCTCTCTGTCTCTCTGTCTCTATCTATCACTCTGTCTCTCTATCTATCACACTGTCTCTCTGTCTCTCTATCACTCTGTCTCTATCTATCACACTGTCTCTCTGTCTCTCTGTCTCTATCTATCACTCTGTCTCTCTATCTATCTATCACTCTGTCTCTCTATCTATCACACTGTCTCTCTGTCTCTCTGTCTCTATCTATCACTCTGTCTCTCTATCTATCACACTGTCTCTCTGTCTCTCTATCACTCTGTCTCTATCTATCACACTGTCTCTCTGTCTCTATCTATCACTCTGTCTCTCTATCTATCACACTGTCTCTCTGTCTCTCTGTCTCTCCGTCTCTCTCTCTCTCTGTCTCTCTATCTATCACACTCTCTCTGTCTCTCTATCACTCTGTCTCTCTATCTATCATACTGTCTCTCTGTCTCTCTATCTATCATACTGTCCCTCTGTCTCTCTATCTATCACCCTCCCTCCCTCTGGTTGTCTCTCTACCTTCCCGGTCTGGTCGTGCTTCATCTCCCAGCCACGCGGCAGCTCCAGCTGCTTGTTGGAGAACATGTTGAGGAAGGCCACCAGGTCCCGGTTGTGCTGGTAGCGCTCTCTGTCTCCCTGTCTCTCTATCTATCACTCTGTCTCTCTGTCTCTCTGTCTCTCTGTCTGTCTCTCTATCTATCACTCTGTCTCTCTGTCCTCTCTCTATCATCTCTGTCTCTCTGTCTCTCTGTCTCTCTATCTATCACTCTGTCTCTCTGTCTCCCTGTCTCTCTGTCTCTCTATCTATCACTCTGTCTCTCTGTCTCTCTGTCTCTCTATCTATCTCTCTGTCTCCCTGTCTCTCTGTCTCTCTATCTATCACTCTGTCTCTCTGTCTCCCTGTCTCTCTGTCTCTCTATCTATCACTCTGTCTCTCTGTCTCTCTGTCTCCCTGTCTCTCTGTCTCTCTATCTATCACTCTGTCTCTCTGTCTCCCTGTCTCTCTGTCTCTCTATCTATCACTCTGTCTCTCTGTCTCCCTGTCTCTCTGTCTCTCTATCTATCACTCTGTCTCTCTGTCTCTCTGTCTCTCTGTCTCTCTGTCTCTCTGTCTCCTGTCTCTCTGTCTCTCTATCTATCACTCTGTCTCTCTGTCTCTCTGTCTCTCTATCTATCACTCTGTCTCTCTGTCTCTCTGTCTCTCTGTCTGTCTCTCTATCTCTCTGTCCTGTCTCTCTGTCTCTGTCTCTCTGTCTCTCTGTCTCTCTGTCTCTCTATCTATCACTCTGTCTCTCTGTCTCTCTGTATCTCTGTATCTCTGTCTCTCTCTGTCTCTCTGTCATCTCTCTATCTATCACTCTGTCTCTCTGTCTCCCTGTCTCTCTGTCTCTCTGTCTCTCTGTCTCTCTATCTATCACTCTGTCTCTCTGTCTCTCTGTCTCTCTGTCTCCCTGTCTCTCTGTCTCTCTATCTATCACTCTGTCTCTCTGTCTCCCTGTCTCTCTGTCTCTCTATCTATCACTCTGTCTCTCTGTCTCCCTGTCTCTCTGTCTCTCTATCTATCACTCTGTCTCTCTGTCTCTCTGTCTCTCTATCTATCACTCTGTCTCTCTGTCTCTCTATCTATCACTCTGTCTCTCCTGTCTCTCTGTCTCTCTATCTATCACTCTCTGTCTCTCTATCTATCACTCTGTCTCTCTGTCTCTCTATCTATCACTCTGTCTCTGTCTCTCTGTCTCTCTGTCTCTCTGTCTCTCTGTCTCCCTGTCTCTCTGTCTCTCTATCTATCACTCTGTCTCTCTGTCTCCCTGTCTCTCTGTCTCTCTATCTATCACTCTGTCTCTCTGTCTCTGTCTCTCTGTCTCTCTATCTATCACTCTGTCTCTCTGTCTCTCTGTCTCTCTATCTATCACTCTGTCTCTCTGTCTCTCTGTCTCTCTGTCTCTCTGTCTCTCTGTCTCTCTGTCTCTGTCTCTCTGTCTCTCTGTCTCTCTGTCTCTCTATCTATCACTCTGTCTCTCTGTCTCTCTGTCTCTCTGTCTCTCTGTCTCTCTGTCTCTCTGTCTCTCTGTCTCTCTATCTATCACTCTGTCTCTCTGTCTCTCTGTCTCCCTGTCTCTCTGTCTCTCTATCTATCACTCTGTCTCTCTGTCTCTCTGTCTCTCTATCTATCACTCTGTCTCTCTGTCTCCCTGTCTCTCTGTCTCTCTATCTATCACTCTGTCTATCTGTCTCTCTATCTCTCTGTCTCTTTATCTATCACTCTGTCTCTCTGTCTCTCTTCCTCTCTTCTTCTCGTCCCTGTCTCTCTGTCTGTCTCTCTGTCCTCTCTGTCTCTCTCTCTCTGTCTCTCTGTCTCTCTCTGTCTCCCTGTCTCTCTCTCTCTCTCTCTGTCTCTCTGTGTCTCTCTGTCTCTCTGTTTCTCCCTGTCTCTGTCTCTCTCTGTCTCTCTGTCTCTCTGTCTCTCTCTGTCTGTCTCTCTCTCTCTGTCTCTCTGTCTCTCTGTCTCTCTGTCTCGTCTCTCTGTCTCTCTGTCTCTCTGTCTCTCTGTCTCTCTGTCTCCTCTCTGTCTCTCTGTCTCTCTGTCTCTGTTCTCTCTCTCTCTCTCTCTCTCTCTCTCTCTGTCTCTCTGTCTCTCTCTCTCTCTCTATCACTCTGTCTCCTGTCTCTCTGTATCTCTGTCTATCTGTCTCTCTGTCTCTCTGTCTCTCTGTCTCTCTGTCTCTCTATCTATCACTCTGTCTCTCTGTCTCTCTGTCTCTCTATCTATCACTCTGTCTCTCTGTCTCTCTGTCTCTCTGTCTCTCTATCTATCACTCTGTCTCTCTGTCTCTCTATCTCTCTATCTATCACTCTGTCTCTCTGTCTCTCTGTATCTCTGTATCTCTGTCTCTCTGTCTCTCTGTCTCTCTGTCTCCCTGTCTCTCTGTCTCTCTCTCTCTCTATCTATCTCTGTCTCTCTGTCTCCCTGTCTCTGTGTCTCTCTATCTTCACTCTGTCTCTCTGTCTCTCTATCACTCTGTCTCTCTGTCTATCACTCTGTCTCTCTGTCTCTCTATCTATCACTCTGTCTCTCTGTCTCTCTGTCTGTCTGTCTCTCTATCTATCACTCTGTCTCTCTGTCTCTCTATCACTCTGTCTCTCTGTCTCTCTGTCTGTCTCTCTATCTATCACTCTGTCTCTCTGTCTCTCTGTCTGATTGGGTGTTGATGTAAATTAAGTTTTGTGGCTGTTTTCTGACGGGGCGCTGATATATATTCTCCAGGCTGATATCTGATTGGGTGTTGGTGTAAATATATTGTCAGGGCTGTTCTCTGATTGGCTGTTGGTTTCACACCTGATCTAATCTGACCTGTAGCCTCCCTCCCTGGTGTTGCAGGTAGTGGACGACTCACGGACACCCTCCCCCCCCATCCTGCCACGCCCGTCCAGCACATTCAGCGGGTCCACTCGGAACCAGTACCAGGACCTGGTGCCTGTGGGTGGGTCACACACACACACACACACACACATGCACACATGCACACACACACACACACACACACACACACACACACACACACACACACACACACACACACACACACACACACACACACACACACGCATACCACGATTGATTGTTGTGCCTCCTTCCCCAGCCTATAATGACAAGATAGTGGCGTTTCTACGGCAACCAAACATCGTCGACATCCTGCAAGAGAGGCAGCCAGAGCTCGCTAGAAACCACTCACTGAAGTACACCCCATCTATCTATATATATATCTATATTATATATATATCTATATATAGATAGATAAATAAATAAATAGATATTTTCTATTATCGTTTTTTTATTATATAGTTAATTTTTTTCTCTATTTCTTGCTCTTATTTATTCTCTCTTCATGACATTATTTTTCTAAACATTTCCGCCATCTCTCTTTTACATGTAACATATATCCCTTCTTCCCTTCCCTCTCTCTCTCTCTCTCTCTCTCTTTCAATTCATCTCTGTCTCTGTTTGCCCTCACTTTCCCCCGTCGCCCCTCCCTCTATTTCTCACGCTCTCTCCCAATCCATCTCTGTCTCTCACACCCCGTTTTTCTCTCCCCTCTCACCCCTCCTCCTATCACTCTCTCTGCTTTCTCTCTCTATCCCTCCTCTGTGTCTATGTCCCTCTCTCCTCTCTCTCTCTCTCCCTCTCTTTCTTCCTCTCCTCTCTCTCTTCCCCTCTTCTCCCTCCTCTCCTCTCTCTCTCTCTCTCTCTCTCTCTCTCTCCTCTCTCCTCTCTTCATCTTCTCTCCTCTCCCTCTCTCTCCCTCTCCCTCCTCCTCTCTCTCTCTCTCTCTCTCCTCTCCTCTCTCTCTCTCTCTCTCCACCTCCTCCTCTCTCTCTCTCTCTCTCTCTCTCTCTCTCTCTCTCCTCTCTCCTCTTTCTTTCCTCTCTCTCCCCTCTACCCCTCTCTCTCTCTCTCTCTCTCTCTCTCTCTCTCTCTCTCTCTCTCCCAGACTCTTTTCCTCTCCTCCTCCTCCTCCTCCTCCTCCTCTCTCCTCCCTCCTCTCTCCTCTCTCTCTCTCTCTCCTCTCTCTCTCTCTCTCCTCTCTCCTCTCTCTCTCCTCTCTCTCTCTCTCTCTCTCTCTCTCTCCTCTCTCTCTCTCTCTCTCTCCCCCTCTCTCTGTGTCTGTCTCTCTCTCTCCCTCCTCCTCCTCTGTGTCTGTCTCTCCTCTCTCTCTCCCCCCTCCTCTCCTGTCTTGCCCCTCTCTCCTCTCCTCCTCTCTCCCTCCTTTCTTCTCCCTCTCCTCCTCTCTCCTCCTCCTCTCTTCTCCTCTCCTCCTCTCCTTCCTCTCCCTCTCTGCTCTCTCCTCTCCTCCTCTCTCCTCTCTCTCTCTCTCTCTCCTCTCTTCCTCTCTTCTCCCCTCCTCCTCTCTCCTCTCTCTCTCTCAGGTCTCTCTCTCTCTCACTCACTCACTCACTCACTCACTCACTCACTCACTCTCACTCACTCACTCACTCACTCACTCACTCACTCACTCACTCACTCTCACTCACTCACTCACTCACTCTCCACTCTCTCTCTCTCTCTCTCTCTCTCTCTCTCACCTCTCCTCCTTGTGTCTATGTCCCTCTCTCCTCTCTCCCCTCCCCTCTGTGTATATGTCCCTCTCTCTCCTCTCTTGCTCTCACTCCTCTCTATGTCTATGTCTCCTCTCTCCTCTCTCTCCCTCTCTCTCTGTCCATCTCTCTCTCCTCTCCTCTCTCTCTCCCTCCTCTCTCTGTCCATCTCTCTCTCCTCTCTCTCCCTCCCTCCTCTCTGTGTCTGTCTCTCTCTCCTCTCGCTCTACCCCTCCTCTGTGTGTCCATGTTTCTCTTCTCTCCCTCTCTCCCTCATCTTTGTGCTTATGTCTCTCTCTCTCCTCTCTCTCTCTCCCTCCTCTCTGTGTCTATGTCTCTCTGTCAGAGTCTGACCTTGCTCTCGACCACCTCCCCAATCACAATCATCTTCACTCATCCTCCACACGGTTAACCTTTAAGCCTCATAGATTTCCTCAGTTAACCCTGTGCGTGTGTGTGTGTGTGTGTGTGTGTGTGCATGTGTGTGTGTGTGTTGTGTGTGTGTGTGTGTGTGTGTGTGTGCTGTGTGCCTGTGTGCGTGTGTGTGTGTGTGTGTGTGTGTGTGTGTGTGTGTGTGTGTGTGTGTGTGTGTGTGTGTGTGTGTGTGTGTGTGCAGGGAAAAGGTACAGTTTATCCGTAGCGAGGGTGTCTCTGGACTCGCTCGCCTCTCCAGCGATGCTGATCTCGTCATGCTGCTGAGGTGAGCCTTCCGTGGCCTGCATGGATGGTAATGCGTATGTGTGTGTGTGTGTGTGTGTGTGTGTGTGGACGTGCCTTCATCTGTCTTCGTCTGGTGTGTGGGGTTGTGGCTTATAAAAACTAAAACACTTTTAATGGTGCGAGTGTTTCTGTTAATGCATTTCTGCAAGCAGCATTTGAGACATGGTATTTGTGTATTATGTTATTATTTTTAATTGTTTAGTTTTTTTATTGTTTGTTTTATGAAAGTATATTAATATTCATGTCATTGTAAATTGTTTTGAAATGTTCCCAAAAGAAAGTGTTAGGAAATAGGAAAGTGTGAATACGTTATCATCCAATCAGAAAGATGCTTACTGAAGTTGTGTTGCCTTTCCTCTCCAGCTTGTTTGAAGAGGAAGTGATGTCATATGTCCCTCCTCATGCACTGCTGCATCCAGGATATGCTCTCTCCTCCCCTCAGAGCTCTCCTGGTGGGTCACACTCTCTCACACACACACACACACACACACACACACACACACACACCGACACACACACATGCACGTGCACATAGATACACATGCACGCACGCAGGCACGCACATGCATGTACACACACGTGCACACATGCATACACACATGCACTCAGCACGCATGCACGCACACACACCCATGCACAAACACACATGGGTGTTTGTTGTTACCTTGCATGGTTGACTCTGCCATCGGTGTATGAATGGGTGAATGTGAGGCAATACTGTAAAGCACTTTGGATAAAAGCGCTATATAAATGCAATCCATTTACTATTTATTAGCATGCATATTGGCATGCACACACATACCCCCCCCCCACACCACACACACACACACATAAATATTAGTTCTGCAGGACCCAGCCTCTCTGACCCTGTCTGTCTGTGTTCTGTGTCCGTTGGTCTGTCTGTGGCTGCACCTCAGGCACCCAGAGAGCCAACGCCCGCGCGCCAGCCCCCTACAAGAGAGACTTTGAGGCCAAGCTGAGGAACTTCTACAGGAAGCTGGAGACCAAGGGCTATGGCCAGGGACCCGGGAAAGTCAAGTACGTGACGGGCCTCCAGGGCTGGGTTATACACTCACAGGAGAACGGTCCCACGTCTATGACATCATCAAGCTGCTGCCATGAGAGTCACAGAGCAGAGGACCTGAGCTCTGAGAACTGCGGAGGAGGAAAAAAAGTCTCCATATCTGTACTAATATTGAAATGTCACATCTTAATCTCATCAAATGCAGTCAATCTCAGCTGTACGGACTACCCTCAGCTAAGCCATTTTCGAAAGATTAATATAAGGTCCGTGTGCGTGTGTCTGTGCGTGTGCGTGTGTGTATGTGTGTGTGCATGTGTGTGTATGCTTGCACGTGTGTGTGTGTGTGTGTGTGTCCGTCCAGGTTGATAATTCGCAGGGACCACCTGCTGGAGGATGCGTTCAACCAGATCATGTGTTACTCCCGTAAGGACCTGCAGAGGAGCAAGCTGTATGTGGGCTTCGTGGGGGAGGAAGGGTGAGCCAGCTACTCTCTACTACTGTACCATGAGCCCGGGTTTAAAGGTGCAACACGTAGGATTTGGTGGTATCCCATGGTGAGGTTGGTCATATTGCCACCAGCTAAACACCTCTGTCTACACCCCCCCCCTCCCAAATGATTCATAGTTTAAGGTATACACACATGAAAACATAGTTATGAATATTATATTCCATTCCACTGGGTGCCTCTGAGTTCTATACACTGCACCTTTAAAGGCAAGCTGTCAGAAGTATGATGATGATGACGACAGTGATGTTGTTGATGATGATGATGATGACAGTGATGTTGTTGATGATGATGATGATGATTATGACGACAGTGATGTTGATGATGATGATGACGACAGTGATGTTGTTGATGATGATGATGATGATGACGACAGTGATGTTGTTGATGATGATGATGTTGACGACAGTGATGTTGTTGATGATGATGATGATGGTGACGACAGTGATGTTGTTGTTGATGATGACAGTGATGTTGTTGATGATGATGATGACAGTGATGTTGTTGATGATGATGATGACGACAGTGATGTTGTTGATGATGATGATGACAGTGATGTTGTGATGATGATGATGATGACGACAGTGATGTTGTTGATGATGATGATGACGACAGTGATGTTGTTGTTGATGATGATGACAGTGATGTTGTTGATGTGATGATGATGACGACAGTGATGTTGTTGATGATGATGATGTTGACGACAGTGATGTTGTTGATGATGATGATGATGATGGTGACGACAGTGATGTTGTTGATGATGATGATGATGATGGTGACGACAGTGATGTTGTTGATGATGACAGTGATGTTGTTGATGATGATGACAGTGATGTTGTTGTTGATGATGATGATGATGACAGTGATGTTGATGATGATGATGACGATGACAGTGATGTTGTTGATGATGATGATGATGTTGACGATGATGTGATAGTAATGGTTATAGAAATACTAATAGTAGTATTGTTGTTATTGTTGTCTTGTATTGCTATGCAACCTGGCACAAGAATTCGGGATTAATAAAGTTTTATCTTATCTTATTATTCATATTCAGCATCCACACAGGCAAACCGATTGCCTTTGCAGTAGTTCGTGGTACTATTAGGAGTATATGCGTAGCTGTAGTGGTATTGTTGTATTGTAGGAGTAGTAGTAGTCATGGTAGTAGTAGTTATAGAAGTAATTTCCTCCATAATGTTTTAGTTTATCTCATAACGACAGTGATGTTGTTGATGATGACGACAGTGATGTTGTTGAAGATGATGATGACGACAGTGATGTTGTTGATGATGATGATGACGACAGTGATGTTGTTGATGATGATGACAGTGATGTTGTTGAAGATGATGGATGACCCGACAGTTGATGTTGTGGATGATGACGACAGTGATGTTGTTGATTGGATGACAGTTTTGATTGTTGTTGATGATGACGACAGTGATGTTGTTGATGATGATGTTGTTGATGATGATGATGATTATCTTATGTTATTATTCATATTCAGCATCCACACAGGCAAGCCGATTGCCTTTGCAGTAGTTGGTGGTACTATTAGTAGTATACCCGTAGCTGTAGTGGTATTGTTGTATTGTAGGAGTAGTAGTAGTCGTGGTAGTAGTAGTTATAGAAGTAATTTCCGCCATAATGTTTTAGTTTATCTCAATGTATTTAACACATGTACTATATATTTTATGTGTGTGCTCCATCTGTGTGTGTGTGTGTGTGTGCGTGTGTGTTCCAGGCTGGACTACAGCGGCCCCTCCAGAGAGTTCTTCTTCCTGGTTTCCAGGGAGCTGTTCAACCCTTATTATGGTCTGTTTGAGTACTCGGCCAACGACACGTACACCGTCCAGATCAGCCCCATGTCCGCCTTCGTAGACAACCACCACGAGTGGTGAGGTTACTGTCTGTCTGTCTCTGACCTTGTTCACAGATCGTTTAGAATCTCTCAGTTGTGAGATTGTGATCTAAATACAAGCGTTATTGTACGAGGAATATATATACAACCGTTGTCTGACCACCTTCCGGAGGTGGTGTACACTACATTAAATCTAGATGTCCAAGAGATTATCATCGGTTATCATCCAGACCAAATCTCTCACGTAAGCGTTGTCAAGTCACATGCTTAGCTCAGACAACGCGGTCATCAACCAGTATACAGCAAGAGGGGGGGGGGTGGAAAATGCAATATATATCTGGAGCAATACAAGTTTTAGCCCTTGTGGATATTATTCAATTTGCCCATTGTTTGCCTTTCGTGTCAACAGATTAGTTTCTGAATCTAAATACAATTGGTAAAAAAAGTGGTTGTAGGATCTAGATATTTCTCTTTTTTAAATGGGGCCTGTCTGTCCATCCATGGGTTTGTCTGCATGTCTGTCTGTCTGTCCTCATGGATGTCAGTGTGACCTTACATCTGTCTGCCTCCCTATCTGCCTATCGTTCATCTGTTCTATCCATCTGTCTGTCCGTCTGCTCTTCTCGATGTCAGTAGGACCTTAAATCTGTCCACCTGTCTGTCCGTCCATCTGTCTATCTGTTCCTCGTCCTCTCCGTCTCTATGTCTGTCTGTCCACATCGATGTCAGTGTGACCGTACTTAGTCGTCATGGTAATGTTGTTGTTGTTGTTATTGTTATTTTATGTTATGGTATACTACTTCCTGGTCTCTGTCTCCACCACCCACTGGGCCTCATGCTGCTGTTTCTGCTGCCCAGGTTCCGGTTCAGTGGGCGTATCCTGGGCCTGGCCCTGGTCCATCAGTACCTCCTGGATGCCTTCTTCACCCGGCCCTTCTACAAGGGCCTGCTGCGCATGTGAGTCATCCACATCTAATCTTGTCTAATATAATATAAACTAATCTAGTCTAGTCTACTCTAATCTAATCACATCTACTCTAATCTAATCTAGTCTTGTCTAATATAATATACACTAATCTAGTCTAGTCTACTCTAATCTAATCACGTCTACTCTAATCTAGTCTAATCTAATGTAGTCTAAAATAATCCAGTCTAATATAATATAGTCTGATCTAGATTAATCCAGTTTAGTCTAAATGTATCTAGTCTAGTCTAGTCTAGTCTAATAGAATTGTGTTGTGGGGTGTCCTTCATGTCGGCTGTTAGTTCATATGCTGCTGTACTGGGACTTCCCTGGTTAAATAAAGGTTAAAGTAGAACAATAAGAAGCATGTTGTTAATTTCATTGGAAACAAAAGGCTAATGCTGCCTCAAGACATCATGTTGGTATGCTCCAGCCTTAGCCTTAGATGACTCGCCCATTTCCTGCAGCAGTTTGACCTTATTCTGCCAACCAACTCGCTTCTTAATATCATTTATTTAAAGACTGACTTTTCAAAAATGAAATCTTTAGTGCAGTCGGAGACCAGCGGCTCGTCCGTTGGGCTCCCAAAGGCAAAGCAGTAACAGACTCTGTGGCTCCGTGGTCCATGTCCTCCATCGCCTGTATCTGGCTTGAGATGAAACTGTCTCCTAAATACTTTGGTACTTCCAGATCCCCTGCTAGGGTCTTATCCTCAGCCCTTGTGTTCACTCTAAATGATGCTGCTGGGACCTGATGGGCCCCCGTCAGGTTCTCTCAGTCGGAAGCTGGCTTGGCTCCGAGCAGCAAGGGGCTCCGACCTCCACATTGATAGCATTGTCCAAGAAAAACCACGTCGGCCTGCCAAGTGACTGAACGCCCTTAATGGTAAATGGTTAATGGATTGTATTTATAAAGCACTTTTATCCAAAGCGCTTTACAGTTGCCTCACATTCAAGGTAACAACCAACATGTCAGGAGCAGTTAAAGTTAGGCGTCTTGCTCAGGGACACTTAGCTAGGCGGTGCCTGGGGATTGAAC
Source organism: Coryphaenoides rupestris (assembly GCA_002895965.2). Lineage (NCBI taxonomy): Eukaryota > Metazoa > Chordata > Actinopteri > Gadiformes > Macrouridae > Coryphaenoides > Coryphaenoides rupestris. Next base: position 27,723 of record PIJE02000091.1, read on the forward strand.
CAGCAACCTTCCTGTTGCCAGACAACCACTTGCAGGCGAGTTCACATGAAGACCTTTAGCACCAATCAGTTTTGAACGAATGCAATACATTATGTATTGCACCTGTGAGTCACACATCAATGTCTTCCCTGTGGCTGTAGCCTCAGGCCACATATTTGGAATAATCCAGGGCGATGGATGCTTGGAATAATCCTACGTTTTTTCATGCATCATTCACCTGCTGCAGGGATTTCCTCTCTAATCCATCGATCTAGTCTCTAACCTCTGCACCGTGGGTCACCCTGCAGCCCGTGTGAGCTGAGCGACCTGGAGTTCCTGGATGAGGAGTTCCACCAGAGCCTGCAGTGGATGAAAGACAATGACATCGAGGACATGCTGGACCTCACCTTCACCGTCAACGAGGAGGTCTTTGGACAGGTGGGGCTCCGGAGGGAGGGAGGGAGGGGCTGGTTTCTTTGTTAGATGGGTGAACGCTTGATCAGATGGATAGATGGATGGATGGATGGATGATATGGAGGGTACATCAGATGGATGGATGGATGATATGGAGGGTTGATCCGATGGATAGATGGATGGATGGATGGACGGAGGGTTGATCACATGATAGATGGATGGACCGATGGATAGTTGATCAAATGGTGGATGGATGGATGGATGGATGGAGGGTTGATCAGATGGTGGGTGGATAGATGGAGGGAGGGAGGGAGCAAGTGAGTGATTGATGAGTGGGTGGGTGCACAGATGGTTGGATGGCTGAAGTGTGTGTGTGTGTGTGTGTGTGTGTGTGTGTTGTGTGTGTGTGTGTGTGTGTGTGTGTGTGTGTGTGTGTGTGTGTGTGTGTGTGTGTGTGTGTGTGTGTGGTGTGTGTGTGTGTGATGATATAAAACATATCTGTTCATCTTTCAGTTTACTTTTCTCTGTATTTCTGCCTTCCTGCCTGTCTGCCTCTCTGCCTGTCCACCCCTATTTCTCATGTCTGCCTTCCTGCCTGTCTGCCTCTCTGCCTGTCCACCCCTATTTCTCATGTCTGTCTTTCTGTCTGTCTGTCTGTGCAGATAACAGAGAGGGAGTTGAAGCCAGGAGGGGCGGGCATCCCGGTGTCTGAGAAGAACAAGAAGGAGTACATCGAGCGCATGGTGAAGTGGCGTATCGAGAGGGGCGTGTCCCAGCAGACGGAGAGCCTGGTGCGGGGCTTCTACGAGGTACTAGACCCCGCCTGGAGGACATATAGACTGGTCCTCACTCCAACACTGGGGCCTGGGAAACACATCACCCGACGTTGACAGCAACAAACATATGCAGTACATACGGCCCAGCATATCTTCCTAGTAAAAAACGCACTCAGTCAAAACATGATAAACAAACTAAAAACAAAGTATAACTCTGCAAAAAAACCCAAAACTAAACTCTCCTGAACTAAAATATACTATGTATACCAACTATAAAGTGTGTGCATGTGTGTCCGTGCATATACTGTATGTGTGTGTGTGTGCGTGCATGTTTTATGTGTGTGTGTGTGTGTGTGTGTGTGTGTGTGTGTGTGTGTGTGTGTGTGTGATGTATGTGTGTGCAGGTGGTGGACGTGCGGCTGGTATCCGTGTTTGATGCCAGGGAGCTGGAGCTGGTGATTGCCGGGACGGCGGAGATCGACCTGGCGGACTGGAGAAACAACACAGAGTACAGAGGAGGTGAGGAGGGAGGGAGAGAGGGAGGGGTGGAGAGATGGCGAGATGGAAGGCTGCAGGAGCCAGAGATGGAGGGCTTGTTCCACCGTGGAGTTTACATCTCAACAGACACCATTCATTAGTGGACCGCAAATGGACAGAATTAAATGGCATTCGTATGAAAGGCTGGCTGAACCGTAGGAGGACTCTGGAGGGATGCGTATCGATCCTTCTGGATTTTATAGGGAACAGCAGGAGTATGTTTATTTCCCCTCAAAAAAATCCAATCACTCTGAGAGAGCGACTAGATTTTCACGTCACCAACTCCAAGTGGGCAGGCAAAGCATTTCGACCAAAAGCAAACACCAGAGGGGTGTGATCTACTACTGAATATAAACAGTAGGTACTTCCATGACTGACAGTTCTGAATGATCCAATCGTATCCCTGCTCGCTACGCTTTGTCTTGCCTTAACCTGATTTTCTTGAAAATAGTTCACATTATGGCAGTAAGAAGCATTCTGACTCCTGTTTCATTTAGCTTTTAAATTAACTAGCAAGGTGTTTTGATCTCCTGGGATTCAATTCAGGGGCCAAATGAATTAATCGAAAATATATATTATATATTATATTTGTCTGGATAACGTGAGATGTGTTAGAGTTGGTGCAGTTTACTAAATATAACCCAACCCTACATCAACCTTTAATTCACAGGGGGGCTGATAAGAATACAATACATTTTTTCACTTTAATTAAAGCTTAAAGGTTCATAAGAGTCCACTGCTGAACATTTAGTAGAAGTAGGCTGTCGCACATACAGAAATGTCAGTGTACATTGTGTATAATCCTATACACATACACAGAAAATACACATACACAGAACATAATGTTTATCGCATGCATTTACTTTGCGCTATGTATGTTTTGACTTGTCAATTGTAATCATGTGACACATTACTAGCTATAGTTCAATTGTACTTAGCATGCCCTAAAATACAGAATGACAAGGATGTATTTCATGATGCCGGGAGAGGAGAGGAGCAAAGCAAAGCAGTGTGCAGGACCAGCCCACATGCCGAACAGAGCATAACGACAGCATCTGCCTAAATCATTTGATAAGATCAAGTTAAAAGCCTGCTCCAAAGGCTGGGCTAAACCATTGAAAGTGAGCCAGATATTGACCATCAGCCATGAATCACTTTCGCTTCGCTTTGAAGCTCTTTTAGTCGAGGAACACACTCGGATGCGATGGCTTCGCCATTCAAGCATACGGATCCTACTTTGGGGAAAGAGGGCAGCAATCAACGATGAAAAACTTAACATCCAGGGGGCTTGGTAGCCTCCTCCTGTCACCAAGTCTGTGTAGGATGCATGCCAGGTTGTTGTTCTATGGTTTTGGAGACCATTAGTTAATATGTGACTCCCCAGAATTAAGCTGATGATACTGAAAGGTTACTATACCTGATTTCAACTCATTGTGAGGTGTTTAAACATTAAAGGTGCTGTATGTAAGAATAATGAAGGGACTACATGTAGGATTTTACAACACAAATCACTTTAAATTGCCAGTTTGTGAGCAGGCTGTGGTTGAAGTTAAAACATGAGAGCTTCCCTGACTCTCTCTGTTGCGGAGAACAGCTTTTGGTCTGAAGAGAGGGAGAGCGCTGTTGTGCCTCGTCTGAGTCATGATGCTCTATCATCTCATCCGCAGGTTACCATGACAACCACATCGTGATTCGCTGGTTCTGGGCAGCAGTGGAGAGGTTCAACAACGAGCAGAGGCTGCGGCTGCTGCAGGTAGGCGCTGCTGCTGGGTGACCATGCGGGTGTCCTGCCCCCGTGTGGCGGAACGCAGTATTGTACTAGGACAACGAGTTATTGGGAATGTTTAAAGGGGCCCTATCATACCACCGGGTATGAGTCGAGTCATCATACATCTAGTTGGACGCGCCCACATGTGACGTCACTCTGTCATCTATTACATATTACAATTGTAGTCACTGCTTACGTATGGACTGCTTACGTATTCGGTTAGAGATGTTTAAATGTGGTTATTGGGTCAGAGATTCTTCAATGTAGGCAGGCTTTTGAGTTAGAGATGGTTCCCTTCAGGTAGTAACTTAGGGACTCCAATTTACAGTTTTCACATACTAAACAAAAAAATAAATGTTATGTATAGTGAATGAAAATGAAAAGGCTGCTTATACACAACAATAGTAAATATGGTCATGTGACTAACCTGTGTGTTGTCCTCTGTGTGTGTGTGTGTGTAAACGTCCAGTTTGTGACGGGCACCTCGAGCATTCCCTACGAGGGCTTTGCCTCTCTGAGGGGAAGCAACGGACCCCGCAGGTTCTGTGTGGAGAAATGGGGCAAAATCACCTCCTTACCAAGGTACCTTGTCTACCTATCTCTCCTGTACCGGTACTCCCTCCCTCTGTCCACTCATGTCTTTCTACTATCTGTCTGTCTGTGTATGTATCTTGAATGCACAGCTTGAATGTGTATTCGTCATAATTTTAATGTTGCATTTAATGCTTTTTTCCTTTAATGTTTTGTTGTTCTTAATGTTGCACTGTATGCACTGTATACTTTATTTATTAAATTTATTTAATTCAATTTTATTTTATTCTATTTGTTTGACTTCCTTTTGTGTTTACCTCTGTTCAGCACTTTGATCAATACTCGATTGTTGTAAATGTGCGATATAAATAAACTTTGGATTGAATTGAATTGTATCTACCTATTGAAGCTGCTTGCTCTATCAATATACCGTATCAAGTTATTGACTGTGTGTGTGTGTGTGTGTGTGTCGGTCTCTCTCTGCAGGGCCCATACGTGCTTCAACAGACTGGACCTGCCCCCCTACCCATCCTTCTCCATGCTGTACGAGAAGATGCTGACGGCGGTGGAAGAGACCAGCACCTTCGGCCTGGAGTAGCGCCGGCCATGGGCTGCCACCAGATGGCGCCAGAACACCGCCCCCCACACTCACCTCCCTGCCACACGCCCCCAGCCCCTCTCCTCCTCCTCCTCCTCCCCCTAAGACCCCAAGACACCAAAAGAGAATTTCACCACTTTGATTCTGAGAGACTTTGAAGAAGACACAGTGAAAAGGCGCCGGAAACTGTTTGTGGTCACGCCCACTTTTGTATTTTTTGATTTTGTATTCTTACCTTGAGGTCTTCTTCTTCTCCCCGGGAACTCAAAACAACCGGGTCCCGACCGGCGCTACGGTTACGCCCACCGAGGAGGAGGAGGAGGAGGAGGAGGTGGTGGAGGGGGACGAGGAGGAGGAGGATCATCACGAGTTTCTTTGGACGGATGGGATCCACCTTGGTTTTTTTTGTTCTTTCTCTATTCCACAGCTGACCCTTCTCCACCCCGAGAGCCACACGTGTCCTTTATCTCCTCAGTTCATGGCCTTGCGTCCAGCCTCCAGCCTCCAGTTCACCCAAGGAGGCCAATCCCGGACCTCATACCCAGAAACAGCAGCTCCCCCCCCACCACGTTTTCCTCTCCCCCCCACCCCCACCTCTCTGGACCAGGAAACTGTGCCATTTCTACTCCGGGCCCAAGGTTGTTGTTGCCGTCGTCATCCTTGTTGTTGTTGTTGTTGTTGTTGTTGTACACTACGATGCCTGTGGATTTAGACCGGGACTTGAAACAACAAGCCCTCCAAACAAAAGTGAGACTAAACTCAAGTTTAGACAAAACTAAAAATACAACAACGGTTCATTTTCTATCAGTAGTGTGCTGAGGTGTTTTCCTTAGGCTGTGGTGATCTCATGTTTTGAGGGAGGTTTCTTTTGTGAGAAGGCAAAGCATTGGGAGATATTTGGATTAATTTTGCTTTGATTGAGGTTTTCATGTTGCAGTGGACGATTGAATCGGGAAAACACACACACACACGCACACACACACGAAACACATTCACACACTTGCATATATAGAAACAAATGACAAAACCATACATAGTTTATGGTTGCATTAAGACAGCAGGTTCTGATCTCGACTGTTAATACTGCAACCTCAGAGCTTGGAGGGGTATCAAAGGCAATGGTATTCACCCTTATCTATATATAACCCCTGTCACACACACAGACACACACACACACACACACACACACACACAAACATACTCTCTCTCTCTCTCATATAAATAGCCTTTTCTCACACACAGCCTACATCGTGCGTGCAGCATGCTCGGTTTGTCCAACACACTTTACACCTTCACGCCCGTTAATTAACACATTAACATTAATTAACACATGCATCTTTTCAACCTGTTGCACACATTCACCAAGCGTAAAAGCCGAGTCGTGCACGTTCTCACGCCACACACACGTGTACGGCGAACGTGTCGGATCACTGACTGAATGTATATGAACCGCACACCCACACCTCCTTGTAGCCCCCCGAGGAGGGCCAGCGGAAGGCGGCGTCTTCATGCTCACAGAAGGTGCCCATTTTAGCAGCTTAAGTTGCTTGAACGACGCGAACGTGCTTCAATCGATATTGTGATTCGAGATTATGAGGGAAAATGTTACGTGTGTCAGCTCGGAACACAACAAAAAGACGTAGAGGCATGCTAGGATGTCATGAATGCTTCTTGGGTCTTCATACCCATGTCGTAAAGTACCGGAACACGTGTCGGGGGGACACAATGTGATCGACTGTTGGAGGAAGCGGTTAATAGTGCCCCCTAGTGGTCACACAGGCCACTAGGGGGCAGCACGACCCTATACTGCAGGTTATTGATGGTGTAGAAATGGGTCATTGTCCCCCCGTGATAATAATACCATAGATGGACTTCCAGATGATGATGATGATGATGATGAGGAGGTTGTCAGCAAATACATTTTCCCTTATCGCTTGTCAATACTGTACAATACTAAACAATACTAATTTTGGACATTCATGTCCACAATGGACAATAATCTTTTTCTTTTCCCTTTCTTGTTTTGCCTTGAAAGCATGTGATGAAATAGACTACAGTTCAGACTCTTATTAGTGTGTAACTCAACACAACAAAATAACTCACTCTGTCGTCAACATTATACCACATAAGCATACATACACACACACGCGCGTACGGCATACACACACACACACATATACACTAATACACCAAGTCATTTTCTATGGGGTGCATGCAAGATTACAACTACTGTACAAAGTCCTACTGGAGCTAGTCAGCAGGGGCCGGAATAGTGCTGGTGGACCCTGGCGTGTGCGTGTGCGTGTGTGTGTGTGTGTGTGTCTGTGTGTGTGTGTGTCGCCAGGGCAACCACGCTATCCCGGCCTCTGCATGCAAATACTGCATGCAGGGGCCCTGACGGTCGACTCTGTGAGCTGATCCGTGTCGGGGTCACTCTCCTAAGTGGCGTTGTGTCATAGCTCGTTATTGCATGCTGAGGTAGTCCAACACACTGTCCTTACTAGCTTATTTTGCATGAGGATACTGTTCATTCAATGGGAGATTGTGTGCGCGGTTAGATAGGGCGTGTGTGTCACTTCTGCTCATGTGAGAGGTGTGTGTGCGGCCTTATGCTTATACCTATCACTGTCCTGACTCCATGGCGCCTAGATGGGAAACAAGGGTCTGGAAATCAGGTGCTTCTGTCAAAGTGGTTACGGAGGGGTTCGGAGTGGCTAGGGGAAGTAACTAGTAGTAGACAGCATGCCCATAGCACAGGTCCATGAGTACCTGGACAGCTACAGTATGTGGCTAGTTATGTTAGCAACACTGGGAGGAACAACACTGAAAACCTACAGGGCTGTTGCGAATGGACAGTGAGAGTGCCCATATGTGTGCCAAGTACCCACACGAGAGGCCCTGCTCCTCTCTGTCTTTGTATATAAAAGAAAAGCTGTACTTGTATGTCTGTCCCATTGTGTCTAAATATTTATATTTTGCACTTAATGTACCAAAGGTTTGGGGCTTGCATAGGTAACCATTTAGGCGTCAATCAAACACGTCTCCTAACTCCTAACTGTGGCATGAGCAATGAAGAATCGAAACCAACCCAGCAGGACACACATCTCAACCCCCAGGCTTAGTTCCCCCCTGCAGTAAAGTCTGATTATATTGATTGTTGATATTTTTGAAAAGGAGGGCAAAGTGTAATAGGTGTATTGTGCGGTCCGTTTGTGACAGCGCTGGATTCCTGTTTCAGAAGTTAGTTCAGTCTATGCAAAGCTCCTGTGAGTATGTCTCCATTTCACTCCAATGATTGTAATAAAAGACAGCAAAAGGCAAGTTTTGATTAATTATACAAGCGTGGGTGTATTTGTCTTGGCTCGCAAAAAAACACAACCATTATCTGGAGAAAGTTTGTACAAATAGGAGTGAGATATAGACAATAATACTGGGCATAACATTATAATATTAATGGAATAAGCATGACATGAACACAAACCATTAGAATAAAGAATAACTGACGTTAATGCAAATGCATAATGTTCAACATGTTTATAGTTTGATGCACAATTCTCAGTTTTTTTGTGTGTCACCCTTGTGTTGACCTTTTACAGACCTTGTAAAGTATAAGGCCAACTATTTGAAATAACCGCGCATGCGCACTGATGTGACGCGTCAATATCTGAATCCCACTTTCCATGGGTGTCTGCAATAATAGCCGTTTGGTTAGTTGGTTAGTTTTTTAGCGTCATAGAGTGGGGAAAAAAGTGAGTAAAAAAACTTTTGAAAGGCGATAGTACTGCAATTTACTGTACAGAAGAGCGACGCTAACTCACTGAAGGACGTAACGTTAGCATGCTAGCAGGCTGACTTGAGGCTGACGGTGCGTTCCAGTGGTAGTCGGAAGTCGGAACTTCCAAGTCAAGTCAGACGTTCCAGTGGGGGGGGCGCGGCGTTAGTTTCACGTCGGAGGTTGGACCAAGTCAAGTCAGACGTTCCAGTGGGGGGGGCGCGGCGTTAGTTTCACGTCGGAGGTTGGACGCTGGGAATGACGTCCCGAGTTGGCCGTTGTTCCAGTTCACTCGGTGTTGCTGGGGTTCTTTCCGACTGTCCGACTTGGAATTGCGACTTCAGCGGCGTTCTCCTAGGACTTAGACTTACTGTCAATTTGTACATCTGTTATTTTTGTTGTTGTCATTCTACTGTTTATTTCTCTATTGCTTTATTCTATTGCTATGCAATCTGGCACAATAATTTCCCTCGGGGTTAATACAGTTCTCTCTTATCTTAGCTTATCTTCCCCGTGAGACGTCGCGATTTTACATTCCGACTTCCGAGTACAGCTGGAACGCACCATTGACATCTCCGCGGTCTACGAGGAGTCTGTCTGCGCAAACGCGGGCTCCTTGGCTGAAAGCTCGGCAACTTTTAAGTGTTTTCCACTCCATGTTGATAGGCATTTGTTGGACTCAATAAGGGACAGACGATGATGTCGCGGCGGCGGCTGGACAGTCGTAGCGGCGTGGTGGCGGCGGCGGGGCTGCTGGCCGACGTCCACACGCCGATCCACACGGAGCCCCTGGAGAGCGTGTACGAGTTCACCGGCGAGCTGGGCAGGTAAGCGCGCCACGTTACCCGTTAATTAAAGTGGTTTGGCGGTTATATCACCACGACAGATTGTGCTTGGAAGTGAGTGGGTTGTTTAAGACAAGAATGGGTCGCTTTGTTAAAGGCACACACAATTCAAAATCACCAAGTCTGACAGCTCCATTGAATCCCAGTTTTGATGTGGTGGTGGTGGTGGTGGTGGTAAGACATGTGCATCAAGTGTACATTTTGTTGTGGTTGTGTCACGTTGTACTTTGGTTAAATGTACTGCGTGTTTCTCTGCGTACATTTGAGGAAGGAAACCCACCTTTTGAAACCACATATTAAGAGGAAGCCACTGTAGCCACACCCCCCCCCCCCCCACACACACACACACACACACTCTATTATACATGCAATACCTCCATAAGATGGAGAATAAGTTGACACAAGTGTGTGATTACAGAGAACACACCAAAACACACACAGCCCTGCACTGTATTGAATAGCAGCACGGTGATTCATATCAGCATTTGCCCTGTTTACAACACACACACACACGTTCTCTCACTGTTTACAACACACACACACACAAAACTGCTTACACACACACACACACATCACAAGTCCATCATAAAATGTCATATTATCCGTGCCATTGATTGGTTGCTCATGGGCACCGTGCTACGGGTCCGTGTCTATTTTACTTTATAACAGATAAGTGTCTGCAGAAGTGAAATGGCTGATTTTAGCATGACCATGTAAGGTGTTTAGCTATGTGTTGTTTGCCTCCTGGTCAGCAAAAGCTTTTTGGTTAGTCAAATGTAAGACAGATAAGCGATGCTCTTGGGTAATCATGGATGAGTAGTCTTCAGATCCTTAAAGGAGGAACTAGGGCTGGGCAATATATAGATATTATATTTATTGACATAGTGATGAGCATAGAGACCGTTCTGGATATCATAAGTGTCGTCTTTTATTGGTTTTAGAGCCTGCATTACAGTAAAGTGACTATCCTTGCCAAGCTGTTCTAGCTGTTTTTATTATTTGCCTTTACTCACTTAGTCTTCATAAATGTGGATATAATGACTATCAAAAATATAATTGTGTTTACAGCAGTATACAAAAATGGGCATCAAATGTGTTTTTTATTGATTGAATTACCGGAACACATGCTATTCTATCGTTATCGCAATATTAAATGACTTGTATCGGGGATAGAAGATTTAAGCCATATCGGCCAGCCCTAGGAACGACTACTCAAAACTGACTAATTGTAACTAAATAACAATTCATTAACTGATGTTGATGATAAACCATATCTGCCCTATAGAACTCGACAGTACTTTCCTCAAGTTGACCTCCTTAACAAACTCTTAAAGCTCCTGAGTATGGTTTGTTTTCCTGAACAGTCGACAAAAATCTTCATCCATCTTCCTAATATCGCCATATTGCCTTGCCCTAGCCCTATATAGAGCTAGGGTCGTGACCTTGACAGTGTCCTCTCTCTCTCTCTCCCCAGGGGGAAGTTTGCGGTGGTGCGTCGCTGCGTGGAGAAGGCCACAGGAAAAGTGTTCGCCGGCAAGTTCCTGCGGAAGCGGCGGCGGGGGCGGGACTGCCGCGCCGACGTCCTGCACGAGATGGCGGTGCTGGAGCTGGCGCGCGACAACCCCCGCGTGGTCAACCTGCACGCCGCCTACGAGACGGACCATGACATCATCCTGGTGCTGGAGTAGTGAGTCCGCCGCCACTTGAGGATGACGACAATGATGATGATGCTGGCCTTTCAGACTCTGTTGGATCTTGTCTTCTGTTTGTGTGTGATGGCCACGATATCAAGTGTCACGGTTCCTAGTGTATAGGCCGGCTCGCCTGGGGTCTCTGTTTGTATAGCTACGGTTTCAAAATAAGGTCTGTCACACCCTCACGCTCTCGCTCTCTTGCCACAATAAACAAGGGCTAACGATGTGCTTGTTTACAAAAGCACAATGGTGGTCAAAGACCAGGACCCCCCCTCCAGTATAGTGGCTTTAAGCTCTTGGTCTCAGTTGAGGTTCTCTCGTGGGGGGGGGGGGGGGGGGGGGGGGGGGGGGGGGGGGGGGGGGGGGGTGGCTTGTCTGTGTGCTATGAGTTGTGCCGGAAACATCATGCACTATAATGGCTATCCACTCATTCCCTTTAACTGTATGTATAAACATGATCTGAGGTGAATCACTGGAGGGTGGGGGGGGGGTTGTACTTACAAAGTCTTAGGAAGAACTACTGGTCTGTCTTGCCTTGGTGCTGGATGTGTATGCAGAACAACAGTGGTCTCCTCCCTGACTGTCTGCCTGTCTGCTTCATTGATACTCATAAAGTCTGTTTCCTCTCGACAAGAATCAAGTGAATGTGTGAACCCTCATGCGAAACCAGATAGAATTCATACACTGGGTTAATACCGGCATGGTGAAATGTGGCTGTGAGAACACATTGCCTGTGTGAATATGTTGCTGATGGTCAAGTCTCTGTTGCAAATACCAATTTCTTGCTGAATTGACAGCTTTGTTTTGTACTTCAAGAGTGGAATGACAATTGCAACAGCATTTGTTCATGGGTATGTTTGTTCTAGCGATCAAATGTTTGTACTTCCGTTTTTGCAGACTTCCCCTTTAATTCCTTCCCCTTTAAGATTTAAAGGAAACTTGAGGGTTGTGTCCTGTGACCTGTAGGAACACAACCTGGGCTTGTACAGTTCAATCCCGCTGACGTAATGGATTACCAGGGTATTATGTTCCAGTGGAGGAAACGGGTTGTGCCTCATTTTGTTATGTTGTCAGTTCATTAATGGGTGTGAAAACACCTTTCCTTTATTTTTAGCAGGGTAACGCTGACCAATGAAATGAGTCGCAACTGGCCCAACTGTTGCAATGTCGCAGGTGGCATGACTTAAAGACGAACCTATCATCTTCAAGCTTGAAACTCTGTCACTCTTCATGACTAGGCCTACATGTCTTTGAAACAACTTTAGATGATGGACCTTGGAACCAAAAAGATGCTGGTTTAAAAGAAATGTGTGTGCTGTGTGGTGTGGTGATGTGTGTGTGTGTGTGTGTGTGGTGTGTGTGTGTGTGTGTGTGTGTGTTTTGCGCTGTGTGTGTGTGTGTGTGTTGTGTGTGTGTGTGTTCCCCTCAGTGCTGCTGGAGGGGAGATCTTTGACCACTGTGTGTCTGAGGAGCTGCTACCGGAGGCCCAGATCACTCGGCTGATCCGGCAGACCCTGGAGGGAGTGCAACACCTCCACCACAGCAACCTGGTGCACCTGGACCTCAAGGTGAGGTCTCCTCGCACTCCCTCTCTCTGAGGCTAAGCTAGACTAACGCAAGTGCATAGCTCCAGGCTATGCAGTACATGGTAAAATGATTTACCTGTGTATTAGGGTGGAATAATTAATCAATATATTGTCAAAATACCAATATGGCCAAGTGCAATATCCAAATCGCAGGAGCTGCAATTTTTACATCCGGTTAAAATATGTAAATGTATAACGCCATTAAACATTAAGTACTGGAGTACTGTACTGATGCCCGCGCCTTTAGATGTAAGGAAACATGTTTGTTTGGCACAGACCACAACAAGTCACATCATGATTTAAAATGTAGTCAGTGAAAATGAAAATTGTGATACAAAAATGATCATTCCGATCATGAGTGAATCATATCGCAACCGCGTGTTGGGTGCCGCTGCTCTTGCAGTGATGCTAGAAGTGGCCATTTGACCTCCAGCTAAGAAACTGTCAAATTGTACATCAATTAAAAAGGCCCTTCCGACTAGAATAGAGTATGTCCTTTGTTGTGATATGCCACAATGATTGGTGACTTGTTATATTTTCCCTAGTGATGAGAAAACAAACCAGAACAAACGTGTGTGTGTGTGTGTGTGTGTGTGTGGTGGAGGGTGGGGCAGTCTGGTGCCTGGGTGCTCATCTGGGTTCCATCCCCAAGGGCTTCAGCCTGCCTGCAGACAGCCCTGATCCGGATGCCCAAACCTGCCCCTTCATGACCTGTCTCTGTATCCACTGTCTAACCCCTACCTGCTCCTTAATGACCTGTCTCTGTATCCACTGTCTAACCCCTACCTGCTCCTTAATGACCTGTCTCTGTATCCACTGTCTAACCCCTACCTGCTCCTTAATGACCTGTCTCTGTATTCACTGTCTAACCCCTACCTGCTCCTTAATGACCTGTCTCTGTATCCACTGTCTAACCCCTACCTGCTCCTTAATGACCTGTCTCTGTATCCACTGTCTAACCCCTACCTGCTCCTTAATGACCTGTCTCTGTATTCACTGTCTAACCCCTACCTGCTCCTTAATGACCTGTCTCTGTATCCACTGTCTAACCCCTACCTGCTCCTTAATGACCTGTCTCTGTATCCACTGTCTAACCCCTACCTGCTCCTTAATGACCTGTCTCTGTATTCACTGTCTAACCCCTACCTGCTACTTAATGACCTGTCTCTGTATCCACTGTACCTCTTTGGATAAAGGCGTCCTCTGCATGACTCGTCTATGTCTAGTAAACAGAGGGTGCGCCCGCTGACTGTGTTTTTTTCTGTCTTTCTCGTGTGACTGTCCACAGCCTCAGAACATTCTCCTGACCCACCACTCACCTCCTGGGGACATTAAGATTGTGGACTTTGGCCTGTCCCGTAGGCTGGGCACGGCAGGCGAGCTCAGGGAGATACTTGGCACGCCTGAATACGTGGGTAAGATCATGGCCACAAAACCTCCACTTTTTGGGCCAGCTCTGGCCAGAATACATTTTCCCTTATCGCTTGTCAATACTGTACAATACTAAACAATACTAATTTTGGACATTCATGTCCACAATGGACAATAATCTTTTTCTTTTCCCTTTCTTGTTTTGCCTTGAAAGCATGTGATGAAATAGACTACAGTTCAGACTCTTATTAGTGTGTAACTCAACACAACAAAATAACTCACTCTGTCGTCAACATTATACCACATAAGCATACATACACACACACGCGCGTACGGCATACACACACACACACATATACACTAATACACCAAGTCATTTTCTATGGGGTGCATGCAAGATTACAACTACTGTACAAAGTCCTACTGGAGCTAGTCAGCAGGTGCCGGAATAGTTCTGGTGGACCCTGGTGTGTGCGTGTGCGTGTGTGTGTGTGTGTGTGTGTGTGTGTGTGTTGCCAGGGCAACCATGCTAGCCCCTGCATGCAAATACTGCATGCAGGGGCCCTGACGGTCGACTCTGTGAGCTGATCCGTGTCGGGGTCACTCTCCTAAGTGGCGTTGTGTCATAGCTCGTTATTGCATGCTGAGGTAGTCCAACACACTGTCCTTACTAGCTTATTTTGCATGAGGATACTGTTCATTCATTAGATAGGGCGTGTGTGTCACTTCTGCTCATGTGAGAGGTGTGTGTGCGGCCTTATGCTTATACCTATCACTGTCCTGACTCCATGGCGCCTAGATGGGAAACAAGGGTCTGGAAATCAGGTGCTTCTGTCAAAGTGGTTACGGAGGGGTTCGGAGTGGCTAGGGGAAGTAACTAGTAGTAGACAGCATGCCCATAACACAGGGCCATGGGTACCTGGACAGCTATGTGGCTAGTTATGTTAGCAACGCTGGGAGGAACAACACTGAAAACCTACAGGGCTGTTTGCGAACGGACAGTGACAGTGAGAGCGCCCATATGTGTGCCCAGTACCCACACGAGAGGCCCTGCTCCTCTCTGTCTTTGTATATAAAAGAAAAGCTGTACTTGTATGTCTGTCCCATTGTGTCTAAATATTTATATTTTGCACTTAATGTACCAAAGGTTTGGGGCTTGCATAGGTAACCATTTAGGCGTCAATCAAACACGTCTCCTAACTCCTAACTGTGGCATGAGCAATGAAGAATCGAAACCAACCCAGCAGGACACACATCTCAACCCCCAGGCTTAGTTCCCCCCCTGCAGTAAAGTCTGATTATATTGATTGTTGATATTTTTGGGAAGGAGGGCAAAGTGTAATAGGTGTATTGTGCGGTCCGTTTGTGACAGCACTGGATTCCTGTTTCAGAAGT
The DNA here is from genome assembly GCA_002895965.2 of Coryphaenoides rupestris. Lineage (NCBI taxonomy): Eukaryota > Metazoa > Chordata > Actinopteri > Gadiformes > Macrouridae > Coryphaenoides > Coryphaenoides rupestris. Next base: position 42,989 of record PIJE02000091.1, read on the forward strand.
TAGTTCACTCTATGCAAAGCTCCTGTGAGTATGTCTCCATTTCACTCCAATGATTGTAATAAAAGACAGCAAAAGGCAAGTTTTGATTAATTATACAAGCGTGGGTGTATTTGTCTTGGCTCGCAAAAAAACACAACCATTATCTGGAGAAAGTTTGTACAAATAGGAGTGAGATATAGACAATAATACTGGGCATAACATTATAATATTAATGGAATAAGCATGACATGAACACAAACCATTAGAATAAAGAATAACTGACGTTAATGCAAATGCATAATGTTCAACATGTTTATAGTTTGATGCACAATTCTCAGTTTTTTTGTGTGTCACCCTTGTGTTGACCTTTTACAGACCTTGTAAAGTATAAGGCCAACTATTTGAAATAACCGCGCATGCGCACTGATGTGACGCGTCAATATCTGAATCCCACTTTCCATGGGTGTCTGCAATAATAGCCGTTTGGTTAGTTGGTTAGTTTTTTAGCGTCATAGAGTGGGGAAAAAAGTGAGTAAAAAAACTTTTGAAAGGCGATAGTACTGCAATTTACTGTACAGAAGAGCGACGCTAACTCACTGAAGGACGTAACGTTAGCATGCTAGCAGGCTGACTTGAGGCTGACGGTGCGTTCCAGTGGTAGTCGGAAGTCGGAACTTCCAAGTCAAGTCAGACGTTCCAGTGGGGGGGGCGCGGCGTTAGTTTCACGTCGGAGGTTGGACGCTGGGAATGACGTCCCGAGTTGGCCGTTGTTCCAGTTCACTCGGTGTTGCTGGGGTTCTTTCCGACTGTCCGACTTGGAATTGCGACTTCAGCGGCGTTCTCCTAGGACTTAGACTTACTGTCAATTTGTACATCTGTTATTTTTGTTGTTGTCATTCTACTGTTTATTTCTCTATTGCTTTATTCTATTGCTATGCAATCTGGCACAATAATTTCCCTCGGGGTTAATACAGTTCTCTCTTATCTTAGCTTATCTTCCCCGTGAGACGTCGCGATTTTACATTCCGACTTCCGAGTACAGCTGGAACGCACCATTGACATCTCCGCGGTCTACGAGGAGTCTGTCTGCGCAAACGCGGGCTCCTTGGCTGAGAGCAGTGGCAACTTTTAAGTGTTTTCCGCTCCATGTTGATAGGCATTTGTTGGACTCAATAAGGGACAGACGATGATGTCGCGGCGGCGGCTGGACAGTCGTAGCGGCGTGGTGGCGGCGGCGGGGCTGCTGGCCGACGTCCACACGCCGATCCACACGGAGCCCCTGGAGAGCGTGTACGAGTTCACCGGCGAGCTGGGCAGGTAAGCGCGCCACGTTACCCGTTAATTAAAGTGGTTTGGCGGTTATATCACCACGACAGATTGTGCTTGGAAGTGAGTGGGTTGTTTAAGACAAGAATGGGTCGCTTTGTTAAAGGCACACACAATTCAAAATCACCAAGTCTGACAGCTCCATTGAATCCCAGTTTTGATGTGGTGGTGGTGGTGGTGGTGGTAAGACATGTGCATCAAGTGTACATTTTGTTGTGGTTGTGTCACGTTGTACTTTGGTTAAATGTACTGCGTGTTTCTCTGCGTACATTTGAGGAAGGAAACCCACCTTTTGAAACCACATATTAAGAGGAAGCACTGTAGCCACACCCCCCCCCCCCCCCCACACACACACACACACACACTCTATTATACATGCAATACCTCCATAAGATGGAGAATAAGTTGACACAAGTGTGTGATTACAGAGAACACACCAAAACACACACAGCCCTGCACTGTATTGAATAGCAGCACGGTGATTCATATCAGCATTTGCCCTGTTTACAACACACACACACACGTTCTCTCACGTGAAAAACTGCTTACACACACACACACACACACACCATCACAATCAGGTCCAATAGATCCGTGCCATTGATTGGTTGCTCATGGGCACCGTGCTACGGGTCCGTGTCTATTTTACTTTATAACAGATAAGTGTCTGCAGAAGTGAAATGGCTGATTTTAGCATGACCATGTAAGGTGTTTAGCTATGTGTTGTTTGCCTCCTGGTCAGCAAAAGCTTTTTGGTTAGTCAAATGTAAGACAGATAAGCGATGCTCTTGGGTAATCATGGATGAGTAGTCTTCAGATCCTTAAAGGAGGAACTAGGGCTGGGCAATATATAGATATTATATTTATTGACATAGTGATGAGCATAGAGACCGTTCTGGATATCATAAGTGTCGTCTTTTATTGGTTTTAGAGCCTGCATTACAGTAAAGTGACTATCCTTGCCAAGCTGTTCTAGCTGTTTTTATTATTTGCCTTTACTCACTTAGTCATTATATCCACATTTATGAAGACTATATAATAAATAAATAAATATAATTGTGTTTACAGCAGTATACAAAAATGGGCATGAAAATGTTTTTTATTGATTGAATTTTATTGAATTACTGGAACACATGCTATTCTATAGTTATCGCAATATTAAATGACTTGTATCGGGGATAGAAGATTTAAGCCATATCGGCCAGCCCTAGGAACGACTACTCAAAACTGACTAATTGTAACTAAATAACAATTCATTAACTGATGTTGATGATAAACCATATCTGCCCTATAGAACTCGACAGTACTTTCCTCAAGTTGACCTCCTTAACAAACTCTTAAAGCTCCTGAGTATGGTTTGTTTTCCTGAACAGTCGACAAAAATCTTCATCCATCTTCCTAATATCGCCATATTGCCTTGCCCTAGCCCTATATAGAGCTAGGGTCGTGACCTTGACAGTGTCCTCTCTCTCTCTCTCCCCAGGGGGAAGTTTGCGGTGGTGCGTCGCTGCGTGGAGAAGGCCACAGGAAAAGTGTTCGCCGGCAAGTTCCTGCGGAAGCGGCGGCGGGGGCGGGACTGCCGCGCCGACGTCCTGCACGAGATGGCGGTGCTGGAGCTGGCGTGCGACAACCCCCGCGTGGTCAACCTGCACGCCGCCTACGAGACGGACCATGACATCATCCTGGTGCTGGAGTAGTGAGTCCGCCGCCACTTGAGGATGACGACAATGATGATGATGCTGGCCTTTCAGACTCTGTTGGATCTTGTCTTCTGTTTGTGTGTGATGGCCACGATATCAAGTGTCACGGTTCCTAGTGTATAGGCCGGCTCGCCTGGGGTCTCTGTTTGTATAGCTACGGTTTCAAAATAAGGTCTGTCACACCCTCACGCTCTCGCTCTCTTGCCACAATAAACAAGGGCTAACGATGTGCTTGTTTACAAAAGCACAATGGTGGTCAAAGACCAGGATCCCCCCCCCCTCCAGTATAGTGGCTTTAAGCTCTTGGTCTCAGTTGAGGTTCTCTCGTGGCTGCATATGATGTGTGCTCTGAGTAATGAGTCGGGCAGGAAACATCATGCACTACAATAGCTATCCACTCATTCCCTTTCACTGTATGTATAAACATGATCTGAGGTGAATCACTGGAGGGTGGGGGGGGGGTTGTACTTACAAAGTCTTAGGAAGAACTACTGGTCTGTCTTGCCTTGGTGCTGGATGTGTATGCAGAACAACAGTGGTCTCCTCCCTGACTGTCTGCCTGTCTGCTTCATTGATACTCATAAAGTCTGTTTCCTCTCGACAAGAATCAAGTGAATGTGTGAACCCTCATGCGAAACCAGATAGAATTCATACACTGGGTTAATACCGGCATGGTGAAATGTGGCTGTGAGAACACATTGCCTGTGTGAATATGTTGCTGATGGTCAAGTCTCTGTTGCAAATACCAATTTCTTGCTGAATTGACAGCTTTGTTTTGTACTTCAAGAGTGGAATGACAATTGCAACAGCATTTGTTCATGGGTATGTTTGTTCTAGCGATCAAATGTTTGTACTTCCGTTTTTGCAGACTTCCCCTTTAATTCCTTCCCCTTTAAGATTTAAAGGAAACTTGAGGGTTGTGTCCTGTGACCTGTAGGAACACAACCTGGGCTTGTACAGTTCAATCCCGCTGACGTAATGGATTACCAGGGTATTATGTTCCAGTGGAGGAAACAGGTTGTGCCTCGTTTTGTTATGTTGTCCGTTCATTAATGGGTGTGAAAACACCTTTTACTTTATTTTTTGGAGGGTAACACTGTGACCAATTAAATGAGTCACAACCGGCCCAACTGTTGCAATGTCACAGGTGGCATGACTTAAAGACGAACCTATCATCTTCAAGCTTGAAACTCTGTCACTCTTCATGAATAGGCCTACGTGTCTTTGAAACAACTTTAGATGATGGACCTAAACCAGTATCAAAAAGATGCTGGTTTAAAAGAATGTGTGTGTGTGTGTGTGTGTGTGTGTGTGTGTGTGTGTGTGTGTGTGTGTGTGTGTGTGTGTGTGTGTGTGGTGGGGAGATCTTTGACCACTGTGTGTCTGAGGAGCTGCTACCGGAGGCCCAGATCACTCGGCTGATCCGGCAGACCCTGGAGGGAGTGCACCACCTCCACCACAGCAACCTGGTGCACCTGGACCTCAAGGTGGTCTCCTCGCTCTCCCTCTCTCTGAGGCTAAGCTAGACTAACGCAAGTGCATAGCTCCAGGCTATGCAGTACATGGTAAAATGATTTACCTGTGTATTAGGGTGGAATAATTAATCAATATATTGTCAAAATACCAATATGGCCAAGTGCAATATCCAAATCGCAGGAGCTGCAATTTTTACATCCGGTTAAAATATGTAAATGTATAACGCCATTAAACATTAAGTACTGGAGTACTGTACTGATGCCCGCGCCTTTAGATGTAAGGAAACATGTTTGTTTGGCACAGACCACAACAAGTCACATCATGATTTAAAATGTAGTCAGTGAAAATGAAAATTGTGATACAAAAATGATCATTCCGATCATGAGTGAATCATATCGCAACCGCGTGTTGGGTGCCGCTGCTCTTGCAGTGATGCTAGAAGTGGCCATTTGACCTCCAGACATAAGAGAACTGTCCAAATTGTACATCAATTAAAAAGGCCCTTCCGACTAGAAATGAGAGTATGTTCCTTTGTTGTGATAGTGCCACAATGACTTGGTGACATTGTTATAACTTCTTCCCTTAGTGGATGAGAAAAACAAACCCGAACAAACGTGTGTGTTGTGTGTGTGTGTGTGTGTGTGTGTGGTGGAGGGTGGGCAGTCCTGCGTGCCTGGGTGCTCATCCTGGGTTCCATCCCCAAAGGGCTTCAGCCTGCCTGCAGACAGCCTGATCCGGATGCCCAACCCTGCCCCTTCATGACCTGTCTCTGTATCACTGTCTAACCCCTACCTGCTCCTTAATGACCTGTCTCTGTATCCACTGTCTAACTCCACCTGCTCCTTAATGACCTGTCTCTGTATCCACTGTCTAACCCCTACCTGTTCCTTAAAGACCTGTCTCTGTATTCACTGTCTAACCCCTACCTGCTCCTTAATGACTGTCTCTATCCACTGTCTAACCCCTTACCTGCTCCTTAAATGACCTGTCCCTGTTTCCACTGTCTTACCCTACCTGCTCCTTAATGAACCTGTCTCTGTATTCACTGTCTAACCCCTACCTGCTCCTAATGACCTGTCTCTGTCTCCACTGTCTAACCCCTACCTGCTCCTTAATGACCTGTCCTCTGTATCCACTGTCTAACCCCTACCTGCTACTTATGACCTGTCCTCTGTATTCACTGTCTAAACCCTACTGCTACTTAATGACCTGTCTCTGTATCCACTGTACCTCTTTGGATAAAGGCGTCCTCTGCATGACTCGTCTATGTCTAGTAAACAGAGGGTGCGCCTGCTGACTGTGTTTTTTTCTGTCTTTCTCGTGTGACTGTCCACAGCCTCAGAACATTCTCCTGACCCCACCACTCCACCTCCTGGGGACACTTAAGATTGTGGACTTTGCCTGTCCCGTAGGCTGGGCACCGGCAGGCGAGCTCAGGGAGATACTTGGCACGCCTGAATACGTGGGTACAGATCCATGGGCCCACAAACACCTCCACCTTTTGGGCCCAGCTCCGGCCAAGGTGCGAGTTACAGTAAAGTACTGGCACAGCTAATTCAGAGGGACGTGACTCGGGTATCGACCTCATATATGTGGGATCATTCGTCTCAGCAGATTGAGTAACCAATAAAATATACATATATATATTAAAGGATCACTTGCCAGTTTATGTAATGGTAGGAACCAGCCTCATCTTCAATTGGTTTTGTGTCCGGTGCGTCATGTGTATCGTCACTTCTCCTTTTAAACACACTAACAGAAATATGCACTCGTCATGTTACACAGCTGTGGGAATCATAATACTAATCTGAAATGTCAGCATAGCAATGTTTTGATCAAATCAATGCCAGGGTAGCATAAAATAAATGCACTTTTATGTTGGTGCCTTGGATAACCTCACCTTGTCTCTCTCTGTCTCTCTCTGTCTCTCCTCTGATTCCATTGTAGCACCAGAAATTCTGAATTATGAGCCGATCTCAACTGCGAGTGACCTCTGGTGAGTCTCCTGTTTGCAAACCACTTTGGTGTGTTTTGTCAGCATAAACAACAGTACAGAGTGAAAATGTCTTCAGAAGCAGCAACATACTAAGTACTTGGCCTCTCGCCAAGTGGTCGAATGCAGTGGTGGAAGAAGTACTCTGATCTTTGACTTCAGTAGAAGTACTCTTCTACAAGTAGACTAGTGCATTGGAAATATTGCTTAAGTGAAGGTACAAATATATTGACCTCAAAATAGGTACCAAATGTAAAACTGCCCATTTCAGAGTAATATATACACTCACCGGCCACTTTATTAGGTACACCTTGCTAGTACCGGGTTGGACCCCCTTTTGCCTTCAGAACTGCCTTAATTCTTCGTGGCATAGATTCAACAAGGTGCTGGAAACATTCCTCATTTTGGTCCATATTGACATGATAGCATCACGCAGTTGCTGCAGATTTGTCGGCTGCACATCCATGACGCGAATCTCCCGTTCCACCACATTCCAAAGGTGCTCTATTGGATTGAGATCTGGTGATTGTGGAGGTCATTTGAGTCTAGTGAACTCATTGTCATCTTCAAGAAACCAGTTTGAGATGATTTGAGCTTTGTGACATGGCGCGTTATCCTGCTGAAAGTAGCCATCAGGTACACTGTGGTCATAAAGGGATGGACATGGCCAGCAACAATACTCAGGTAGGCTGTGGCATTTAAATGATGCTCAATTGGTACTAAGGGGCCCAAAGTGTGCCAAGAAAGTATCCCCACACCATTACCCCACCACCACCAGCCTGAACCGTTGATACAAGGCAGGATGGATCCATGCTTTCATGTTGTTTACGCCAAATTCTGACCCTACCATCTGCATGTTGCAGCAGAAATCGAGACTCATCAGACCAGGCAACGTTTTTCCAATCTTCTATTGTCCAATTTTGGTGAGCCTGTGTGAATTGTAGCCTGAGTTTCGTGTTCTTAGCTGACAGGAGTGGCACCCGGTGTGGTCTTCTGCTGCTGTAGCCCATCTGCTTCATGTGTTGTGTGTTCAGAAATGCTCTTCTGCATTCCTCGGTTGTAACGAGTGGTTATTTGAGTTACTGTTGCCTTTCTATCAGGTCCAACCAGTCTAGCCATTCTCCTCTGACCTCTGGCATCAACAAGGCATTTTCGCCCCCAGAGAACTGACACTCACTGGATATTTTCTCTTTTGCAGACCATTCTCTGTAAACCCTAGAGATGGTTGTGCGTGAAAATCCCAGTAGATCCGCAGTTGCTGAAATACTCAGACCAGCCCGTCTGGCACCAACAACCATGCCACATTCAAAGTCACTTAAATCACCTTTCTTCCCCAACCTCAGCAGATCGTCTTGACCATGCCTAAATGCATTGAGTTGCCATGTGATTGGCTGATTAGATATTTGCGTTAATGATCAGTTGAACAGGTGTACCTAATAAAGTGGCCGGTGAGTGTATTATATAATTGAATTATAATTATGAATGTATCGACGTGTTCATTGCTTTAATCTTGCATCTGGTAAATGTGAAGCAGATTTTAATTCATATTTTGTATAATCCTTCCATACTGCTGGCCAGCTTGTGAATTTCCCTGTGGGGACCAATAAATACTATAATAATATCAGAATGTATTTATTGATTATTTCTTTATTCTTAACTTTAATCTGCAAAGTAACTAGTAACTAAAGAAGTCGGATAATAAAAATAAGTACACAATTTGCCTCTGAGATTTAGTGGAGTATAAAGTATCAGAAAATACAAGTACCTCAAATTTGTACTTGAGTAAATGCACTTGGGTACTTTCCACTGCGGGTGAAATGTCTCCTTGCCCTGTGTGTTGCCTGGATGTCAGAATGAGTCCGCCTTTTATTGCTTCTCTGATCTGACTCATTTCCAGGTAAAAGGGCTGTTGGTGCAGGGCGTGAACGTGTGTGTGCAGGAACGTGTATTGATCATCCATTGTGATATTATTACTGCCTGTAACTTATGATGCAAAGTCAAAAGTGTCAGACAGAAAATAGGTGGATGACGCGGTTAACTTGCATTGATGTTGACTTGAAACGCCTTGAAATTAATCATTATATTGGTGGTCATCATAACATGTTATTATTATTCCAAGTATGCCAAATAAAACAATAGTAAAAGCTGTTCTGCTAGTTGTTATACATCATCCAGCTGCTAATTAATGTAGCTGGCTGCTTCTCTTCTCTATGAAGCCTGGAACACAAGCTGGTTTTCTTGTAAACCAATCAAATATATTCATATAGCGGCCATTTTGGTTCTGAGCGCTAGCCGGGTGTGGGGGCATTTACAATTGCCCATTCAGTTCCTTCCTCCCAGCTAGCGCTCAGAGCTTGGATGGAACCAAGATGGCCACTATGTGAGGAAGGCCCATTGGCCCATTTAATCAGTGAGTAATCTGCTTCCTTTCAAGTTCAAATGTATTATTTGTCCCGGATGGGCATTTTGTGCTGCAGCAAGCATAGAAACATATAGCACAACATAAAAAACATACAATGACATGGAAAGGACACACAAGAGTTGATGTACACATTGTCCCAAGTTAAATAAATAAAGTAAAATAAAAAAAGCTCCTCAGTAACAGGCTAACAGTTCTGCCCTACTGCCCTGCAGGAGTGTGGGCGTGATCTCCTACATGCTGGTGACGGGAGAGTCTCCGTTCGTGGGCGAGGACAAGCAGGAGACGTACCTGAACGTGTCCCAGGTGAACGTGGACTACAGCAAGGAGGCCTTCTCCCGGGTGTCGGAGCTGGCTGTGGACTTTGTCCGCAAGCTGCTGGTCAAGGCTCCAGAGTGAGTGGTGGCGCAGTGGGGACCAGGCAGAGTACCGGGCAGTCCATGTTGAGATGTTTGTATAGTACGGGGGGTTGGGGGTGATGTTCACGTTTTGCTGATGTTCAATTAATCTGGCCAGAAAATTTGAAAATGTGTGCACTTTAAAAAAGGTGAAAAATTTGAACTTTTCAATATTTATAGGGCCATAATATTAACGTATACAATGAATAATTGCTTCTTTTTTAACTTTCAATCAAACTGGTAAATCTCCTCTGGTGTGGCTTGTCTAAAACAAGGTTGGGGAATTCAAATTATGACTATCTAAAAAAATGAATAGTGCTGAAACATGGAATATGTTTATGTAAATAGCATAGGTAAGAGTAAGCTCTGTACTTCAGTGTTCATGTCCCTACCGCCTCGCTAACCATCTGACTGTGTGCAGGGACCGGCCCAGCGCCGCAGAGTGCCTCAGCCATCCCTGGCTCACCCAGCACCCGCCGCAGCCCTGCCTGAGTCCCGAGGTGGCGCCGGCCCGCGCGTCCCGCGAGCGATGCAGTGGCTCCAAGTGGGCGGCGCCCCCCCCCCGAGGACAAGGAGAACTTCCTGGACTCGCCGCGGTTGCACGCCAAGCGCTTCCGCTTATACGACGAGACGCCCGCCGCTGCGGACGGTGACTTCTAATGACGGGAACAAAAATGGGGAAGGGGGTATAGGTCAGGGTTGTCCACTAACACACATTGGATTTTAATTAGTTTTATGCAAGTAGGTCTACCCTACTCTATACCCTGCATTGTCTCTGCCCACGACCACTTAGACCCTGCCCCCGGTCACCACTCACACCAAAGATAACCAGCTGAAGTTTGACCTCTAATCAACCATCGTCACGTTTATAAAAAAAAAAAAGAAAACCACATTCCATGTGTGTATGTTTTGAATAATATGAAGGCATTGATCTGAAACTTGGTGATAAGGTTATTGTGGTCAGAGTGTGGTGGGGGGTATTGGGTTAGCTTCGTGCCCTGCTCTAATAACAGATCTGGGTGTAGCGTCCCAGGGGGAGATCTATGCAGGGGCTTTTGCACGCTTTAAAGGGGCTTTAAAGGTCTGGGAGACACTCCGTTTCCCCCCCCCCCCTAGCCTGAGGGTGCGAACCGACTCCCCACGCGGTGTCGTTAACAGAATAGTGTTTTGTTGTCGCCCAAACGCTGTCTTGCACGAACTCCTGAGGTAATGCGCTTGTTCTGCACGCTAGCCTCGCTTACAAAACCGGCGCCACGTTTTGTTTTCTTTTAGCACGTGCTTTCCACTTCAAGTCGACCCTCGCTTGTCTTTTATTTTTAATTCATATTTTACCTTTTTTTTCTCTCTTAAATGTTAGGGATTTAAAATGACCAAACTCGGTGCAGCGTTTGTCAGCGCTACGTCATCGGTTGGTATCTGGTTTCCAGCGCTTATTATTCCCGTGCTGAATGGCCTCGCCGCACGCCGAGAGCCGTGTTTCCTCTGGGGGGGCAGCCAGCCACAGCGGGCATGGGGGAGCGTGTTCCTTCCCCACGTGGCCGCTGCGGTCTGCTGGTGTTGCACGCACGTGCTTCTAACACGGGTTCACAAGGGATCCGTGAATTATCGATCCACAAAGCGATTGCGGTTATTCGCCCCACGTGAAATCTCCGTGTAGTCACACTTCTAAGCCCCAAGCATTTCCCAAGGAAGTTACCTTAACCGAACTATTAATGAAATGAAAGATTTTTTGGGGGGTTCTAAATATGCACTATACATGCCCAATAAATGAAGGTTTTTCTTTTGATTAGTTAGCTTTTAGTTGGCCGCATAGCTACGTCGGTGACATTCCTCTGCATGGCTTCATATAAATTGAAACGGAGGTGAAAGTCGTGGCGCAGCGAGCCCGATGACTCATGGCGGCACGCCTCCCTTCCACACTCCCTCTCCTTCAGCTAGCAGAGCACACTTACACACTGAGCACCGCCACCACATGCAGCAGTGCAGTGATCAGGTGTGGCAATACTTCACTTGCTGCCAATAACTTGCGGAGGCCATTGTTTTGTGTTTTCCATAGAAACGGGCATTAAATAAGCTATGCGGAGCTGAGCTACATCTCTCTGGGTGGGGTTTGGGGAGGGCGTGTTTAAATGCTGCTTTTTCTTACATGCTAGTCCCAGTGTGGGTGAGGTAAGCTACGGGGAAGGTACCGCCAACATGCTGCCATGTTCCAGTATATTGAACATGGCAGCATGGTAATCCCCACGCACTCACCTCTGGTTCTCCTCTCAGGTGAAGTCCTGGATCACCTTGTTTTTATATGGTATATAATATAATTACTTAAGTCTATTATTTATGTTTGTATTCTATTTTTTTGTAAAATGTGTTTTGAGATGAGATGACGTTGTTGGGATGTGACCTCATCAGGATGATGTGCTCGTTGGGGGGGGGGGGGGAGGAAAGGAAAGGGAAGGGTTCTGGAATGGTACTGGGAAGTTTGAATTCAAGATGGCTCTTGATTGGTTGGCTAGATTGACGAATGGGGAAGTAGGGAGGATATAAGGTTGGTAAAGGAGAGAGGATTGTGAGCTTGGTGTCACATATGTTTTAAGTGCTGATCTGAGATGAGATGTGCATAATGTGTTGAAATCCAAGGTGATGCAGCTGTAAACATTTTAATTGTTACCGATGGGCTTGGCTGTTGACGTAACCTAGCATTGATTATTTGAATCTTGGTATTAAAACAAGTTCTGTGATTCTTGACAGAAGTGAGATGAGCTACCACGTTCATCTCCTCTCGCTTTAGTTTGGTTGTACACACACACACACACACACGGGTGCCAAAGCAAAAACAAAACAAGAAGACTGCATTGTGTTTGGTCGTGGTCTGTTAGTGCTTTTTAATACGGAGACGTCACCAGTGCACACAGCGGCCTTTTGTCTGCAAGACGAGGTGTCCGCACCAGGCGCCCACAGCACGCTGTCACCGTCCCCCTAGAACCATACCAGTGCCACGCTGCAAGGGAAGGCACGATCTGAACAGGCACATCACATTTCTGGGATCTGATCTGGGACATGTTATATTTGTTCCTCGTGAAGACGGGGGGTTTTATGCAATGTCACCCCTCGTTCCACACACACCGCCATGTCTCACTTGCTGTAATAACGTATGCATTTTTATTTTTATTTTTTTAATGCTTGAGGATGCCTTGTCATGCAGGCATGCCCTGTAACTGTTGACGGTGCAGGTGATTTTATATACTGGAATTATCTGTTTGGCAGTCACTTGAAGTTTTTACTACTCATGTGGTGGTGCTAGAGATGATGTACTTTGACGGTTGGCGTGTGTGTGCGCCCCTTGTGTTGTGTGGTTTATTGTGTGAGCGGAAGGTGCCCGGTTTGCACACGTTGGGTCATTGTCAAGAACTGGAACACCAGCAGTGATGTCACTCGAAGGTGATGTCATCCCACATTCCTGTTAATGAGACGCTGTCTTGCACGTTCAGGGAAACAATGAAGGCAACTTTGGGTTGAAACTCAATTTGGTCCTAGTAAAAGCACAAGAAAAGGGTTTATTATATAGAGGATCATGTTTATTCTGCATTGTGTTTTTTGCATACATATTGCTTTGATTTTAAACATTGATTTTAAGGAGAAAAAACAAATCTACACTGTATTGATTCCATATTCCGCCAGCTAATATTTAGGCATCAAGAAGCAAAACTAAAAGCCAATTAAAGATTGTATTAGAACTGCAAGTCACGTGTCTTGGTTTCCTTTATTCTGAATTGATTTCTGCAACACTCATTGCTAGCACCTTTCTTTTCATACTATGCACTGCCACCTAGTGTTAAAGGCGAGTCACTGCAGAAATGGAATGCAATTTGTAAATTGCCAACCACGCTAGCCTTCTGCAGATACATCGATTGACATACCCTGATCAGTTTAGACACAATCAAGCCTTATGCATACGACTTCTAACACATGCCTTGCACATCCTCTTAGGACAATAAGTAAACTTCAATGGAATGGTTAAATGTGTGACATTCTGTCAAAAGCTTTGCCGTTGTGCAAAGTCTGTTGGAGAGCCAGTAAATGCTTCAATCTATTAAGGACATTTCTAAATCAGTTGGTTCTATGGTGAACACAAGAACCAATCATGTTTATAGTTGATATCATGTTGTAAAATGTAACTAACTGTCCAGCTTTTTAAGGTTTGCATTTGCAGCATTTCATATCTAAGGTAACCTATGGAGAGTGTAAAACTTCCCTCTATGAATACAAATGATTATCTTGGCTGAATTTCATCCATACTTGCACAACTATGAATACAATCAGCTTTATTTAAAGACAACTCAAAATCAAAAGTAATTTAAGACCAGCCAAAGTCCAGAGCCGTTCATTAAGTGTTCATTCCCGCTTTTTCAACCCGAGACATCCACTCTGTGAGACATCCACTCTAGTTACTGAATCTGAACAGTAAGACAACGTCCTCTATCCTGGACTCTCCTCGTCGTACCTGTAAACATGTTTTTCAACATAAATAATACATAATAGTTAGTTAAATGGGAAGCTATAGGCTTATTTAAATTCTACATTTTTCATAAGGATGTCCTTACACTTCATCATTGTTTACATTATTAGTATGAGAATTAGTTTAAATGAGCTAAATGTTGCACAAGATGCTTGTTCAGATGTTGGAATGATTCGCTTCATGCTAATGTAGGCTTACACTTGGAGGTTGCTGCCATTGAAGCCGTGCACAATAAGACATGTGTTAAAGCAGTACAAAACAAAAGTGCAAGATGCAAGCATTTCCTGTCCTCTCTCATGCTATGTGTTTTGTGAGTAAGACTCACAAAACACGGCCAGCAAACAGCTGCAGTGTGAATAAATAATCTCAATTCGCTTCACAATCCTAAGAACGTCAGGACGGGTTGCCGCTGGCGGTCATGTTGCTCAGCGAGCCGAAGAACGTCGCAGAGGGCCCACTCAGAACTCCTGGATGACCCGGAAGTGGTTCACGACGGACGGGGGCTCATCTTCAAAATGGATCTTCTGGGTGAGGCGCGCCCCGAGCTCGCCCAAGGTCCGGACGAAGGCGGCGTGCTCGTGCCCCACCCAGGCCCGCATGGGGTCACACACCTCATAGGGCGTCACGTGGGCGTGGATCCGCACACCGCTCGACGTCAGCGCCCTCAGGGCCGGCCCGTCCGTCACCCAGGTGTCGCTCCCCCCCGGGTGCCCGCCGTCCAGCCAGTAGATGTCCGAGACGCTCTCAACGAAGGGCGCCATCCGGGGGTCGGACCGGGCGCCCGCCAGCTCGTGCACCATCTGGTTCAGCACCACACAGCCTTTGCTGAAGCCCACCAGCGTAAGCGAAAAGCCAGGAGGAACGGCGCTGTCGCCGCCCGGTGGTGGAAGAGGGTCCGGCAGGCTGGCTCGCTGCATGCCATGACTCAACAGTCCCCTGAAAACAGCATTAAATAGCAATATATTACTTTATATTTAGTCATTTAGCAAATGCTAAAGGCCAAGGGGGGCACTGCCACGTAGTTGGGCGGCACCGCATTCTCCATAGAAATACAATGGCACAATCAGCGCAAATCAGGTTTGCCACTCATGTGTATGCACCATAACAGCTAACACATACTGCCCTTGCATATCATTTACACCAACAAAGTTAACACATAAGAGCACGTCATTCTTTTATAACTGCGGTCGGGCGTTTTGCACATAAGATTTTCACTCACTGCTTATACTTGTGTAAACTGTGACGTGACAATAAAATACTTGAAACTTGAAACAAAGATAGATTGATTAATAGTCAACCTGAGGTGCCGGAAGGCCCCAGAGCCGGACGAGTATGGCCCATGCTCCGGCGCGCCAAACAAGTTGCCATCCACGAAGTTGTGGTAGCCGCTGAACATGTGGAGGTACATGCTGGAGGCCCGGACCACCCAGACGGTGTGGCCGGGGAAGCGTCTGCCCAGGCGGAGGGCCACCTGCTCCAGGCTCCAGGACAGCCACTTGGCCCCCTCCGGCTGCACGGCCATCTCCTCCTGGAGGTTCTGCACCAGGCGGATACAATGGGGAAGACACAAAGGATGAAGAATATGCAATATAAATGGTTTCAATAAGTTTTGTGATTTAGCATGGCATATAATGTATTCCTAAACAGATAGAATGCGTGTGTGCGTGTGCGTTTGTGATAGATAGGGTTAGCCAGTGATGCTTAAACCAGATTTCATTTCAGATATCACCTAAATTACCATATTAATTTAGGATGTCACCTAAATTACCATATTAATTTAGGATGTCACCTAAATTACCATATTAATTTAGGATCTATGCATGTTATTCAAGATATCTACAATGACATTTCGACTAATGACTTTTTTAATCTAAAATACAATCCTGATGCATTATAAATAGAATTGTAGATTTCTCAAATATAATTGTTACTAGAACAAATATAATTTTCCCTAGTTACAATCTATTTAAGATCGGCCTATCTGAATGTAATAGCTACATTTACTGGTTACAATTCCAAGCAGGCATACATTATTGAAATTCATTCAATTATGAATGAATGAATTAAATTCATGATATCTGTAATGCAAGAATAATTGCAGATATTTATCATGAACATTTCCACTAGTGAGAATTGAATTGTAGATGTTAATTCTGAACTGCAGTCAAAATGACATTACATTATATTGTCAACTTGCAATAACAAATTAAACTTGTATTATAGATAGCCTATCTGTAATAGTCTTTGAAATAGAAGTCAATAGTGAAAGTTGCAGATATAGCCTACTACAATGAGAATTTCCACAAGTAAAAAAATCATTGATATCAATAATTGACATATTGACTAAAAGATTTTTTTTAACAATTTCTAATATTCAAAATTACATTATGTACCGTATATGTTGGCTTGGAATTCTAACTAGTCAAAAATGAATTGTTGACATCTACATTTGCCATTATCCTGATGCAATGTTAAAAAGCTTGCCATAAGAGTATCGCCAAAGAAATACAATGATTCACGTACAAGCCTTATACGATAACATTTCGGCCGACATCCTGCCCTTCCTCACCACCCTTATCAACACCTCCCTCAATTTAGGTCTGTTTCCAACCACCTTCAAGACTGCCAGAATCAAGCTCTTCAACCCTAGAACGTGCTGTCTCTCCCCAACTCCCCTCCTATCTCTCTCAAAACAACCTGCTAGACCCTCATCAGTCAGGCTTCAAGGCCGCACACTCCACGAAGACGGCCCTGCTCGCGGGAACTGAATCTCTCTGTGTCGCCAGAGGCTCTTCCCTCATCTGTGCTTATCCTTCTTGACTTGTCTGCTGCGTTCGACACAGTGAATCGCCAGATCCTCCTCTCCACTCTGGCAGAGCTTGGCATTGCTGGATCTGCGTTATCCTGGTTCAAATGGCACCCATCAGGTCACATGGAATGGCTCCCTGTCCAGACCCTGCACCCTTGACACTGGAGTCCAACTAGGCTCAGTACTAGGACCACTTTCCCGTAATACATTGGATCTCTAGGCTCTGTAATTACATCCCACGGCTTCTCCTATCACTGTTACGCAGACCCCCCTACTGTTCCTGAACGCTCCACTCAACAACTTCGGCTAGATGACTGGTACCACCTTCACTAAGAACAGCCAAACATTGCTCTGCCAAGTCCCAACTCTTCACTGTTCCTGCACCGCAGTGGTGGAATGAGCTCCCACCTGACATCAGGATGACAGAGTCCGGTAATGCAGAATGGCACGTCTGCTCTGATCCCAGCTATTATGCAGGCATCCTAGCAATTATGAAACTCGTTCTATTAGCCTTGCAATTATTAATGCTTGAAACCTGCTCTATACTTTATGTACCACAGTGATATATTGCTGTCTCCTTCAACAAATGTGCTCTTTGTAAGTTACGTTGCATAAAAGACAAATGCCCTAAATGTAAATGTAATGTTGAAATGCAGTTCAAATGTTAAAGGTCTTGTGTTAATTAATTCAGGGTCTATGTTGGATTTTACATGCACAAATAGTTTACATGCACAAATAGTTTACATGCACAAATCTTCCACAGCTTATTGCAAGTGCAAGGTCTTGTACAAGGTCTATTTATGATTGTTACCGTCGCTCCAGCAGGTTGCAGTTCACTTACCGGCCACAGGGGGTCAGTAATGAGAAGGAATTCCTGACTAACATCTAGCACCTTTAACAATAAATGATGTATGTGGGCCTACATGTTGCAGGGAGCGTTACAACCGGGCCTCTTGATAATCATAACATAACGTAACGTGCTCTTCATCACTGACCTGAATGTCTCCGTGGAAAAACACCACATGTGCGTTACTGCTCACATCCCTGGGGGTCGGCTCTGCGGCGGCGGGATCCCGGCGGAGCAGCAGCAGGTCGTTCACTCGGCTCGGGCTGCCGCCGGGCACCGCGACCAGGCGCTGGAGCATCCGCTGCTGCTGCTGCTGCTGCTGCTGTTGTTGTTGCGGGCATTCAGAGCTGATACCCGGGCCTGGTTGACACAGGTCCGAGGAGGAGGAGGAGGAGGAGGAGGAGGATGTCTGCGCCACCGCGGTGCTCATCATCGCTGGCTTTTACCCTTTTACAGTTTGCTCGCCCCCGACCCCCCTCGCCGCCCCCCACCAAACGCGCCAATGTTGCTGTTATCAACGCGGTAGTTAGCGTCACAGCATGAACGCATCAGGAGATCCGTACTTCCGCGTTACCTGCGCTTACGGTGCGTTCCAGTTACACTCGGAGGTCGGAATCTCCGTCTTCAAAGTTTGAAGTTTCAGCGGGAACGCCCCCTGAAAGGCAACTCGGGTGTGACGTCATTACCGGCTCCGACTTCCGAGTACAAATGGAACGCACCATTTTTTAATAATGATCATAATAATAATAATAATAATAATAATAATAATAATAATAATAATAATGCGGAAGTGAACATGTGTTAGGTTAATATTGTCCACAACGAGGCGCTGTTTGTTAGAAATACACTTCTGGCGAGGGCCGGCGGGTGACGTCATCACGGCGTCACGTGTCCAGGACGCGTCACGTGCCTGTTGTTGTTGTTGTTCCTCTCTGTTGACACGTGATCTGACGCTTCTGACAGATCAACAACGCGTGGTAACTTAACTTCAGTATTTACATGTGTTGTTCTGTTCTAAGTTCCCTGTAATTGTCACTGTCACTATCACACTTTTTGGAAATGTTTCTGCAACTTTTTAGCATTGTTTGTTCATATCTGTTGACAGATGACATGTGCCCCAGCATGATTGTTATTCATTTATATCTGACCCCGGGACTGAAAACTGCTGCCAGTCCTCAAGCATTATACATACATATCTTATAATGCTTTACATCTGTTGTATTGGTGTGTGCGTGTGTTGTTTGTGTCATATAGATGTGTGTGTGTGTGTGTTGTTTGTGTCATAATGTGTGTGTTGTTTGTGTCATATAGATGTGTGTGTGTGTGTGTGTGTGTGTTGTTTGTGTCATAGTGTGTGTGTTGTTTGTGTCATATAGATGTGTGTGTGTGTGTGTTGTTTGTGTCATGCTGTGTGTGTTGTTTGTGTCATATAGGTGTGTGTGTGTGTGTGTGTGTGTGTTGTTTGTGTCATACTAGTGTGTGTTGTTTGTGTCATAGGTGTGTGTGTGTTGTTTCTGTCATATAGGTGTGTGTTGTTTATGTCATATAAGTGTGTGTGTTGTTTGTGTCATATAGGTGTGTGTTGTTTATCTCATATAAGTGTGTGTGTTGTTTGTGTCATATAGGTGTGTGTGTGTGTGTGTGTGTGTTGTTTGTATCATACTAGTGTGTGTTGTTTGTGCCATAGGTGTGTGTGTGTTGTTTGTGTCATATAGGTGTGTGTTGTTTATCTCATATAAGTGTGTGTGTTGTTGTGTCATATAGGTGTGTGTGTGTGTGTGTGTGTGTTGTTTGTATCATACTAGTGTGTGTTGTTTGTGCCATAGGTGTGTGTGTGTTGTTTGTATCATATGTGTGTGTGTGTGTGTGTGCTGTTTGTATCATATAGGTGTGTTTGTGTTGTTTGTGCCATATAGGTGTGTGTTGTTTGTATCATATAGGTGTGTTTGTGTTGTTTATGCCATATAGGTGTGTGTTGTTAGTGTCCTGTAGTTGTGTGTGTGTATGTTCTTTGTTTCCTATAGGTGTATTTTGTTTTTTATACTTGTGATAAACGACTTACTGAAACAATTACTGAAACAACCAGGGAGGCACAGTGTATGTAACAGGTGAGCACCTCTAAAGAAAACCGAACATTGTGTGTGTGTGTGTGTGTGTGTGTGTTTCAGCCAGATGGCCTGCAGTGTGCTGGGTCGGAGGCTGGTTGCGTGCCTCCTCAATGTCTCAGAGGCGCGGAGGAAGGACCTGGTGGAGACGGTGGCCATGGCCGCCGTTTACGACGGTAAAGGTAAACGATGTACCACCTCACAGAAACTAAAAAAACTAAAATTACAAACTTAACAATGTTATAGTATAAATACATTTGCATACATCTACATAAATAACAATTAGACAGGATTAACTTATCTGCACTTCACTTAAAAAGTGAATAAAAGTTGTACTATCCTATTGAAATAAATGCTTGTGTACACATGGAAAGCTACTGAGCTACTTCAATACAACACATAGTACATGGTGTCGTCACACTTCGACAGTGAGCAATAGGATGTAACTCAACAAGTCATATTGCAGCACAACACAAAAACAACGGAAGTGTAGTGAATGCTTGTTGTGCTGCTTGTGCTTGTGAGGCGAGTGGCGGCGGGGAGCCACGGTGCTCAACATCTTTAATGACCTCGACTACAACCGCTCTGTCATCACCATCGTGGCGGGCATCGACTCCATCAGTAAGTATCCTCTTCACAGGGAAAAGCTTTACACTTTAGTTAACCTTCGTCGTTTGTCTCCTGGATTGAGGATAGTCGCGGATCACCATTTTATAGATCCTCATTTGGCTTTGTTCGTCTAATGTATGTATGTATGTATGTATGTATGCATGTATGCGTATCCTTGATTTTCTCAACAACCATTTACACGTGGCGGCTGTATTGCCGAGGTCCCAAGCAATTGGGCTGTTCAGGCACATGACTAGTTTCTTCAATCTTCTAATGAGTAATCTGATGGCAGCATAAAATACCTGATCTAATGTTGGAGAATGAGCTTAATTTGAATACATACCCCAACAACCACATATTTAGAATTTTTGGACGAATAGTTGGAGGTTGGGGGTTGGCTGAGGGTGCGTAGACACTTATATCGACGGAGTGTTGCGTTTGTTGTGTTGCAGGAGAGTCTGTGCTGTCCGCGTGCGAGGCAGCCTGTGAATTGATTGACATGCACGCTCACACCGGGGGCCACCCCTGCATGGGCGCCGTGGATCTGATACCCATCTACCCCCTGGGGGAGGAGGTGGGCGTGGATGACTGTGCAGAAGAGGCGCAAGGTTAACTACTGCTATTTGTGTGCGTGCATTTGCGTGGGTGTGTGTGTGAGAGAGAGAGAGAGACAGTTGTGTGTGTGTGTGTGTGTGTGTGTGTGTGTGTGTGTGTGTGTGCACCAATGCATGTACGTGCCTATAGGGTCGCTTGACTTAGGTAGAGGTCAGAGTGGAAGCTCCGCTATGCAGCCTGACAAAATCAGCCCCATGGCGCCCAGCCTTCAGGGACTATTCTTTTCTGTGTTGGAATTAAAATGAGCGAAGGGGAAAGTCAAGCTGAAAAAAAACCCGATGAGAATACGGCGGTGAGAGAACTATTTATAGCGGGAGAACTATTCATAGCTGTGATGTCACGTGGTTTGTAATAGTACAGGAAAAGTATGCTGTGTACTCCACACTCAGGACATTAATTCTGAATTCCAAAACCAACCAACCAAATCCTCCTCTGAGAGCAAACCAGGCCGTACCGTTCTGCATCAGCAGCATTTCAATGACGATTTCAAATCCATATCCACTTCATGAATCGGTTTAATGTCTGGGAGAATTGGAGCCGGCATGGCTTACGGCGATAGACACTAATGGAATTAGTGTCCAGTCGTTTCACATCTAAACAGCAGTGTTACAGATTACTCCGTGCACACACACACACACACACACACACACACACACACACACACACACACACACACACACACACAACAGTATTAAGTGTGTGTGATGTGCATCACTGTTGTTGAGGTGTCCCTGAGCAAGACACTTTATCCCCAAGTGCCTCCCAGTCCGTGTGTGTGTGTGCGTGTGTGCGTGCGTGCGTGCACGTGTGTGCGCGCATGTGTGTGTGTGCGCATGTGTGTGCATGTGTGTGCACAATGATATAGTTCTTTGTTGGCTCTGCAATCGCTGGATAACAGTGTGCTAATCTCATCCTCAGCACTGGCCCGGGGTCTTACGGAGCGGGTCCAGGGCTCCAGTGCCTTCCTGTTCGGCTGGGCGGACCGGCCCCAGCAGCGAGGCCTGGCCCAGAGGAGGAGGGAGATGGGCTGGTTCCGCCAGACCCCGGACACGCACCCCATCAGGGCTGACGTAGGCCCTCCACCGCAGAGCCGATACGGACTCACAGGTAAGGGCCCAATGAGCCTGACACTGATGATGATGGACGGGGTGTCTCTAAATGATCCGAACACCAACGGCTGATTTATAGTTACTGTGACGCATAGGCACCAGAAAGTGCATGGTGGGGTCTCTTGCAGAACGTCACCTGCTACGATTTTACTCTTTCTGTGTTTATTTGACAGTGAAAGCGATAAAGAGCAGATCGAGCAAACCTATGTTATACTTCGATGCGGGCTTTAAGCGAGCCAGACTCAAATCCGAATTTTGTGCTTCCCAACCCCCCGCAGGCGTGGGAGCCAGTCCCTACGTGATGAACTGCAACGTCACCATCGGCACCCAGGACCTGGCGCTGGGCCTTCGCATCGCCGCCGCCATCAGGGAGTCCACCCCGGGCGGTGTGCCCGGAGTGCAGGTCCTGGCTCTTCCACACGAGGGCGCCGTCGAAATCGCCTGCAATGTGGAGAGCGTGCAAGCTTGTGGTGGTGCGCTGCCCGCCGCGACACAGTGGGAGCCGTGGCCGTCTTTCAGCATCGACGGGGAAACATATTACCACGCCCCGGCGTCTCTCATCGCGGCGAGGGTGGGCGAGCTCGCCGCCCAGCAGGGGGTGGGCGTGCGTGGCACCACGCTGGTGGGCTTCACCCCCGCCCAGTGCAGGGGTCTGGCGGAGAGAGCGCTCTCGCTGGGCATCGGAGAATTCTGGAAGGAGCAGCGGCAAGCAGGCCTCCGCATGTGAGGCGGAAGCTGCCGGAACAACCGACCAGACCTCATTGACCGCTATAGGCTGTGTGCATTTCACTGCATTCATGTAATTATGTAAGAGTGCTTCTTATGTAATTGTCGTATCATTATACAAAGTGGTTATGTAATTACCCCCCCAAGAAAAATCAGCCTGTGCCTCTGCTAGTATGAATGCTAAGATTGCACTATAATTCATAGTATCTGTCTAATGTGTATTTTTGTATTGTTTTGTAATTGTTTTTATAACTTGTGTAAAGTGAATGTCTCCAATCTACCAGGAGTCCCTGCTGTTATTCTTGTGGTCAATATGAGCCTTTATATGAAACGGATGTGGTTAATGTGGTTTAATAAATGTTTTAATCAATAGTGTGCTGGCCGTTTTTGTTGTAATGGTAATATTGATTTTGATTCAGTGAAAACAATATTCAGTCAATAGAGTGTCACTGCCTGCTGCTGTGGCTGTGGGGAGCGAGGTTGGCTGTTCATATTTTCCATCACAGCTGAGAGAAAGCACTTCATGTGTGGTCATTTCCTGTTGTTTACAAATCAAATGAGTCTTGTTCCCACAACGGACCAGCATGAGTCACTGCATATTTGTGGAGGACAGTCGACGTGTCTGAGAAATGCTCATGGGCAGAAGCATTTCCAGACAACCGAAGAGTTGCTTGGGAAACCATTACGGAAAATGTGGAAAACCAGAAAACCGTCAATTCATCATGACTACCCTCTTTATTGGTAACAACAAGTACACCCTTGGTCTTTATATACGTATATATGGCATGTACATTTCATATATGTATTGAGAACCCTTATATTTGACATGCATATACTTCACTTTACATTACAGTTTTTCTTCATAAACAAAAAAAGTATGTTCTTCATAACACAGGGCCATTCTGAACAGTGAAATTCTTGAAGGGTCGCCTGTATTAACCGTCTGAGATGTGTTGCAGGGGGCCTGGGGATGTGGACGGAGCACAGAGGAAGTAGAGCAATAAGGCCTTACATAAGGTCACCATTATGTCCTGAAAGGGAAAGTCATTCATATGCGAAGGGTGAATTTGAAAAGCGTTGCTTTAACACGGCTCGCGGTTTTCAGAGGCAACATATAGCGTCTGATTTGAGCTCCTTGGAGATAATATGGATGTCATGGATGAATGGATGACGAGGTCGAGGAGAGGGTTATGTGAAACACAAAACAACGAACCCATCATGTCTTGGTTCACCTCGTATAAATGACGATATTGTGCCTAACCATACGAACTAGCTATCTAATTAGCATGCAGGGGCGTGATGGATGCTAATTTGTCGTGATGATGGGGGGATGTGTTTCCGGAGGATGTTGGGGGATTTCAATTTGTGCGTCTGACTTTGGTATCATGGCGCATGTATTGTTAGGCAGCAATAAATAACATGCCTAAATTGCACGCTGCAAATTGAGGTTACACTTTTTTGTATCTTTGTATCTCGTCCAGCTGGGCCTCTAGTCATAATTTTGATCGTACATACAGTTCTTTCTCTCGCCCTCACCCCCCCCGACCCCTTCCCTTATTCTCTCATTCTCGCCCTCTCATCTCATTCCCTACCTCTATCTCTCTTCCGGACTTCTGTCCCCATATCTTCTGCCATCTCTCTCTCTCGCATCTAAACACACACGTACACACACACACACACACACACGTACACACACACACACACACACACACACACACACACAGAAACGCACACACACACACGCACACACACACATGCACACACCACATGCACGCACGCATGCACACAGCCTGCCAGGCTTGGGAGCATCAGGGTCTAATCTAGGTCACATCATAAGCCCAGGGGTGTCTTGTTCGCAACATGCACACACACACACACACACACACACACACACACACACACACACACACACACACACACACACATTCTAAAATACAGAAGATGGAGATCTCGCCAACACGCTTTACAAATCAGTCAGGAATGCTCTCTGTGCTTCTGTGCTCCAATCAATACTGACTTCCTCTTCCTCCATCCTTCCCTGCCAGGTGTGTCAGCTTCCTGGGAAGAAGATTCCCAGGTTAAAGATTCCCAGTTTAAAGATTCCCAGGTTAAAGATTCCCAGTTTAAAGATTCCCAGGTTAAAGATTCCCAGTTTAAAGATTCCCAGTTTAAAGATTCCCAGGTTAAAGATTCCCAGGTTAAAGATTCCAGCATATTGACACAATGATGTGTGATGTTGTTCATCTAGTTTATGTGGAGATTATATCAATTGAATGTTATACATATATAGCATTTTTTTTCTTCCTGTATATATAGAGGTAAATTGTCATTTATTTGACCAACTAATACCTATTTCTCGGCCCTGCACAATGTCTAGCCATTCATATTAAAACCACAGTAATCCATCACAAACATACACTCAAATTTCTCCCTTTGCTTGTGAGTATTGTGTATATTGTACTACAGTACGTATGTATCGTAGTACTAGCATCGGCGGAAGCTTTCCATGCGCTTTAGCCTGACAGTGTATATAGCGTAGCGAATCAGCACCAAAGACTCTCCAATCTTCTATAAATACACCAAAGCTCTCTATCTGTTCCAGTCTCTCTCACTCACACCCCTTTCTCTCTCTCTCTCTCTCAATTATTTCTCTCTCTTCTTTCTCCCCCGCTCTCCTAAACCTCTTCCTCTCCCTCCATTCCTAACCCGCTTACACACTTCCTCTCCATCCTCCCTCCATCTTCCCCAGCTCTGTATCCTCCTTCCTCCTTTATCCTCTTTACTCCTTCTTCTGCTCCTCCACTTCTCTCCTCGCATCTTTGATGTTCTCCATTATTACCACATTCTGGCTGGCTGTGTGTTTCTCTCCCAATCTCTCTCTCTCTGTCTCTCTCTGTCTCCCCCCACTCTCTCTCCCCCTTCTTCGCTCCCTGCCTCTTTTCCCTCTCTGTCACGAATCATAGAAATGCGTCATCTTTGTGTGTGTTTCTCTTTCTCTCTTTCTCTCTCTCTCGCTCTCTCACTCTCTCTGTCTCTACCTCTCTTTCTCTCTCACACTGTGTGTGTCTCTCTCTCAGTTCTTCACCTCCTCAGATGTTCAGATGTGGTCTTCAGATCTGCTGCTGCGGAGGTGTGAGGACCAGCCAGTGTGATCAGCAGGGACGTCATCAATATCTCACACACACACAACACACACACACACACACACACACACACACACACACACACACACACACACACACACACACACACACACACACACACACAGATATTTCCAGAGCTGTTCCCGAGTCTGTGCCAAGCTAGCATGCTGTGCATGTTTCCCTAGAGATTAAGCTGGCGCGGTGGTGACAGTGACTCCAATCATCCAGCGTGCTCAGTGTCACCGCTAGCGGGCTTTAGTTAGATTGCGTCGTCTCATTTGAAGCTCGCCGTTCAATAGCCACTGTTGTTGTCTCGGTGGTCCCCCCCCCCCCCCCCCCTCTAGAAAGGAGTGTGGTGAGGGGGAGAGAGGCGGGAGGGATCTTGAGAGAGAGAGAGAGAGAGAGGGGAGAGAGAGAGAGTAAGGGGGAGGGAGGGAGGGAGAGGGTGAGAGCAGCGAAGTGGAAGTATGAGTGAGCATCAGAGGGAAGGACATAAATAGAGCCATAAAGCAGTGAATTAGGCAGGGCGAGCGAGCAAGAGAGAGAGAGAGCAGGAGGGAGGGAGGAGAGAGAGAGAGAGAGAGAGAGAGAGAGAGAGAGAGAGAGAGAGAGAGAGCAGGAGGGAGAGAGGAGAGAGAGAGAGAGAGTCCTTCAGTGTGGGAGTGACGCTTGCCGCCAAGGTTTTCATCTCCTCTCCTTTCTCACACAGGCGGTCTTTATTTAGCATCTCATCTCATCCTCCTCTCCTCCGCCTCCTCCTCTGTCTCCTCCTCTGCTGCGTCCGTAGTACCGTGGATGTTAGGCCCCTTCCCCCACACCCCCCATCCCCAACCCCCATGGAGCATCGGGACTCGCTGAGCCAAGCCGGATCTGGATCTGGTTGCCTGCCGCTGGAACAACTCCTGCGTGCTCTGGGGAACGAGGAGGAGGAACAGCAGGAGGAGGAACAGCAGGAGGAGGAACAGCAGGAGGAGCAGGGGATGCAGATGTGGAGCTGTGATGCGCGCTGGACCCCCCAGTCTCCCCGCCTCCTCATCTGCTGACAGCATGGCTCAACAGGTGACCCACTTAGCCGAGAGCGAAATGCTGTGAGGTTCGAGCAGGACTACTACTACTACTACTACTACTACTACTACTACTACTACTACTGCTGCTACTGAGTACTACTGAGTACTACTGAGTACGTAGACCTGTGTTGCTGCCACCCGGACTCCGTCTCCGTGGAAACCACAGCAGGGTGAGTGACGCGCTCTCTCCTCTGACTGCCGCGCTCAGCTGTCAGGATGTGTGTGTGTGTGTGTGTGTGTAATCTGTTCCACTTGTCAAGCTGTATTAATTAATCTGATTCAATCCAACCACACTGTTCACTCCAGAAACACTCCATATATTAATATGATTCATACAGCAGTGCTTGTATGCTGTGTCTAATGGTTTGTTATGGTATAGTGTAGTTTGATGGTATGGTTTGTTATGGTGTGATATATTGTGGTGTGGTATGTTATGGTGCAGTATGATATATTGTGGGTTGGTGTTATGTGGTATGATATATGCCTATTGTGGTGTGGTATGGTTTGGTATGATGTATTATGGTGTGATATATTGTGTAGCCTATATACTGTATACATATACAGTATATTGTATATATATATATGTTGTATGTTATGGTATGTTATAGTCTGATATGGTTTGGTGTGGCATGTTATGTTATGGTATGTTATGGTATGTTATGGTATGGTATGGTATATTATGGTATGTTATGGTATGTTATGGTATGTTATGTATGGTGTGGTATGGTATGGTATGTTATGGTATGTTATGGTATGGTATGTTATGGTATGGTATGTTATGGTATGGTGTGGTATGGTATGTTATGGTATGTTATGGTATGGTATGGTATGTTATGGTATGGTATGTTATGGTATGTTATGGTATGGTGTGGTATGGTATGTTATGGTATGTTATGGTATGTTATGGTATGGTATGTTATGGTATGTTATGGTATGTATGTTATGGTATGGTGTGGTATGGTATGTTATGGTATGGTGTGGTATGGTATGGTATGTTATGGTATGTTATGGTATGGTATGGTGTGGTATGGTATGTTATGGTATGTTATGGTATGTTATGGTATGGCATGGTATGTTATGGTATGGTATGTTATGGTATGGTGTGGTATGGTATGTTATGGTATGTTATGGTATGGTGTGGTATGTTATGGTATGTTATGGTATGGTATGGTATGTTATGGTATGGTATGTTATGGTATGGTGTGGTATGTTATGGTATGGTATGTTATGGTATGGTGTGGTATGGTATGTTATGGTATGGTATGTTATGGTATGGTATGTTATGGTATGGTATGGTATGGTATGGTATGGTATGTTATGGTATGGTATGTTATGGTATGTTATGGTATGTTATGGTAGGTATGGTATGTTATGGTATGTTATGGTGTTGGTGTGGTATGTTATGGTATGTTATGGTATGTTATGGTATGGTAAGGTCAGGAGACCAAAACCTTGCAGCAGTGTGTAGTGTTGCTCTGCTGATGCACTGGTGCACAGCTATATTGCATGCACAGTACTCCATATATACTATGCAGAGTAACAATGAATAATGCACGCCCCAGAGAAGCCTCACGGTAGGCAACAAGTCAGCCCTCCTCCCACCCCCTCCAACGCGTGAGGAAAAGTAGGCCGCAGTGTCACAGGAATGGCGCACAGACCCAAGAACACATGGATAAATATTTCACATCACTTTGGGTCTCCAGAACATTCCGCCCGTGGCTCTGAGCTTCAGGGTTGGACAGACTGAGAGGGCTTTGGTTTTAGGCAAAGCAGTTCTGTGAGATTTGTGTCAGAAGGAGGAGAACTGAGTTGTCTCACTGGTTGTCGTGTGTCAGGCATCTGATCTCATTCATCTGAACTGAACATCTGAACAGCACTCAGACAAACAGGAAGTCTGATTATTTTAAGTGGAGGTGGAAAAGTGGATTGAAGCGTCGTCCAAAATGGCGAGAAAATGTTTCTGAATGCTGATTTCCAAGCTAAATTAGGTTTTATTTACAGTCAAGCCTGAAGCTTACATAAAATGGGTCAGATTTATTTGTTTATATAGCAACTCATATGG
The DNA here is from genome assembly GCA_002895965.2 of Coryphaenoides rupestris. Classification (NCBI taxonomy): domain Eukaryota; kingdom Metazoa; phylum Chordata; class Actinopteri; order Gadiformes; family Macrouridae; genus Coryphaenoides; species Coryphaenoides rupestris. The sequence continues at coordinate 71,885 of PIJE02000091.1, forward strand.
GTGTTTGTTTACTGTTCAAATATTGGATATAGGCCTACAATGTATTGTACATACACATTGGATCTGCAATGATTCAACATATGTTTGTATTGCTTCTTTTGCATTGATTGTTAATACAGTACAATATAAAATAAGAAGTTACTTATTTAAGTATTCTAAACACTTAAAATAAATAATCAATCTGCTTCGGGTTAAAGCACAGGGTGTTGTGAATGAGGCATCCAACACGCTTCTGATTCTCCAAATATTCCAAACACTATGAATTATGGCGTTTGACGCCAGAGTATGTTTTATTCACTGCCTCTTTCTGCCTCTTCCCTTTCTTCCTGCTATTTTGGGTAATTGTTTTTTGCTGAATGCTAATACTATTCACTCCTACTAATACCGCCCCCTATCATGTGGCTAGTTACTGTGAATGATCAGCCATGGTGTGTCATTGACAGACGTTTCGGTTAGTCCCCTCGTGCAAAGTTGTGCACGGTCATGTGACCAGTCATGTGACCAGTCATGTAACCAGTCATGTGACCATAACTGATGCTCTGTGATAGCGTCCTTGCAGGCACCTGTGCTGACAGCCACAACAAACAGGGGTCTGATCGTGTGCTTGTTCCATAGCTACCCTGAAGAGTAGAATATATTTGCCTTATATTCTATATATATTTCACATATTCTTCTTCAACATAAAGCATTTGTCACTTTTGAATGCACCAAATTACCAAAGCAAGAATCTGGTTTTATGATTGTACCTTCCGATTTTGAGGGTGGTGGCTTTTACGCGTTTCAATTTCTATTCTTATGACTCGTTATATGCTCCATTCGGCTACTGAGTAAATAACTCCATTGGTTATTTCTTTCATTAATAATTATTTTTAATCCTCTCTTGGCAGACTCCCTATGGGACCAAGTGTTTCAGTCCTCAAAGGGATGTCAACTAGAGGGAGAATAATTTGAGTTGTTCTCCTTGTGGGAGCAGCTGTAACTGTCACAGCACAAAATCGTCTAGTTATGCCTGTGGAGGAACAACAACAGAACGTCTATCCTGTCTCCCAGCAGCAGGATGTCAGTTTAATCTCACTACTTGCTGTTAAAAGTAATTGCGGCTTCCGTAGAGTGATGCGTGTTTGCGCATACTGTAATTATTGCCCATTTCTCTGGGGTCAAATGAATGCACGCTAATGTGTGTGTGTGTGTGTGTTGTGTGTGTGTGTGTGTGTGTGTGAGGGAGTTGGTAGTGTTGCAGATGGAAGCAAGGCAGGTTTATTTAGCATAGCAACCATTCAAATGACATTCATTCGGAAGAGAAATCTAAAATAAGAAGTATAAGAAGGTAACTTAATGAATATGCCAGTGAGTGCATACGTTTGAATAAAAAGCTGTGGCAAACAGAAAAGTTTGAGGCCTGATTTTAGAGTCTATAGTGCTGAGGCAGGCCTTGATGCGTCTGGTCCCAGAGATCAGGTGCACAGACATCATTATGCATCATTATTTTTGCAGCAGTCTTTCAAACCACTAGTGAGCAACTTAAAAAACAACATATTCCCATAGAACATCTATGAAAACAACATTATGTTGTGTGTGCAGAGATTTACAAGGATAGATGTGTTTCATTCATGTGGAACATTGATCGGTTGAATAATTGATTGAAAGATCGGTGTATTATTAATATTTGACTCTAAAATATAGAATATAATACATTATATTATTATATTATAACATAAGATGATATCTGTCCTGTTTTATCTCCTCCTTTCCTTCTTGTTTCCCGATTGATATTTGTGCACCTTTAGCAATACATACAGATATGTACAATACTACACAAAGATTACAGATATATGTCAACGACACATTATGTACTCATTACAAATATACACCTACATTAGATATACCCATACATCTACCGTATATATGTACACTACAGATATACACAGATGTACTCTACATCTATACATACATTACATGTACTGGTGCTGGTGGGTGGTACAGAATGTCACCAAAGAATGGCGTCTTGCCGAGCCCACCAATCAGAGAGGCCGGGGGGGTGGGTGTTGGCGGGGACGAGCATGGAGGCGGCAACATGGCTGACCCGACCGAGATGTAGTGCGCGAGTGGCCGTGATTGGATGTGCAGTAGCTTAAGGCACATGGGGATGAGCATTGTCTGCAGCAGTGTCTTGGGTGCACTGAGGCAGATAGTCTATAATGCATTTGATTGGGGGGGGGGGGGGGGGGGGGGGCGTCTGTGGCATGATTGTGAGGGATCATTGTACAGCCCCCACCCCACACCACCACCCCTCTTCCACACACACCACACACACACACACACACAACACATGCACAAACACACACACACACACACACACACACACATGCACACACACCACACACACACACACACACACACCCACACACACACACACACACACACACACACCACACACACAATATAATAGAGCCAGCAGTAGCCCGGAGATCTAGGAAGGTTTTTCTTTATTTTCTTTGTCGTATCCCCTATACCCCCCTCGTCCCCGTCCCCCCCTCCCCATACTCCGGAACAATCCTGAGGGGCAGCCGGGCAATGCGGCAGTGGTCGCCTGGAAATAGTGGAGGGAATGTTTGAACTGGAAGGTATTTGGTTCCCCCGATAAGTGCTAGTGGAAGCCTCTCTCTCTGCCCAAGTGCTTCTGAGCCATGCCCCTTGACCCCGCTGTCGTTGAAGTGGAAATACTGCCACTGTCCCCGTCAAAAATGCTTTTAACACAATTTTTATCGTATGCTTTTATTGTTTTTGTAGCCACCACTCCGGTTAATAGCTTCAGATCGTGAAACGTCAGCTTTTAATGTCTGAACGTATGGGAAATGTAAACTGAGGGGCGTGCGGTTCCCCAGAGGTGGGGGTCGGGGTGCGGAGAATGGGAGAACGGGAACTCACGGGATCAGCAGAACCCAAAGTCAGGATGAACACGCTGTGAAATGAAAGTGATACGTGTTATAATGTGGTGCAGACGAGGGAAACGTGGCTGTAATTTGAAGCGAATGCAGATGACTGAGGGAGCTACAGTCAGCACTGCACTGGGGAGGGAGGCTGGTTTGCTAACTAGGAGGAGGGTTCTTTTTGGAACATCAAAAGATGCAGGAATATATTAACGGTGATGCTCTAAAATTACCCCCAGCTCAAGGCCATTTCTGTGAACAAAAAAGCCAGAGGTTTGCTAATTTCCTTTTGTTTACTGAATACATTTAAATTCAATTATATATATAGGCCCTATTACATTTTCATCTGGAGCAAGTGGATGAAACGAATACCATTCCTCATGCATTCAGGTTAGCTATAATTTATTGTTAGCTGGTAAATTAATTGAACAGATCAATTAATTTATTCCGCTGGATGTTGCAACACAGGGCCAGAAGTATACACCCGACTCATAGGCTATTGAACCCTCAACTTATTAATATGTATAAATATTAAAATCAATATTGATGGCTCGTTAACAAATTATGTTATACCACATCAGAACGTCTAGGCCTATGCCATATACAGTATCATACCATATAGTAGCAGCAACAGTGCTGTATTCTGTGCACAACTGTGAACAAGGTGAGGAAGAGAGAGAGAGAGAGAGAGAGACAGAATATTAAGGGGACTGTGAAAAGCATGACGCTGCAGCATCATGATGCATAAAAAGTGTGCGGTGTACAGTCTTACCCTGCGGCCTGAGGTCTGCGGTTCCCACTGCAGACACAGTGGGACTGTACTTGTTTTGGCTGACTATAGCCCAACACACACACACAGACAACACACACACACACACACACGCACACACACATACTGCTGCCGACATCCCAGGAGACCCAGGAATCAATAAGTGGTGCTATTGTTTTCTGGTGGTGTCATTATACGAGGAGGCAGGGTAGTATACGGTGGCTGTAAGGTGTTATAAGCCCCAATGTCTGCAGCCTACCTGTTGGGGCGTCCCTGAGCAAGATGCTGAGCTGGCCTCACCACCCCACCCGGCCTCTTAATGATATGTAGGATGTGTACCCCGAATCACTATCATCATCGTCACTATCACTACCAATTTGCATAAAACTGTCTGTAAACGTGCCTACAAAGTGCGGAAGAGTAAAGACTGTAAGTACCTTGTAAGAAAGATTGTAAGAAAGATTTAAGAAAGATTTAAAGATTTAAACGCCAACCCTGTCCAATTGTAAATTAACCCAACATTGTGTTATTGAAGATGTTGAGTGTTGCAGCAAATATTAAAAACACAAGTGTTTAGACTGTGACTGATATCTGATTGGGCAGGATGTGAGGTAGCCAGCGGTGATGTGTTCATATGAGCCCAGGGGGCCCGGCCCGGCACGATCCGTTTCTAATTCATTCCAACATCGACGCCAGAGGCAGAACCGCAGTCCTAATTATACCAATTTACCCCCCACCCCACCCAGAGGAAAGCACTTAATTATGCTGTTTATGTGTGTGGTGTGTGTGTGTGTGTGTGTGTGTGTGTGTGTGTGTCAGTGGAGCAAAACCTACCCTATGCTAGTAGACATCTCCACAGAAAAGTAAGTCGTTACATGAATAATGGCACTTAAAGTCACATTCATTTAAACTATTAATTATATTATATTTACTCAATTATATGGCAGAAACTGACATGTCAGAAAAATACTTTTTCAAACAATATGAATAAGGTACAAACAATAAGGCCCAGTGATTTCATGGGGTACAAATTATTCTCTTTTTGATGCAGTGGAGTTAGAATCCAGACAATTTATGTTTCAAGTGTGAATGTTAAACTTTATGCCACTTTATATTTAAAAAATTTATGAAGAATTAGCTCTACCAAATGTCTTCTTCTTCATTAATTTTTTAATAGTGGCAGATGAATCCCTAAATCCGACGTGTGGTTTTATGATGGTGCTGAGCTGGACATCATTCTGCCTCCAGTGGTGATCCGAGACTCTGGGGGGCCCTGGGCACCGAAGCACATTGGTCAATGATCATTTATTTAAAATTACATAAAAAAATAATAATAATGTTAACACCTGCACACACACATCTGAATATTTGACGAACAAAGGAGGATCAAATTGTAAATATGTCACAGATATGCAATTTCAGGGGCCCCTCTTCCCAAAACTTCTTGTGGTTTGCCTCTCCTGATGGTCTCTCTCTATCTCTTTTCTCTCTCTCTCTCTCTCTCTCTCTCTCTCTCTCTCTCTCTCTCTCTCTCTCTCTCTCTCTCTCTCTCTCTTTCTCTCTCTATCTCTCTCTCTCTCTCCTCTCCTTCTCTCTCCTCTCTCTCTCTTCTCCTCTCTCTCTCTCTCTCTCCCTTTCTTTATCCCTCTCTCTGTCATGTGTCAGTGGTTCCATTCCCAACACCACTGCATGCTGATAAAAATAGACCCAACGCCACTGAAATATCCCCAAACTAAAAAGCAAACACCAAAAACGGATTATGATCCAACAGCGCCACCTGGAGGCTATTTTAGTATAGGCCTTTAATAATTCTATAAATAATAATAATAATCAAGTCAAGTCAAACTTTATTTATATAGCACATTTAAACAACCGCAGTTAGACCAAAGTGCTGAACAAGCTTAAAAACAACAACAAACAATAAAAGAAGCAAAAACAAATAAAAACAAACAAAGTAAAAATATTAGAGCATAACAGTAGAACAGAGTTAGAGCACAGTGAGAGACAGGGAGCCTAAATGCAGCTCTAACTGAATGCCAGTGAGAAGAGGTGGGTCTTTAACAGTGACTTAAAGGTGTCAATAGTCTGGGCAGATTTTAGGTGTATGGGTAGCTTATTCCAGAGGTTGGGGGCGACCACAGCAAAGGCTCTGTCACCTCTATTTATGAGCCTGGTTTTGGGAACCTTTAGGAGCACCTGATTTGTTGACCTCAGAGCTTTAACTGGAAAATGTGGGTGTAGAAGTTCCGTTAAATAAGATGGTGCCAGCCCATTTAAAATTTTAAAAACAAGTAATCCAATTTTAAAATCAATCCTGAACCGGACGGGAAGCCAGTGCAGGGAGGCCCAGTACAGGAGTTATGTGTTCCGCTTTCTAGTTCCAGTTAAAAGACGAGCTGCTGCATTTTGTACCAGCTGGAGATTGACTGATCAATACCTATATACAATGAATTACAGTAGTCCAAGCGAGATGTAATAAAAGCATGAGTGACTGTCTGGAAGTCTTTGAGGGAGAGATATGGCTTTACTTTTGCTAAAAACTAATTGGTAAAAACTGTTTTTTTAGCACAGAGCTAATCTGTTTGTTGAATTTAAAAGAGCTGTCGAAGACCACACCCAGACTTTAACAAAAAGAACGATTGTAAGAAGGCTAGAGACCCAAGTGTTGCATCATAATCAGACCAGCTGATCAGGACGCCCAAACATAATAATCTCAGTTTTGTTTTCGTTAAGGTTTAGAAAGTTGAGGTCCAATCAAGTTTTGATGTCCTTTAAGCAGTTAAGCAGTGGCTGTAAGGATTCTTTGCTGTTGGCTTTTATGGGTAAATAGATTTGGATGTCGTCGGCAAAACAATGAAAGGAAATGTTATGTTTCTTGAAAATGGACCCCAAGGGCAGCAGATAGAGTGAGAAGAGGATGGGGCCTAAAATGGAGCCTTGAGGAACCCCACAGGAAAGTGGGGCTGTGGATGAGGAGCATTCACCTAATTGAACTGAGAAGCTCCTGTCTGTGAGGTAAGACTGGAACCACTGGAGGGCAGTCCCTCGGATGCCTACACACTGATCCAGGCGAGATAAAAGAATATTATGGTCCACAGTGTCAAGGTCTAGAAGCACAAGAATGGCAGGGTTTCCTGAATCAGCCGTTAAAAAGAGATCATTAAAAACTCTTAAAAGAGCAGTTTCAGTGCTACGGTGGGCTTTAAAACCAGATTGAAACTTTTCACAAATGCTAAAATGATCTAAAAATGTTTGTAGTTGGATGTAGGCTGTTCTCTCTAACGCTTTGGACAGAAAAGGCAGTTTTGAGATTGGCCTGAAGTGGCCTGAAATAATAATAATAATAATAATAATAATAATATAATAAGAAAAAATATAATAAGAATAAGAATAATAACGATAATAATAATAATAATAATAAGAAGAAGAAGAATAAGTGTCAGCCCTATATAATTATTATTATATAAGTGCTACAAATGTACAAACAATCTTTTTCCTGTGTGATCAGTGCTAAACAGGTTAACTTTGATAATGTACATATTTACTGCCTTGCTTGTTCTACTTTTAACAACTCTTCCTTGTTTATGTACAGTGAACTAGGGCTATATAATGTTATTATTTTGATTATTAGGCCTTTTGCAGTTCCTGTCAATGCTGGTCCCTCCTGTTGCAACCTCGCTGCCTGTCTGAAGACCAGATGTTGGCAGTATTCCGACCTACCACTAGAATGGTAGTGTACATCCGCTTAAACATGTTACCTGCATAATATGCTTGTCCAAGACCATGTTAGTGGCCAGTCAGTGGCCGGTGACCTCTCAGATTCGTTTTTGGTGCCTGGTTTTACCCCTGAGAAATAAACTCCTTTTCTTGACACTATTAGGCCTATCTATTTAATAAGTGTGTCTTTTGTTTAGAAACTTTCCAAACAAATCGATATAACTTTGCCTTCGCTGAACATATTACAAAAGATACATACGGTCATATTTCATATACTCATTCACTAAAGTTGTAGCAATTGTGTAGTTCCTATTAATTAGTGTATCTTTAATTATTAGAGGTATATAAGGGGAGAGGAGTTTTGGTGACATTTTTCTGTTAGTAACAGTGTCCAAGTGTCAACAACAGCATACGTTGGGGTAAAAGACAGTAAGTCAGTCACCAAGTGACCAGTATGGTCAGTGGTCAACAGTTCGCTGAAGACTGATATGGGTGGAAATAATGTTTGACATGTTTAGAGTGGCAGTGACCTATCTGCTGCCTCGGGGGGTGTGTGTGTGTGTGTGTGTGTGTCTGTCTGTCTGTCTGTCTGTGTCTGTGTGTGTGTGTGTGTGTGTGTGTGTGTGTGTGTGTGTGTGTGTGTGTGTGTGTGTATGTGTGTGTGTGTGTGTGTGTTGTGTGTGTGTGTGTGTGTGTGTGTGTGTGTGTGTGTGTGTGCGTGCGTACAAGTGTGTGAGTGTGTGTGCCTGCTCACATGCTAATTTGTTCTTTTGAACTCCAGTATTTGTCATCATTAAGAGGTTGTCCTTTCAAGAACAAAAGTTATCCCACGTTGTAACCACTCTAAAACAACATAATAACAAATGTAATTAATGTTAATTACCTATCATTGAGGAGCTGTCCCATAATTAAAGGGCGCAAACAATACATATATAGATCTCATCTTGAAATCAAAGTAACACGTGACTTCTGCCCACACACGCACACACACACACACACACACACACACTATTATCCTAGCTGCAGTGAAAACAAACACACTCCTGCTCGTAATTTCCCACTGTACAGGCAATGAAGTAAAGCCTTGGAGCTGCTGATTGCGGCATTGGTGATACTGAGGTCACAGCTCCTAGCAGGAGAGCAGGGGGAGGTAGAGACGCATCTCACTAATTGGAAAATACAGTTCAAGGGACGGATACAGAATGAAGTGCTTGTTCCTGTATACGATACATATACAGTACCTGTATATGGTATATATAGCATATATTGTATATTGACTGTTATATTGACTGTATATTATATTGACATTATATTGAAAATCTGTTAGTTTATTTTTTATTATTCTGCTTATTTCTCTACTGTTTTATTGTATCGCTTTGCAACCTGGCACAATAATTTCCTTCAGGATTAATAAAGTTCCATCTTATCTTATCTTATCTTATATATGTATTCTATATGTATTTTAATATTTAAATATATTAGATATTAGAAAAAACGGAGTCCATCGGTAAAACCATTTTGTCTCAGCATCACAGTCGGCTGCTGATGTTACTGTCACAAGGTACGAGGCATGAACGATGAGCACAATTGCAGAGAGCAGATGAGACGAGAGTTCGCCAAAAAAGTGCTCTTTGCTTAAATCAGAGCGGGGGGTAATATATACAGTATATATAATATTTATACTCTAAACTCTGTTGAGGTAGCACTCTCCATCCTGCCTGTTATTTCCCCTTTCATCGAATATCGAGTGAAAGATATCTAAAAGCCAACTCGCCGGTATGACTGCGTTTGTTGCTTGCTGTAATCCAAAGTAGTCTGGGCAGAGTATTTGCAAGTGTTCAAAATATTACTTTCACGACACGTGTTTCACCAGAACACTGAATATTTATAGTGTCACGCTCGAAATGTGTGCGCGCCGGAGTATTCATGATACTTTGTCTTTTTCTAGGTTGTTTCCATATTCCTCTGACTGCGATGCAATCAATAGTCACTCAAACAATACAAAGACATTTCAATCTATTGATTTTCAGGGGACATTCTCATCTGTCACATTTGGTTAATTCTGTCAATTACTTTGTTACATTATTCCGATGTGTTTTGCAGTGAAACACGTCTTTTGTGGATTCCTCTGACCGCAGTTGGATTTTGAATAAACCGTTTTTATTGTAGAGGTTGATGAAGGTTATGCAGGCAGAGCAGATGGTCAATGCCAGCATGCTAGCGCTCCTTGAGTGTGTGTGTGGTGAAGGCTGGTTTAACCTGTGTGCATTGATTCGTCAACGCATAACAGGTGTGCAGCCTCACTCAACCCCAGACTCTAACTCGGGCCAGCTGAGACACTCATCCATGCCTTCATCTTCTCCCATCTTGACTATATTGCAACTAACTCCTCTGGGGCATTGGTGCTAGCTCCATCAACAGACTCCAACTGGTCCAGAACGCATCCGCCCGAAACCTAACTTGCACCAAATCTTGGCACCACATCACCCCAGTCCTAAAAAACCTACATTGGCTTCCTGCCTTCCACCGGATCAATTTCAAGATCCTGGTCCTCACCTACAAAGCCCTTCACCAACTGGGCTCCCCTATATGTCACTGACGTCATCCTCTCCCCTTAGCAACCCCCTTGGTCCCCTCAGATCCACCTCAGCCAGACTTCTCTCCACCACCGTTTCTGGAAGTGAATTTCCAAGACTCAATCGGCAATGGCAGGTTCTTGGTAGAGAGCCAGGCTCACCTCCTGAGGTCCTCTTCAGAACTTCATGGGCCTTCCTCCAGGCATATCTCCACTGAGCTATGACAGCCACCTGTTGGTCAGGGAAGAAGGGAAGCTGGAACCCAAATATCAACCTCAAATAGGTGTGTGATGTGCTGTGTGTAGACGAGCTGACCAGCTGGTTGTGTCCTATCTCTGTCAATATCAAGTTCTCCCTCCAAGATGCTGGGTTCTCTACTGGGACACGCCTCAGGTACTTCTCCAGCTGCTAGTTTATTTTCTCAATCCGGGACATTAGATTGTGGATGATAATCAAAAAGAAACCAGAGTGCTTTCCTAAAGCGAACAGAGAACTGAGGACCCCGGTCCGATACCACGTCAGCACGTACCCTGTGATAACGTACTACTTCTTGAACCACAACCTTAGCAGTCTCCTTACCTGAGGGGAGTTCCAGCAAACAGAATGAAATGGGCAGACTTGAAAGATCGATCAACCTGTAGGAACATTGTGAAAATCCCCTCCAGAGCTCAAGTAGATGCAGACTTCACCTCTAGGACACCGATGATGAAGTTGTGTTTGTCTTTTTTTTTTTTTCAGTAAAAGTCGTATCACATAGTCAACATACAGTATGTCTTGCACTCTTTTATATGGCGTTTTCGTTAGCAGGGATTTATCCATTTTAATGACAGGGCTCCCCTCCCCACCCACCCGACACCATTTTGCACGAGCATCATCACTGCATCCTGGGCTCAGCACTGCAGCTTGGAAAGATCCAGGGGAGTGGGCGACGGTGAGGTCTTTGGGGAGGGTTTGATCCCAGGCACTGGAGGATGACTAAAAACAAGGATCAGAAAACAAGTACCACCTCAGATCAGTAGTTGTCCTTTTCCCGATTAGAATTGGGGTTTGTGAATCTGAAAAGCTCAAATGAATGGGATTGTTAGGGATCTCAATGAAGAAAAAGTGCATCATCTCAGAGTGAAAGTAAGACATACTCACCCTTAGAGGCCTAGTGTGATTTCCCAGAACCAATGGGCAACCCATCAATGGCCTGAACACTAAGAGGGAATTAACTCTCCTGATAAGGGATATTAAGCGGTTGGACCAGTTATATCCACAATTCTCAGCCACTCCTGAGTAAACAATAGCAGTGTCTCACCTGATTCTTGAAATTGTTGCCAGCTCAGTTACTGGTAACATCACTTTGCTCTCTCTCTCTCCCCGCCTCTCCTAAATGTGGAGGTCCACACGAATGGCCCACGGTGATCAGTTCCTTGGCTTTATTACCCAAGTTATACAATACAAAGTTATCTTTTGTGTATGGCCTTTATGTATGTATGTATGTATGTATGTATGTATGTTATTGTGTATTGTATTGTCTTATAATATGCATGTATCCTGTATTGTATTTATATCTCTTGTGCAGCACTTTGTAACCCTGTGTTAAAAAGGTGCCCTATAAATAAAAACTTATTTACTTACTTACTTACTTACACTGGGTCAAAACCCCCCGGAAAACATCTGGGGTCCCATCGAAGCACTGTGGTTCAAGCAGACAGACCTCCCTGCCCAAAGGTAACGCTGATGCTTGGGGGTTTCAGATCAGCCGGTGCAGGTGGGATGGGTTGTGGTGGACCTTGGTGGCAGACAGACAGGTAGACCAAGACAGGTAGTCAAGCTTTTAGATCCTTGATGGCCTCTGCAATTTGCCCCAGGTTCTCATGTTGAAGTAACTTCTGTTGTTCACCCAACAGAGTGCTATGGCTTGTCAGAGTCTGTTGAATATTCTCTCCTTTTGCTGTGCTCATCGTTGGCTTACTTGTGCTGTCAAGGTACTAAGCATGAAAGATGAGCACCATTTCAGAGCGCACACGAGACAAGAGTTTGCAAAAAAACTATGTTCTTTACTTCAAGTCGTGGCAGGGTAATCCACAACACAGGTCAGAAAAACTTCCAAAGGTTTCACAAAGGTTTCGTCTGAGCCAGAACTCGAGAAGTTCGTTTAGTGGTAGAGAGGAGGTTAGAGTCAGTAGACACCTACTCAAATACACCTGAAAGCAAAATCTTATTAAGATTTTTTCTTATTAAAAAAAAGTATTTAAACTAAAACTCAAGTAGAAATTCTACTCTCAGTAATTACTTGAGCAGAGCTTAAAAAATAAAATAAAAAGGATTAAGTCGAAGTTTTACTTTGACTGTTTCTGCTCTTATATGCAAATGTTTATTGAAGATTTTAAGGGAAAATAGAAGCAGGTGCAGCCAATATGTTGGTTATGAAACTGGTCTTCCATGGTAGTAGTTGTTTCAAGGGTGAGATGAGAAGATATATAAGATATAACCACAAAAACGTAAATAGAAATATCCTGACATACAATCAAATAAATGTCATACAAAGCATTATTAAGGTGGGGGATAGCCTATAAGGGGGTTTGGGGGTTGTCCCCTGGAAAGAAATTCCCAATTCCCTTTTTCATACCTTTTAGGTATGTCTTCATTATTCCAGCAAACCATCTAAGGCAAGGACAAGTAAAATGTATGTTGTTTTCTTTTGGAAGCCCAACATTTGTGATACTTCCAAGACACTTCCAACTTCCAAGCCTATCATAGGCGTGATGATTTTTACAATTTCACGAAAACATTTTATTTTAAAAGTGGCGGGGGACATGTCCACCCCATCCGTCGCAGATCCTACGGCCATGAATGCAATCGAATTCACTCCACACGACAAGATAATTACACTGCTTGTGAAATCAACTCGGAGTAGAAAACAAAAAGGTGCATCTTTGAACTCTTTTGTGGAATCCCAATGTGCAAGATTAACAACTCTGCACTGTGTTTATGTCCACCCGCAGGCAGATCTCTTACATGAATTCCCTGGCCGTGAACACACCACAGCATCTGGCCACTGAGGAGAGAGCACAGAAGAGAGAGAGGAGCGAGACGAGGGAGAGGAGGGGAGTCTCGCAGGCAGCAGATGGTGACACTGCAGCGACACTTCTCCAGGTAACGGTTTACAAGCATCACCCGCGACCACCCCCAGCTTCAACACCGCCGCCGCCAGCGGCAACACACAGACTGCAACCCCAGCAACAACACCGTCCTCCTCATCATCATCATCATCATCATCCGCAACAAAAACCCCAACAACACTACAACGTCAATGGCAAATAGACAAAACAGCGTGAACGGCGTTGGCGGTACCTTCGCCGACAACATTAACACTAACAATGACACCAACACGTAGATCACAAACAACACACAACACAACACAGCAGCGCCAACACTGTCATCATCAAGAAACACTAACATCAAGACAAGACAATCAACAGCATATGATATAGATCTGCGTCAAAACACGATGAAGTCCTTCACAACAAAAGCAATATGCTTGAGTTACTTCCTACCATAAAAGGAAGAGATGAAATGAAACTTATATGACGCTGTCCATATCCTTCCCTTGTTGCCTGGCGCTCTTGTGATGACCCAGAATAACCCAACGTATTCCGAGGCAACCGTCCACCCTGCACACTTATACTTATACTCTTATACTCCCCGATACTTAATGACGATCTTAATGGACTGCACTTTGCTAAAGGGGAAAGGGGGTCTCTCTCCATCCACTCCGTTTCTACCTAGTCTCACTTGGTTCTAACCATGATTGAACGCCAATCAATAATACCAAACCTCTTTTTTTTCTTCTATTTTTAGCTTGTGTGCTCTAGCAGGTCTGAATGGAGAATTTATACCCCCTGAATAAAATGGATCGTAATCGTAATCGTTAGCGGAGCTACATTATAATGAAGCGTTTTGTTGGGAAGTTAATAAGCTATGTGGGTTAGCGTTGCGTAGGAGAAGGAAGTGGTGAACTAGAGTAGAAAGGTGAGATGTGGCATGGGAGGGAAAGCCGCACCCTTGTCATTTACTTCTCTGATAAAATACAGATAATATCCCTGTGATGATAACTGCTTGAAAAGGAGCCGGTCGTGATTTAGCTGTAAAAGATATTGGGCAGAGAGCAGCGCTGGTCTCAGGGACACCTGGAGGCTTTATGGAGGGGCGCTGAGTCCCACAGGACTCCCTCTTCTCCTTCCTGTTTTTATAGATAATAAAAAACAAAACAAAAAACGGTGTAATTCAAAATAAAACATGACCGGTTTGGCAAAGTTGCACTTTCCAGAAAAGTAAATCTGCAGCGGTTATTTCTTCATTTATTTTTTTGCAGAAGTGTAACCGATGAAGCGGGGGGGTGGAGAGATGAATGCTAATGATTAGTTCTGGCCTTCCTCCTCTCTATCCACCCTCGAGCTGCCGGGTGAGGGAATGTCTTCCTCCGGTCTCTCCTATCGATCGGGTCCATTCCGATCTGCTTCTGACAGCGCAACGGAGAAGAAATGATTCATAACGGTTATCAGCAACGCCTCTCAGCTAGCGCCGATCAAATATTATCGGCTAAATTGGCTGGTGCCTTAGTAAACGCATTTCATATCGCTGCAGTAAATGTACCCTCTGTTGTTCACTAACGTACGCACACAAGCTCTTTTCAAAACCTTTTCTTTTCATTTAAATGTTTTCACGGCGGGGATCTGAAAGTGGACAGATGAGGGCTGAACGCATTACACATTAAATTGAAATGACAGAATTCAACTTTCAATTTGAGAGCGCAAAGCGAGATCTGTTTGGAATACGGCACAACATTGAATTTACTCCAGCGCGCGCACACACACACTCACACACACACACTCACACACACACACTCACACACTCACACACACACACACACACACACACACACACACACACACACACACGTTGCACTCGCAAACAGAGTAACGGGGGAGAGCGGCGCAGAGCAGCAGAATCATCTTTTAATTTGACAGGACGCAGGTTGGGCTCGGGCCCCGAGTGATGAGTGGAGGCGTGTCAACATCATTGTACGTGAATTGTGAATTTGTTAAGGACAGACAGGCGAGCGCGCCCATGTTGGCAGGCAGGCAGGCAGGCAGGAAGGTGGGGGTCGGCAACTGCAGTCATCATAAGTGGCCCCTTATTTGACATCCTTAAGTGTGATGTTGTGTCTAATTGCTGACGCAATTGCGCGGGGATCTGACTACAGGACACGCGTCATCTCTTTCACTCTTCTCTAAGCTGGGGGAGGGTGCGGCGAGGGCAGCTGATTTCGCACCCGTGTCCTTATACACCTCATATGTATCAACTGTGGTACATCCTCACACACACACACACACACACACACACACACACAGATGGCTAATGTGCCCCTGAGGGTATGTGTGAACCCCCCTCCTCCCCCACCACCAGCACCAACACCACCACCACCACCACCATCACCCCACCCCTCCGCCCCCCCCCCCCCACCCCCCCCTTTCCGCTGGTGCCTCTTGCGGCTGCTAGTGGCCCACCCGCTGAGCACTCACCCCCCCAGTCTTATTTTATCTGGAGGGGGAGGCGGTGGTGGTGGGGGTGGTGGTGGTGCTGAAGGGCTCGGTGCTTCTCGGGAAACTAGGACATCTATTCAGGCGTGGTGGTGGCGGCGGCGGTGGTGGTGGTGGTGGTGGTGGCGCGGTGGAGAGCGGTGCAGGTCAAGCTTTGATAACAGTCGACGCGTCCGCCGCCATCACCACCGCTTCCAGCAAAATGTCACCGAGCTGCAGCCGGGTTGGAGTCCTTGTGTTGCGGGGGGCCCGTGGCTCCGTGCTCTCTTTGGTGAGCGGGACACAAGTGCCACAAAGAGAGCGGAGAACCACCGAGTCGCCATGCGAGCACAAAGAAGATGCTCCGATTGTACTCGCCTTATGTGCTGCACGGGTGCACACGCTCTTGACACACACACACACACACACATCCATACACAGTGTGTGTGTGTGTCCGTGTGCATGTGCACGTGCGCGACTGTGTGTGTGTGTGTGTGTGGTGTGTGTTGTGCACGTGCACGGTCTGTGGTGTGGATGATGTGTGTGTGTGTGTGTGTGTACGTGCCACGTATATATACACCTGATGGTTCACTAATTAGTACTTTAATTGCACCACCACATCGGTGTCCATCAAAGTGTGCTCATTGCCTTCCGGTGCTCATGCAGGACTGGCTGCTGTGCCTTCAGAACCGCAGGCCGGCGTCTCCTAGAGCCAGCGGTAATGAGAGAGCACGTCGGTTCACTGAACTCCAATGAGGAAACTTTGCTTCCTTTACTGTCATCCACTGGGAGGACGAGTCACTACATGGTATGGCACACGAATTTGTTCTACATATGCGCCGTGAATTCTTGTTGAACTCGTAACTCCGACCCCACCCTAGGGTAGGCAATTATATCAATGTAAGCCTGTGTCGGACTATCGTGATAATGAGGCTAGATATTGATATTGTAATATCGTGATATGAGGCTAGAATATTGATATTGAATATCGTGATATGGCTTGAGTGGTTTTGAAGGCTGCATTACAGTAAAGTGATTTGTTTTTTAACTGTTCTATCTGTTCTATTATCTGCCTTTAGCCACTTAGTATTTATGTCCACATTACTGATGATTATTTACCATAAATCTCATTGTGTATACAGGAGGATATCACTGAATTACCAATTAACATGCGATATTGCAATATTTATACTGTGTATTGTTATTGAGGTCTAAAATGACCTCAATAACAATATGATCGGGATAGAACATCTTGGCCATCACCCAGTCCAAACTACATTTTCAAAATCTAAATATAATACCAATATAACTGCAACATAGTGAGCCACATGGTGCCATACCGCCACCAAACAATCACGTCTTTATGCGTCTGACTTTCGACTCTCGTTTGACATCCAGGCGACATCGGTGACTCGTTAACTAATTCAGGGGCGATGGCCAATGAAATGTTGAGAACTCACCCCAGAGGCATCTCAGGGCCCGAGGGCTGGCAGGCGGACGTGGGGGAGGAGGAGGGGGGGGGCGGGTCTGAGTCACTCCCCTGCGAGACATCACCTCCCCTGTCAGCCTGCAGTCATGGGTTAGTGACAGCCTGGCATCCGGCCTTGTTAGGAGGAATCTGGGCTGAAAGTTGCTGTTTGTTTGCCACACACACACACACACACACACACACACACACACACACAAACTAGAACCTATCACACACACACTCGCACGC
>PIJE02000091.1:89296-129959 GCA_002895965.2 Coryphaenoides rupestris
TACGCAGTCTGATAGGGAATCAGACATTGATAAATATTTATGTGTGTGTGTGTGTGTGTGTGTGTGTGTGTGTGTGTGTGTGTGTGTGTGTGTGTGAGTGTGTGTGTGTGTGTGTGACACACAATAAGAGTAGTGATTGTGAAGCCAAACAGACAAATTGCCCGCTATTACAATCACAACAAATCGCTGTACAACACGGAGGTATACGTCATCCACATACCAGCATTCCTGTAGTAGCCCTGTTCCTGATTAGCTGTTGTCACCGATAGTTCACCTCAGCACCAGCAAACTGTATAACAATAAGGGTTAGTGTCTAGACCTTCATCCTCATCACATCACCATCATCTTCATCATCATCACCATCATCACCATCATCACCATCATCATCATCATCATCATCATGGCTCCCCCATACATCTCTATGTAGCTCAGTTTCACTGCAAGACATATTCTGTCATATGCTTTAAAATCACAAATCCCTTCAAACACATCTGTTATGTCTTGTCAATGTTTTGTTTCAAATGGACTGTAAATAGTCAAATCTAACCAAATAGTCACACTGTGTGCACAGTGTTTTAATACACAACATACATTTAGTTTAGGTATTAGGGTAGAAATGATTTAATCTAGGTTTACAGTTAAGGTTAAGTTAAAGGTGTTTCGCTTTCTACTATTCTAGTATTCTACTTTATTTTATATTTTATATTTATGCCTCTATTTATGCGTCGTTTTTGCACAACTTGCTTTTTAATGCTTTTTAACTCTTATCTATTATATTGTCTGTATGCACCAACAACCACAGCAAATTCCTCGTATGTGAAAACTACTTGGCGAATAAAGCAATTCTGATTCTGATTCTGATTCTGATTCTGATTTATGGTTTAGGTTTAGGCATATGGTTAGATTCTTGATATTATTATTATATTATTGCTATTGTCAATCAGATAGTAGCACAGTAGCATAAAGAGATAGTTGAGTTTAAATATATTATGCTTAAATATAAGGTTGGAGTTTAGGTATTAGTTAAGGTAGGTTTAAGGTTAGAGATTGTTACATTTAGGTACAGTACAAGGTTAGTGGTGGATAAATGAAGATAGGATTACATGCGCTTCAGTGTGATTACAAGGCTAGAGGTAGTTGAGACCTTAAGAGTTAACCTTGGTAGAAGAAGCAGATAGACACACACACAGAGCAGTAATCACCAGTATAGCTCCATACGCTGTCCCCTCAGGTGCCGCCCGCACACACTCAGCCATCCATCATCTCGCTCGTCAATAACCAATCGTCACACCCCACGCATCCAGAACCATTCCATCCACGTGACCGCGGGATTCTCTTTCACGCGTTCCACTTCAGTGTGTCCCTGTAAGCCCCCCGTCCAGCTCAGTGGTCAGTAGCCTGCAGCGCTGTGAGGTCTGTTCCCATAACACATGCACACACACACACACACACACACACGTGCGCGCACACACACACACACACACACACACACACACACACACACACACACACGCACACGCACACACACACACAACCTAGTGGCAGCCATGCAAAGTCACAATTCACTCTTGAAACTTTCATATTCAACACTTTGACTTTGCACCATGGGTCACCACTGCACGTCACGCTACTTATGTTATTATATTAGACGGTGTTAGTGTCCAGCGCATTCAGCTACGCTACACGCTTCCAGCCTTTACCCTGCTCTCCGCTTGGCCTTTCACAACGAGCAGACTGCGATGCCAAGTTCACATTGTGTTGAGTCCACATGACATCACATCGTTTCCTGCTTCCTCCTCTCAGTCCACCTGAGTTCCTACTGGGACACCGCAACGTCCCAGTCTCTGATCAAGAGCTGACCGCTAGGCTACATCACACACAATAGGAAACAGGAAACATAATTACTGATCAGAGGTCAAAATAGATGCTTAATGGGTTCATAGCGTGGCCGGCGGCAGCTAGGGGCGGGGTGGCGCTCAGCCCACCCAATCAGAAGTTACGAAAAAAAATGTGCTCAACCAATGGAGATATAGCACAGAAAATGAAACTTCTGATTTGACAGGGCAGCCCACAGGCCCGCCTCCAAAGTCGCCCATTGCCCACCCCCTCTGAAAGTTTCGTTGTCGTGGTTTTTTTTCCCATTTAATTCTGAAAGGTTTGTTATATTAGTTGGAACTCATATTGGTTAAAACGCGAATTTGTTCAAACTCATGTTTTACTTGAATAATTTTTTCAAAAAGATAAAGTACAATATCACGTCAGTGCTGTGTGGAGGAAGTCAGTGGCTTTTTGATCCACTCTTGGTCCAATAGCGATCGCAATATTACATAATGCGTGGGAATAGATGGCGCCGTGATGCGTGCCAAGGTGTTGAGCAGTGCTGGATGTGATAGTGCGGCAGTATGGCGTCGTGTGAGCGCTCTGATTGGAAACACGACCCACTTAAGGTCCAATTAAGACACGCGCTTTGAACGAACGTATAGGGGTACTTCACATTTGCATAAAACTAAAAAACGTACGTCGTGCAAAGTTCCAATTAAATTCCACCGCAGCACACCAGCTGCCATTCTGCTGGAGCGTTGCGCCATCTGGCTAGGGATTTGAACCGGCAACCTTTGCGCTACTAGTCCGCGTCGCTAACCTCTGGGACACATACCGCCCTAGTTGCCCTAATATAGCAGGCTGTATGCGTGTCGTGAGTCTTAAGGTGACATTTTATGGCTGTTCTATAATTGTATACTGAAATTGAATAAAGCCAAGGCCACGATTGCAGCTAAATATATGACTATATCTATACAACCATTTAAAAAAAACATCCCTCAATGGTTTTTTACAAATGTGTTCTCAATATTGCATGGCCCTTGCCCCGCTCCCCAAAATAACACAACAGCGGCTCTGTAAAGTCTACACCCCCCCGTCCCTCAGCAAGACCCCAGCTCTCTGCCCACCATTGTTCCCGTTTGTTTTCCCACCGTTTGGCCGTATCGAGCTGCCCTTTATCAGGCCTTCCTTTGGTGTGCCTGTCCAAAAATGTCTGCTTTAAAAAAATATATATAATAAAAAAAAAACCCTTGCGTCCTATTGCGCAGCTATTCTTTTATCTGTATTCATTTTGTTCTTTGTTTTTCCTCTCTTTGCTGCTATCTGCCGCTGCCAAACATTTCAGCACCTGGCAACGTGGCCCGGGGTTTACCTCTCCCTCCTCATCCGTACCCTGTCCAAGAGGAGCTCGGCGGCACACAGAGACACACGCTGGGCCCTCACACTAGGAGGAGGAGGGAGGAGGAGGAGATAGAGGGGAGTAGGGGGAGGGAGGGAGAGGAGTAGCGGGGGACAGGAGTAGTGGGGGAGAGGAGGGAGGACATGGCAGAACATCACAGGATTGGACTAGAATCGAGCATAACGTGATTTACCTGCATGCTCGGCATGCTACCGCTGAGCCACATCCCCCCTGTCTCTCTCTCTCTCTCTCTCTCTTCTCTCTAGGCGTGGGGTGTGGTGGTGTTGTAGTAATCAAGACATTACAAGGCCAAGTGCTCGGCCTTTTACACAAACTGATCTACATCCGAATCTCCACCCGAAGCGCTGTAAATATGCCCCCCCCCCCCACCCCCCCCTTCTGTTTCTTTGTTGCAGCATGGAGGAGGCAGTGAGGACGCTGCTTCAGAACCCGGACTCTCTGGAAGGCCCCAAAGTGGACCCGCTGGACCTCATGAAAGCGTATAAGGTGGGCCCCTCCCCCCCTGTCAGCCCAGACGTGTTGTCAGAGTTGTAAGAGACGGGTTGCTTGGCAGAGTCTCCGCCCACACTTCAGCCTGCACGCTGTTTGAGTGGCAGGCTGATTATTATTCACAGGGGTTGTTTTAACACATCGAGAGGAGGTCTTTGGGACTTTAGATTTATTTTTTTTCATTCTTAGTTTTGTCCTTTAATGTTACGGTGCAGACTCCAAGTTACTGGCATTTCAGGAATATCTCAGCAATTCTCCAGAGATTGCTAACACTTTCAATGGACTTTTGGGAGCTCCTCTAGCTAAAAATGCCATTAACCAAAAGTATGATCAGTGAAAACTACTTTTTAAGTGATGAAGGTCTCCTGTGTAGTTTATAATGTATCGTATAGTGCCTGAAAAGCTACTATAGTAATGTATAATGCCATTGCTAGGAAAATATATCTTGAGAGCCAATGGGATACAATTAAAGTTCTAATTAGCAATGGCAGTGCTTGTACACACACACACACACACACACACACACACACACACACACACACACACACTCTTCACCTATTATGAAATGCAATTCAAAAACAACTAATGAACCACATAACAAATGCAAATAAGCCCATTATCCATAATACATTGTAATTAGTCGTGGGCTTCTTGTAAGTAGCAGTTATCAATTTCAACTGCCTTTTTTTATGCTTTTGTCTACCCTACCCTATTCTTTGTATAATTCTGACACTGTAATTATTATCTCTCTCATTATTTCCAACAACTGAAGTGACTTTAGGGAGCCATTCTATTCTATCTAAAAAAAACATTGTAGAATATTCTACTCTTGAACATACAGACTCCTGCATTCATAAAGTCAGCTGGGTTTTGCAAAAACCTACTGAAAAAATCATAATTTATACCGCCGAAGGGTTCCTCAAGCCCCCCCCCCCCCCCTAAAACTATAACCTTACCACAGAGCTCAGAACACGTTTCGACGTCGCCCCTGGCCCCTGGTCCCTGGTCCCTGGTCCCTGGCCCCTGGCCCCTGGCCCCTGGTCCCTGGTCCCTGGTCCCTAGCCCCCGCTCATGTAACGCTGGTGCACTGCTCTACCAGGACAAGCTGCTGGAAGAGATGTGGAAGCAACAGGACAGCCTGGAGCCCCCCACCACCGCCACCGCCCCCGCTACCGCCCCGCCGCAGCAGGCCAGCGGGGGGCCGGAGGAGGACGAGGAGCGGCCTAACGACAGCAGACCCCTGCTGGAGCGCCTCCGAGTTCTGGAGGTAATGATGCACACACACACACACACACACACACACACACACACACACCCATCAACACACATATACACACGCACACACACACAACACATCTGTCTTCTCTCCTGCACCCCCCTGTGTGTCGACATCCCTCCTCATCGCTCTGCTGGCCCATAGGGCTCACTTGGGATTAGACCATGACAGGCAGACAGACAGGCAGACAGACAGACATCTCTCTCTCTCACCTCTCTCTCTCTCTCTCTCTCTCTCTCTCTCTCTCTCTCTCTCTCTCTCTCTCTCTCTCTCTCCCTCTCTCTACCTTCCCAGAAGCGGCCAGCGATCTGAGGTCCGTCTGGGCTGCCGTGCTCTACCTGTACCCCCTCTGCGTTTCTTTACAGCAGCTCCACCACCACCACCTCCACCACCTCCACCTCCACCACCACCACCACGCTACTCTACTCACACCATTCTCTGTTATGTATGGCGGCATGGCAGTCGCTGCGGAGCCCATCTGATGTTCAGCGGACTGTTATGTATTCTGATATCGATTCGGAGAACAGCAGAGCCTTATCTTGCCCTCCATGCCTCTGAGCCATCTCATGGTGCTAACTGCTTCTTGTTGTTTTCCTCGTCTTCATCGTCTTCGTCTGAAAGGGCAGTTCTGAGAACCGATGTTCTTTTCTTTCTGTGTTTCTGAGCATGGCCGCTGTGTGGTGGCGGTGGAGGTGGTGGTATGGATCTAGCTTGGCCTTGCGTCTCTCCCCTGCTCATCCTATATCGCTGCAGTTCATCCACTGCATCATGCAAAACAAAGACGTATACCTCCCTGTGTTGTGTCTCTGTCTCTTCGCCGTATCGTCGGGGACGGTGTGCGTTTCTCGTGCGCTCGTCTTGACACCCGGTGTGATGGCCTTGTAATTGCTTCTCTCCACGCGGTGAGAGCCGCTGGGGTTATTATTACACCGCCCTGCAAGAGAGAGAAGCACCTGGGGGGGCGGGCAGCGTCAGAATGTCTGTCTGGCAACTGGAGGGGTTGCTGGCTCCACGCTTTGCATCGCTCTGTGCCCTTCAAGTGTTCTTGAGACACGTGCGCAAACGTAGCCCAGCACCTTGATCGGAGGCTCCACACACACACACACACACACACACACACACACACACACACACACACACACACACACACACACACACCCCAGACTGATTGTTGTGCGTGTGTGTGTGTGTCTGTGTGCGTGTGTATGTGTGTGTGTCTGTGTGCGTGTGTGTGTGTGTGTGTCTGTGTCCGTGTGTGTGTGTGTGTGTGTCTGTGTGCATGTGTACACGATCCTGAAAATGTGTCTTGAAAACAGCATTAAAACACTAAAACCAGCGCTAGCTTATGCTATTCGGCTCTCAGTCAAGTCAAGCGATTTTGCACCGATGGATGAGCCGTCACGAGCAATCACACATAAACCACACGCTAGATCAATCTATTTCGCTTTGCGCCCCCCCACTGCAGTCCGTGTAGCGGTATACACGCCGAGGGGGGAAGGAGGCGGTGGAGACGCGCGTCGTAGTTCTACGAGGTCCGCCTCTGGAAACACAGAGGGATCATGTTTTGTGTTTGAGTTTAGATTCATTAATTCCGTCGGCACTTGTCCCAAGGTATTTTAGCGAGGGGGCGAAGCACAATGAGAACATACAGATGAGTGTCGGGGCTGCCAGGAGTTTAAGTGCTACACGTCCAGGTTTTCCAAATGAAAACAAATTCAACGGCTGCAACTTATTCTTCCCGAAGGCGTGGGGTGTGGTGGTGTTGTAGTAATCAAGACATTACAAGGCCAAGTGCTCGGCCTTTTACACAAACTGATCTACATCCGAATCTCCACCCGAAGCGCTGTAAATATGCACCCCCCCCCCCCCCCCCCCTTCTGTTTCTTTGTTGCAGCATGGAGGAGGCAGTGAGGACGCTGCTTCAGAACCCGGACTCTCTGGAAGGCCCCAAAGTGGACCCGCTGGACCTCATGAAAGCGTATAAGGTGGGCTCCTCCCCCCTGTCAGCCCAGACGTGTTGTCAGAGTTGTAAGAGACGGGTTGCTTGGCAGAGTCTCCGCCCACACTTCAGCCTGCACGCTGTTTGAGTGGCAGGCTGATTATTATTCACAGGGGTTGTTTTAACACATCGAGAGGAGGTCTTTGGGACTTTTAGAGTTTTATTGTATATTATCAACTAAAGTCCTTGAGATTTATTTTTTTCATTCTTAGTTTTGTCCTTTAATGTTACGGTGCAGACTCCAAGTTACTGGCATTTCAGGAATATCTCAGCAATTCTCAAGAGATTGCTAACACTTTCAATGGACTTTTGGGAGCTCCTCTAGCTAAAAATGCCATTAACCAAAAGTATGATCAGTGAAAACTACTTTTTAAGTGATGAAAGCCTCCTGTGTAGTTTTATAATGTATCGTATAGTGCCTGAAAAGCTACTATAGTAATGTATAATGCCATTGCTAGGAAAATATATCTTGAGAGCCAATGGGATACAATTAAAGTTCTAATTAGCAATGGCAGTGCTTGTACACACACACATACACACACACACACACACACACACACACACACACACACACACTCTTCACCTATTATGAAATGCAATTCAAAAACAACTAATGAACCACATAACAAATGCAAATAAGCCCATTATCCATAATACATTGTAATTAGTCGTGGGCTTCTTGTAAGTAGCAGTTATCAATTTCAACTGCCTTTTTTTATGCTTTTGTCTACCCTACCCTATTCTTTGTATAATTCTGACACTGTAATTATTATCTCTCTCATTATTTCCAACAACTGAAGTGACTTTAGGGAGCCATTCTATTCTATCTAAAAAAAACATTGTAGAATATTCTACTCTTGAACATACAGACTCCTGCATTCATAAAGTCAACTGGGTTTTGCAAAAACCTACTGAAAAAATCATAATTTATACCGCCGAAGGGTTCCTCAAGCCCCCCCCCCCCCCCCCCGGCGTCGCCCCTGGCCCCTGGTCCCTGGTCCCTGGCCCCTGGCCCCTGGCCCCTGGCCCCTGGTCCCTGGTCCCTGGTCCCTAGCCCCCGCTCATGTAACGCTGGTGCACTGCTCTACCAGGACAAGCTGCTGGAAGAGATGTGGAAGCAACAGGACAGCCTGGAGCCCCCCACCACCGCCACCGCCCCCGCTACCGCCCCGCCGCAGCAGGCCAGCGGGGGGCCGGAGGAGGACGAGGAGCGGCCTAACGACAGCAGACCCCTGCTGGAGCGCCTCCGAGTTCTGGAGGTAATGATGCACACACACACACACACACACACACACACACACACACACACACACACACACACACACACACACACACACACACACACACACACACACACACACACACACACACACCCATCAACACACATATACACACGCACACACACACAACACATCTGTCTTCTCTCCTGCACCCCCCTGTGTGTCGAATCCCTCCTCATGCTCTGCTGGGCCAATAGCTCACTTGGATAGACAGACAGGCAGACAGACAGGCAGACAGACAGACAGACAGACAGACAGAGAGGGAGGCAGGCAGACATGGAGACAGACAGACAGACAGACATAGAGGCATAGAGACAGACAGAGAGACAGCATGGTAGATAGACAGGTAGACAGACTAGCATACTCGCAAGCCAGACAGATAGAAAGGTAGATAGACAGGTAGACAGACAGACAGACAGACAGACAGGCAGACAGACGTTTAGCCTGGCATACAGACATGCCGGCAGACAGACAGACAGATTGGCAGACAGACATACAGACAGGCGTGAAGACAGATGGATGAGCAGAACTAGGAATAGAGTAGAGTTCCATTCATGTCCTCAAACCACCACCACCATCATCATCAGCAGTGTGAACACAAGTGAAGGTATTTTGATCCTGCTCAGCGGGTGAACAGCAGACCTGGCAGTGATTTATTAAGGAAATATAATTACCATTCCTCCCCCCTGTCATTGAGTCATTGAATAATCTCACAGAACATTACTGGACCTGCCGCTTGTCGTAAACAGAGGAGTGGTCCAGAAACACCTGGTGGAGGGTTCTGGTGGAGGCGCTCATTAAAAGCCACTGCGGCTCCAGTGTGTGTCGCGCACCTCTCCTCCTCCTCCTCCTCCTCCTCCTCCTCTTTCTCCCAACAGTAATATAATGGCAGCCTACCTGTAGGTGTCAATGTGTCCAATAACAGATCATGTGCAAACAAACAAAAACAACAAAAACAACAAGACTAAGTGGTATACTGTAGAGGTGTGTGGTTATAGGTGGTTTGACTCCCAGTCAAAAGGTACTGGGTTTAAAATCCACTGTCCGCTTATCTGTGAGTATTACATTTACATTTAGGGCATTTGGCGAAATGTAAGTCGCTTTTATCCAAAGCGACTTACAAAGAGAGTATCCTTGAGCAAGACAATTACCAGACAATTACCAAACAATTACCAAACAATGACAAAACAATTACCAATTTCACTTGGTAAACTTTGCATTATTTCTTTCATATGTGGAACATCAAATTGACTGCCCGGATAAAAAATAAAATCACTGCACAAGCACTGTTTGTTAAATAAATACTCCTACATCCTTACCACACACAGGATATTATTTAAATGCTATTTTGACTACCCCCGAGATTGGAATATTAATTAGTGGCTAAACTAAATGTTAAATGGCAAAATGGACCCAAGTGAGTCACCAAAACATGATTAATAAGATGTCTTGTTCGCATTCCTACATCACATAAACTCCCATCCTCCCACCGCATAAGGGTTTTATCGAGAGTGTGTTTAAGATTGTGAGCCAAAACCCACGAGTCGATAACCGGAGCAGTAAATAATTCAGTTAAAAGGATTCCACCATTTCGGTTTTTGGGATATAGTTGCAAGAAAACGGTTCCTGATAAAAAAAAAAAAAATACATGTTTTACCATTTCTCCTCTGCGGTGGGACCATCTGCCCACTCCAAGGCACACTTGTAATTAAAGCTTACGTCTGAATTGGGCACGTAATCGTGGTTCCATTTAGTGCTGAGCTATTTCCTCACCACTAGAGCGGGACCCGGGGCAGGATCCATTATCATCTGCCATGACCGCTCTGCAAGGGAGAGACGCAAGGAGGAGTTAAGGATCAAAACGTGGCTCAAACTTAGTCGCACGGGAGCTTATAGGAACCCCCCCCCCCCCCCCCCCCCCCCTCCTCGAATGGTATTTTTATATGTACTCTCCTCAACGAAAATATTTCTATGAAAACTTAAAACGAAAAGATATGAGTGCTATTCACATTATGTATAGTGTATTCATATTGGTGTGGAATTGCTATGAATACAGAATAGACTGTGTCGTGCTCATCTGATAGAAGCCGCAGACCTCCAGGTCAACATGTTAGTCTCGTTGAGATACGTGCTCGCTTAGATTCAGCGGAAAAGACATCGGAATTTGCTTTGATTTATCTCCACAAAAGGGATTAGGTTTAGCCTTCGGACTACAGAAAAATGGAGTCACCTAATTTGACACGTCGCATGTTTGATATATATAATGTAATCGAGTGTAATACGATGTTTGCCCCCTGGGCGTCATCGCCGGTGATTTCATCGATCCTCCATCCAAAGCGTATCGCAAAGCACTCGCCTCAGCTCCTGCAAGATGAATGCACTGAACCGGATCAGAAGCGGGCCACAGCACAGAGCCTTTGAGAAGCAGTGTGCATGACGCATTACTTCACAAAATGACAAACTTATGTTATTTATAAGACAGATTTAGTCGGGGTGCCGCTTGGGGGTGGGGGGGGGGTGCCCCTGATAACATAGTGTATACGTGTGACAGTGCACCGGTGTTGGTGTAGCTTCAAGGGCACAAGGGTAAAGGAAAGGGGCGTGAGTATTCTTTACTATACTTTATTTCATTTCATGTGCGTTTTTTATGTTATCGCTTTGGTTCCAGGGAAGTTTGCTAACGGCTCCTCTCCCACAACAGCTGAGCAAAGCTAGCTAGCCGCCGCCCGCCGCCACAGAGATTTACTGTCTTAATCATGTGAGTGGAGAGAGTCACCTCTTCTGCTGCTGCTGCTGCCACCGCGGCTGCTGCACAGAGCTGAGTGGCTACCTGGAGGCACAGCCTTTATCAGTAATTGAATTACACCTGAACTACCTTGGAGGAACCCTCGGCGGCGGAAAATCTCCTCCGAGTGGAGTCGACACGGACACCTCGGATTTATAGCTCCTTCCATTTAGTGGCAGCGCTCACACTCGCCTCTATGTTGGAACTGTTTGTCCAAACTGTCTTCTCTTCCACTTTCTTTATTTCTTTCTTTATTTTGTCTTTCTTTATTTTGTCTTTCTTTCTTTCTTTCGTTCTTTCGTTCTTTCTTTCTTCATGTCTTTGCCTCTCAATGATTATATATATATATATATATATTTTATTATTATGCATAACAAACATAATTTCTTTCTTTCTTTCTTTCTTTCTTTCTTTCGTTCTTTCGTTTGTTCGTTCATGACTTCTTTCTTTCTTTCTTTCTTTCTTTGTGTCTTTGCCTCTCAATGATTATATTTTATTATTATGCATAGCAAACATACTTTCTGTCTTTCTTTCTGTCTTTATTTCTTTCATTCTTTGTGTCTTTGCCTCTCAATGATTATATTTTATTATTATGCATAACAAACATAATTTCTTTCTTTCTTTCATTCTTTCATTCTTTCATTTGTTCGTTCATGACTTCTTTCTTTCTTTCTTTCTTTGTGTCTTTGCCTCTCAATGATTATATTTTATTATTATGCATAGCAAACATACTTTCTGTCTTTCATGCTTCCTTACTAGATTATCTCTCTGGTTTTCTACTTCACTATCCCTATCGCTCCGTCTCTGTCATCATATGTCTGTCTTAATGCAGTTAGTTGGTTGAATGTGAGCTTCTGCTGTTAACCAGCATCACGGCTCTCTGTGAATAAGTCGATGCGCCACCTCATGCCAAGAACAGAAGTTCACACACCAACGCTCACAAGATCAAATGGCTGTGTTAATTACATTTCATTATCAGACATGGCTTGAATGTTGAGTCCCCCCCCAGCTGGGGAGACTCATAAAAGTGGTGTCAGAGTTTAGTGGTGAGGGTTTTTTGACATGTGGTTGTTTATTTGACGTGTGGTTGTGGTTGTGGTGTGGTTCTCCCCAACAGGCGGAGAACTCGGCTCTGTCGCTGGAAAACGACAACCAGAGGAGACAGTATGAGCACTGTCTGGATGAGGTGAGTGTCAATGCACACACACACACACACACACACACACACACACACACACACACACACACATATACACACACACACACACACACACACACACACACATACCACATTAGTACATACACATGTGTCTATTCGCTACTACTAATCACCAAAAGATATCTCATATGAAGAGTGAACCCCCAAGTGAACTACAGTATGTTATCTTATATATAGAGTTAGACACCAAGTGGACACCAGTACTGAACCATGTTTCATTCTCTTCTAACCTGGAGCTTGGTGAGACCTGCTGTGCTGCTGTCCGTCAGACAGGCTGGGTTATCTGAGGACACACTCTACCAGAGGCTAAGATGACTAGGACTTTCTCAACACACACACACACACACACACACACACACACACACACACACACACGCACACGTGCGCACACACACTACACACACTACACACACTAATGTATTTAGGGGGGCTGTGCAGCCTCCCCAGGACCCTCCAGACAGCACATGTTCATGTCTAATTAAGGCAGACAAGACAATAGGGTTCCAGGGGACCACGGGGCGAGGGGATGCGTCTCAACCCAGTGTGGGGGCCCCTCTACCTGGGAGAGCCGGCTCTCTGAACCACGGGGGCCCCCTGCCGAGCGCCGGCGGCCCCGGGGCTACAGCGTGGGCGGAGCACTCACTTTCTTCACTTTGTACTTCCACAACGCTACAGTTTGACTGTCTCTCTCTGTCTCCATCTGTCTTTTAGCTACCAGAACCTGCCCCCACCACCCAAACTCAGACCAATATCTCTGTCTTTCTCTATGTATCTCTCTCTCTCTCTCTCCCTCTCTCTCTCCCTCTCCCTTGTACTCCATCCCGGTTTCTCAATCTCTCTCTCTTCTCTCGCTTTTGGGATTTTATCTCTCTCTCTCTCTCCCTAATGGTCATGTTGCCATAGAGACTGCTTCCTTTGAGAACATTGTGTATTCTGGCCAGCAAAATAAAAGCAAGTAAGACAAATAAGAGTAGTTTGCTGTCCTGTCTTGGTTGGACGTGGACGTGGTGAGGTGGGAGGGGAGGCGTGTCAGTCAGAGGCGGGGGACAGGCGGACGGGCGCAGGTCAACGGCAGAATTCGCTCGTTGGCAGTGCGGGACAGCGGAGCCGCGCTTTCTTTTTGATGGATACAGCCAGCCCACGACTCATCTCACGGATGAACAGAAATTCCATGAAATCATTTATATTCAAATATTCTGAATATAATGTAACATTGAACGATGTTAATAAATAATAATCCGCTCTACTCTGCAAGGCTCTCAGCATTACAAATTACTTTTTGTAGTCCCATGATGTTATATTATAGTTTTACCTATAATAGCAATATTGATTCAAATTAATTCTGCTGAAATGTAATTGTAATTTTCATTTGAAGTGTATTGATTGAAAAGCGCAGCTTATGCAACGTGTGTTGGTTAGTTGTAACGTTTCGCTACCGGACCTACAGTATGTCAGAGGTCATATGGTCATATGACCTTATCCTATACACGAAGCCCCGCCCCCTCCATTCTGACAGCTGTCAGGGAATAATGATGTCAGGGTATATGGTAAAAAATTATGATTCTAAAGTTTGAAACTTTCTAAGTCTCCCCCTCACGCTCTCTCTCTCTCTCTCTCTCTCTCTCTCTCTCTCTCTCTCACGCTCTCTCTCTCTCTCTCTCTCTCTTTTCTCAGGTGGCTAATCAAGTAGTCCAGGCTCTTCTCACACAGAAGGTGAGTTCTTGTCTGGGTGGTGGCAGCGCTAAGCTTCGTTAGCGTAGCAGCCTAGCGGGCTGTTGAAACTCCTCCAAAAGTCAGAACAACCTTCCTATGTCAGAGCCTTGGAAACATTAGTTATGAAAAACCTGAAAAAGTCTCAATTGGCAATGTCATTTGTAGTGGAGCCACACTCTGTGTCTTGGGTGGCAGGGTTTGTTGTTCAGTGAATTCACAGGAAACGTTGCGTCGTGAGCACCTGTCTGCCAAAAAACGATAGTCAATCATTTTGAGGACCAAAGAGGACAAGAAGATAATTCATTTACATTGCAAGGCTCCTTTCTCGGTCGCTTAAGGTCATTCTTACTGCCCACTGACTTGTTGTATTTTCTGTATCTGTCTCTTTTTTGTTTGTCATTTGTTTGTTTGTCATTTACCTTATTTAACCTTTATGTAATGACAACCAGAGAAACGGCCAGACCGTCCAATATTGAACACTTTTGGGATTTTGTTCTTTTCCGTTGTTTCCAGGACTTAAAGGAGGAGTGCGTGAAGCTGCGAACACGCGTGTTCGACCTGGAGCAGCAGAACCGCATCCTCAGCGTTCTCTTCCAGCAACGCCTCAAAATGTCCACCAACACGGCCGCCCAGGTAGGCCTGCCTCATCTTAACGGATCAGAACAAACACGTCAAACGCATCGTCTGGCTGAAGCTTTGTTTGAATTTTACATGAGCTGTTTTCTACGTTTTTCCCCATGATAGCTTAAAGAAGCGGTTATTTTCAGCTTCCAATGGATTTTTTGGGGGTCGGGGTAATTGATTGGTTTGTCGTTAAATAAGTGGCTTCTCATTAATCAACCGGACCGTCTTCCATTTTGATTTAAATCATATTAGAAATGCACAAGTAATCAATTGAGGAATCGAACTGGGCAATAATTCATCTAATTGTAGGTAATTACATGAGTAAATGAGCTAGTGGTTTTGTTGACGCCAATTAGCTAGTTCTTGCGCTGCTCCCCGAGAAAGTCAAGTTAAGTTAAAGCACAGTAAAATAGTCTCGATTGTTTAAATGTAGCGGTCCAACAAGGTGGAAAACACAGGTGAACTCCAGCCGAACTCCAGCCGAAGACACCTCTACCTTCAGACACTAAGTGCTAGGGCTGCACGATTATGGCCAAAATGATAATCACGATTATTTTGATCAATATTGAGATCACGATTAATTATCACGATTATTTGTTGATTTTAACCAAAACAAGTTTTATTGTCACATAGGCTCGTTATAACTGCTTTCACATCCATACGGTGCTACATTCCTGCTAATGTTTACATTCTGCTACGTTAGACATTTTGTTTTCTAGTTTATCGCCTTCTGACCGGCGACTGCTATCTGTTATGGAGCTTTCCCTACGTCAGCTGCTACTCTGTCCTCAGTGGCTGTCGATTGTCGACTAGAAACTAAGCTGCGCGGTGGTGCAGGGAACAACTCTGATTGGCTCATGAAGGCCCGTGATCAGACAGTGGTTTACGGAGCGTCAGAGGCTTAAAGAGAGAGTGTTTTCTCCATCACTCTGAGGAGCGCTAGATTGGCTTTGCAAAAACAAAACAAAACCTTTGATACGGAGCGTTCTATGAACAGAATGATGCATTCTAGTAAATGAAGTGGGAACACATTTCAAATTTCATATTCCACACGAAGATAAAGACAATTTCACGGTGTATCTGTTTATTTGATGTTGTGTGATCATGTTTTTTTATGATTATGTGATGTTCTTATTATCATGTTCTGTTTCACATTATCCCATTCCTGTGCTGTTGCCACAGTAGTAAAAGGCCTGCGTGACATTATCTGTGGAACGGTGAAATTTAATTGGCTGTTACATCCTCCACTGGCATTGTCTTCGTCTTCTAGTTGGCTGTTTTTATTTTCGCTTGTGCTTGGCTCGTATACATGCCGGCTGGTTTATGGGCACCAGCTGGAGGGACAGTCTTTGATAGCATACTCCTGCAAGACCTGAACACGGTGCACAGAGAACTACACCCCTCTCTTGGGGCCGTGCTGGAAAGAGATCGAGACTGGATCTGCACCACGTGGTCTCAATCCAGTCCCAAAATCAGACCATTGGGTTTCCAGCCTCCAACAGTGAGAGCGGTCTGTGAAGATTTGAATACGAATCCGAATAGATAGTAAATACAGAATAGAATATAACTAATTAATTTAAATGAAGACAAGGCATGTTCACACTTGGGCACATGATGTGTAGACCGCAGGCTACAAAATACACACGTTCGAGCGTGTTTGGTGCACAGCATTGCTCATTAAATTCACCAAACAAACCTTGCGGGTGCCTGCGGGAGCCTCGCTAGCAAGGTGAGACAGACGTGTGATATTGGAGTCAAATCCTAATCAGGCGTACACGTGGGATCCACACGTTCATGTCGGACGCTATGGACGAGCAGCTGCTTTGTGTCTCTAGTACCGCAAGGATAAGCTCTCCACTTGCACCACCCACTGTTGCGCTGGGTTCATTATCTGAGGTGCTTGGTCGAGGTTGGTCAGTGGTGGGGGAAACCAAGTGGTGATTGCCCCCATAATGCATTGCTGCTGCGAGATGTTTTAGGAACCGAGCGATGGACGGAAAAAGATTGCTATGGATGGATGGATGAGTGAATTTATGTTTTGATGAATGCAATGATGGATGGATTAATGGATTGATGGATAGATGATGGAAGGTTGGTTGATGGATGGATGATGGAAGGTTGGTTGATGGATGGATGATGGAATGTTGAATGATGGATGGAAGGATTATGGAAGGTTGGATGATGGATGGATGGATGGATGGATGATGGGTGGATAAAATGTTTGGAAAGTCGAATGAATGGGTGGATTGATTGATGGTAAATAGAAAACGTTGATCTTAGTTTAGTTTGACCTGAAATGTGCTTGAAGTTTTAATTTCCTCCAAACATCAAACTCAAACTTTGTAATTGGCTTCACTGCTATCAAAAATAATTATGAGGATGCAGAGGATGCTCTTTTGAAGCCATTTCTTTAATCTGCTAACAAGATTCATTAGTATAATTCTCACATTTCTCTCCTGTCGAATGTAACTTTTCAACATTCAGGAGACACATTTGAGTGTTTTTACTATGAAGAAATATATTTGGTTGTTTGAAAAACAGAAATCTGTTGGAGTGATTCCAGATAGTTTTTCCAGCTCAAGTGGAACTGTGAAATATTAAAATAATGATAGATTTCCCCAGCCAGGTCTGTTAAATATGCTGTCAACCTCAGCGAGCGGTGAAGCCCTCCACTCCTTAACCTATGGCCTCTTGTATGAAGAGATTGAACACGGAGAAATTATTTGAACTGCTGTTATTGCTGTACAATATCTATGTATGCTGTAGGTGTCTAATTCCGTACTCTGTGGTACATATCCACAGCCAAATCATGCTCATTATGAACTATAAGGTATTTGTTATCATTACTACATTTGCTTTACACAACATGATGGATTTCTTTGCGGTGGAAAAGTGAAGACCGTTATACGTCAAATAACACAATACCCTCATATTGTCCTTTATTGATTACAAGAATAAGAGATTGAGGATTGAGCTCTCAGTTAAAGCAATAGTACAGCCTAAAACCCTTTGACGTCGTTATAAAAGGTCTATCGGTGATGGACAACACACCCCAGGTCCCTATCTCACCGCTTGGTGTAGTATTTCCGCCGTCTTCTTCCATCTTGTCCTGAAAGCTGCAGTTATGAACTGAGGGCCCCTTCACCGTGTGACCGGGGGGCCCCTTCACCGTGTGACCGGGGGGCCCGTTCACCGTGTGACCGGGGGGCCCACGGGGTGGAGTGGGAGGAGGAGCCTGGATGAGGTTCACTATGAAGAACTTTGAGCTTTGACCAGAGTGGCCAGACTCAGTGGTGGAGGAAGTACTCAGATCTTTTACTTGAGTTTAAAGTAGTAATACTGTAGAAATACTCTAAAAACACAATACACGTGAAGTAAAAATATACATAATGCAGAATGGCCCAATTCAGAATAATATATATTATATTCTTGGATTATAATTATGGATGCATTAATGTGTTCATCACTTTAATGTTGCAGCTGGTAAATGTGAAGCTAATTTAAATGTATTATATTTTATATATTACTTGACATACTGCAGCTTGTGAATTTCCTCCTGGGGATCAATAACGCCTTATTGATTTAATAATATAATATTATTTATTTATTTATTATATTTTAGTAACTAAGCTGTCAGATAAATGTTGTGCAGCATAAGTATAAAGTAGCAGAAAATAGAAATACTTTCTCAAGTACTTGAGTAAATGCTCTTGGTTACTTTCCTATTTACGTGTTATATTCTATTATTGTAATATATTCTATTACATCGCAAGGTAACGCTCACTTAAAGTCTGGGCTGAGGATCATTCTTTGTCAAGAAGATTTTAATATATTTTTTCAACGGTATCACTTTAGACTTGTGTGAGAGTGTGTGTGTTTGGTGGCTGGCTTAATTGGCCTCACCTGGCCCAGTTAGAGTCTGGGGGGGTGGGGCTCCAGGCCTGTGGTGCATTGGCTAATCAGTGCACCACAGGTTAAGTCAGCCACCAGCACACACACACACACACACACTCAAGAGACAGAGAGAGAGAGTGCTAGCATGCTAGCACATGTACCGTTCTGCTCGGCAATGCTATTTCACTTTACCTGCACCCTTTGCAATAAACCAGACTTTCAACCACAAACCTGCCTTTGTCCTTGGAGGAGCCCCAACAAAGCCACTTGAGGTGACATTGTGGCAAAGTTCTTTGCTACAACTCGGCCCGCATTTATTAGATGAATACAAATGTTCAAAAGGAATATTAAACACCACACTTCAAGGAGTGATGAATGCAGAATGTGTCATCCTTCTACAGCTTACAGCTAGCCGCTGTCCCTACGCTGTTCAACAACACAGGACACGCTACACCCCAGACTCAGCCTCATCTTCATCTCCTCCACATCATCTCTATCTCTAACCACCATCAAGGTCTGAGATCCTGAGAGAGACAGAGAGAGATAGCGAGTGAGAGAAAGATAGACAATGAGAAAGAGGAGAGAAAGACAGAGTGTGAGAGAGACAGTGAGAAATTGAGAGAGAGTGAGACAGATACAGACAGTGAGAGTGAGAGAGACATTTACATGTACAGAGACAGCGAGAGAGTGAGAGAGCAGAGAGACAGGCTCCGGCTCCATTATCATTGCTTGCTTAGCATTGCTAGAAAGCTATAGGGGAGCGAGGTGGGAGCGGCTACGGGTGGGGGCCAGGGGGGAGGCGTGGGGTTTCTGGCGCTGCTGCTGCTGCGGCGGCGGCGGCGGCGGTGGTGGTGGTGGTGGTGGTGGGCTGCAGAGGCCACCGGAACTTCACCCCCACCTCGTTATCCTGCTCGCTAACGATGAGAGCGCGAGACGCGGGAGGGGGCAGCGGAGATGCCTCGGCACCTAGTCGGCTCTCCAGTTGTATATCAATTTGCTCGACAGCAAGGGAGGCAATGTGTTATGAATTATTGAAATGGGCTTTTGTTTTTGCCATCTTTGAGTGCAACGTGCTGGGTTGATAGCCACCTGAACACGGGCCGGCGGTGGGGGGGGAAGGGGGAGGGGTGCGTGTTGTGAACAGATGCAGGTGTTGATGGTCGGAAGCGGGGGCCGCTAATTTGCGCCGTGATTCATTGCTTGGCAGAAAACAGAAGCGAACAGATGCACTCTGTCTGAGAGCCATTCATTCCCGTTGTTGGTATTGTTATTGTGATTGTATGTGCTGAAGTATGCACACACTGGAGGAAGAAAGAGATTTAGAAGAAGTGAACTGCATTTCCCAGCATGCACATTTGATATCAATAACAAAATACACCGTGGTTGCTAATGGGCCTCCTGTAGAATGGTGAGTCTCTTTTTGTGGTTAGCAAAACGCTGTTTCTTCTCCCTTCATCTCTTTTTTGGGGAGGGTCCTCTGATAACATCTTGTTATGAAGAGCTTTTGGTTGAGTCCATAAGCAGCAGAAGTTCAGCACCTCTGGAGCGATGCTTGTATGCACCAACTCTCCCTGAACTCTTGTTCAACCGAGCTTGACTCAGTCTGCTGTCACAGAACTTCCTTCCATACCACAAAATACCTCTCTATAACCGGATTTATCAGTATCATAACTATCGTATTTTTATCTCGGGACTTTTTTAAAAATAGTGTGTGATGTGGGTTGAGGATGAAAAAAGGACCACACTTTTTACAAATGAGGACCTACGGGAGCTCAT
Organism: Coryphaenoides rupestris; assembly: GCA_002895965.2. Taxonomy (NCBI): domain Eukaryota; kingdom Metazoa; phylum Chordata; class Actinopteri; order Gadiformes; family Macrouridae; genus Coryphaenoides; species Coryphaenoides rupestris. Next base: position 109,593 of record PIJE02000091.1, read on the forward strand.
CACCACAGCCTTGGCGTCTGGGCCGGTCGTCCCGCGCCTCGTGCGTGAACCCGGTGTGGTGTCTTGGAGGAGCTGAGCTGTCACCCATGAGAGGGTCTGTTTAACGGAAGATAAAACACTGCTGTAGCCCCCCCCCCCCCCCCTCGATTCAGGCTGATAACAGGTAATACTGACAACAACAACATCATCATCAGCCTAGTCATCCACCGTGCAGAGCTGAACGGCTTCTTTGAACAGAGAAAATGTATGCGTGTGTGTGTGTGTGTGTGTGTGTGTGTGTGTGTGTGTGTGTGCATTTATATATAGAAAGACAAATAGTGAAGTAGACAGAGAGAGAGAGAGAGACTGTTGCAAATGTTGCTTGTTTTCATATTAAATTGTTTTGTTTTTGTGTGCATTGGCAATGCAAAAATGTTTTTGTCATGCCAATAAAGCAATTAAAATTGAAAGCAATTAAAATGTAAAATTCAGAGAGAGAGAGAGAGAGAGAGAGCGGTAACTCAGTATCGCACTAGAGAGAGAGAGCCAGGGGGAGAGAGAGAGAGTAAGACAAGATTGTTAAAGGGGAACGTTGCCGATTTTCAACCGGCTTTGTATCATTTTGACGTGGGTAGTGTCTGCAACCATCAACCATGTTTACCTTTCCTCCATATTGCCTGCAGCACACAGATCTCCCTTGCTTTTTTTGTCCGGCGTCCTCTTAGCCGCCATCTTAGCCCAAGTCCATCATTAGTCAAATGATGGAGTCGGGGTGGAGATTCTGCACCCCAGAGACGCATCGGCAACAACTGCAGGTGTAGAGATAAGGTTGGAAATCTGTGACATTATCCTTTAAGAGGATATCCTCGAGGGGGAAGAGGAATGAGGAGCGAGAGACACAGACACAGAGCCAGAGAGAGAGTGAAAGAGAGCGAGAGAGAGAGAGAGAGAGAGAGAGAGAGAGAGAGAGAGAGAGAGAGAGAGAGAGAGAGAGAGAGAGCGAGGAGAGAAAGACTGACAGTGTGTGAGAGAGGAGAGAAAGACAGAGAGAGTAAGAGAGAGACAGCAAGAAAGTGAGAGAGAGACCGACAGACAGACAGACAGAGTGAGAGAGACATTTACATTTACAGAGACAGCGAGAGAGTGAGATAGACAAGAGAGAGAGAGAAGAGAGAGAGAGAGAGAGAGAGAGAGAGAGAGAGAGAAAACAAGAGCGAGAGGATGAAAGAAACCGACAGACAAAAGGACACGGCTCAGTAATGAGCTGGAGAGCAGGAGACGGGGAGGATGATGAAGGCTGGAGGACGGGAGGAGCGTCCAACAGGAGGCAACGAGGAGAGGTTAGGACAGTGAAGACAGCTATTGTTTCAGAGCGGTAGCACTGGGCTAAATATACACCCTGGTCGTCACGCGCAGAGCTGGCTACTCTGATTAGCCTCCGACGGGCAACATAAAGCGGACACCGCCGGCCGGGCTTCGTCCCCACCCTAATTAAACTGTCACGGGGGACATAGGTCAGCCTGCGCAGCCAGCATCTAGATACCTTCACCCCCCCCGTGTATAAACCACTGGGTCCCCGCTGGTCATTGTTCTGTGTCCCAGTGAGCACTGACTCGACAAAAATGTAAAAGTTTAATTCATTACATTTTTTTGGGGTGGTTTTTTACTGTTACTCGGAACAGCCAGAAAAGACGACGTTCTAATAATGGTAAAGTGTTGCAGTGCCGGTGTTAAAACTTTTATTTCAAACCTTTTATGCAGAGTTATGTCATGTCAACCTCCTACATCCACGCTGATGCATTAGCTTTCACTAATTGAACCGTTGTGGAGTTGTTAAAAAGGCAGGGCTAAACTTGAGGACAGGGAAAATGTTATACGCTCCTATTCGTATATTCGGTTAATCTATTTCTAAAACGACCAAAAAATGATGGTATAATAGCAGGTCAAGTCTATACAAAATGTGTACGACTGAAGGATTCTGAATGTTCCAGTCGTTAACAAGGGACATGCAGGCAAACATACTCCTTTATTTAACCAGGCCAATCAATAATAACAAATTCTGACTTATAGTTGCGGCCTGACAAAAAGCAAATCCTCTTGAGGTCATGAGTTAAGGGCAGAGAGAAATGGATCAAATTAAAAGGCAGCAGCAAACACTTCCAAACATTTCAACACACCCACGACTTGCATACAGTCACGAGTAACATAAACATACATTTGGTGAGAGCTTCCCGCGCGACGCATCGACGGCTGTCTGCCATGTTCATCATTACTCCCACCACCGTCACGCCACCTCATCTGGGTAGCCGTTGACGATGAGAGTGTTCAGAGCAGTGGTTTATACGTATTTATGTGGGCATCGGTAAAGCTTGGTAATATCGCATGTATGTGTGATGGCATAAGGAGGACCCAACACCACCGCCTCCACCACCACCACCTTCACCACCACCACCGCCACCATCTCCACCGCCACCACCTCCACCACCAGCACCACCACCCTGCACTCCATTGACTCCAATGACCTAGCTTTCCCGATGGCGGTCCCTTTACCTTCAGAACCTTCAGTGGTTTTCACTGGATGCCAGGGAGGGGCGGGGGAGGGTGGGGCAGTGGTGAAACACGAAACATATATTTCTCCCAGGGCCCGGGTTGTTCTTTGGTGAACCATGCCTCTCAGTATCAGCTGTTCATTTATTGGCTCTTGGCCCGTAACGCGGCGCCATGTGCTTTTCATGCTCAAGACTTCTCAAGTCGTCCATGATTAGTTTGATTTATGGAGATGGAGAGTGTTACGTGTTGCACACAGTGGCACTGGTGTCTGTTTGTGGCCGTGTTTCCTGTTTGTACCGGCACCCTCCTTTGTTCCTGATTGGATGACCTCCGATCCCACTCAGCCATGTTATAAAAGTGAGAGACACACCCTCGGGAGTCTCTCTCTCTCTCTCTCTCTCTCTCTCTCTCTCTCTCTCTCTCTCTCTCTCTCTCTGTTCCACTTGTGGTTGTCTGTACTGATGGAAATGATGGCTCTTTGAAAGGAGACGGATCTTGAACATTCTTTCTTCTTTTTTCTTGGGGTTTATCTGCGAAATAATCACTAGGATAATGATACGGTAAGATTTGGATCAGATTCAAATTTAGACATCCCAACTTTATAATTTAATTTTGCATTCATGGATGGCAGCACTAAATTATATGTCAATGATCTGCATTGTAAACATTAAAAAAGGTAACATGCTTTGTCAGTGAATGTACTCTTCAATGTACCCTCTGTAAGAAATGTGTTATGTAAATAAAGTTGCCTTGCCTTGAATGCAACACTTAATATTAGAAAACTTTTTATTGGCATGGTAAAAGAAAATTAGAATAATGTTTTTGATTTGCAAATATTGCACCCCACTTTATCGTTGTTTTTATTGCTGAAGTGCATCCAAATGCTGCTGCTGCGTTAACGAGTTTGGCTCTCGGTTTTTTCCTCCAAACGTGTCTACGTCTTGTGACTGGCCTGTTTATCACTGTGCTCGCGACAGGGGAGTGGCTAGCTAGCTAGGCTAGTCAGGGGCTTGTGGGTCTTCTCTTTCACTCAAGCTAAGCTGTAATAGTGTTATTTTGCTAAGTTGCTTTCGTTTGAATCCACCATCGGCCCCTTAAACCTCCCTTTGTGTTTCCCCAAAGTAAATATACTTTACTTTTCAGAAGTGTCTCTTCCATGTTTCCACATCTGGTGGTTATGTTAGTTCCTTTCCCCTTTAAACAGTTTAAAGGAACATACATGGAGGTTTTGAAAGGGCAGTAGTGGCCAATCGATTGCAAATAACGACAGTTTTTATGAACATGTCAGTTCGTTATAGCAATGTGCGTTGTGAATCTGTAGAAGTTGTTTGTGGTTTTCTCCAAACAGATTAACGGTTCTTTGGTTAATGGCAATTTCGCTAGATATGCTTTCTGCATATGGCCATCATGTTCCAGCACGTCCAAGGATGACTGATTTAATTAAATGAGGGCAGCAGGAACTCTCACTCTGGTGTTGGATCTGGTCGCCTGGCAACTGGAGGCTGCTGGTTCTATCCCTTAGTTCCCACACATGCAGCAGCATGTGTTGACCTGTCATTGAGAAAATGTATCTTGATTAGCTGTGAATGTGCATGGCGAATAAAAGCCATGGATTGCTATATATACTGTAAGTATATATTTATACTTGTATACATATAAATATATGTATATACTTTATGTGTATGTACAGTATGTATGTATGATGCTTATTTTGCTGTTGATAAGAATAGTAGTTGAATAGTAGTTGAGCTTGATTGATTGATGGGGTGATTTCATTGGTAAAGGTCAATCCAGAATGCATGCACTGAAGTCTGGAACATATTTCTTTGAAATCCAAAGTCAAGGCTCCTGTCAAGTATCATTAAAAATGAAGGTTTGGATCCAACCCATGGGGAAGACATGTAACCCAGTGTTAATAGATCATGTTTGATGGTCATTTTTTTAGGGAACCAGAATATTGATGTGACATTCGTGGTCCTCACTTCGAAAAGTTATTTAAAGTTTCAGTGAAAGTACTGAAATATAAACACAACTATAATAACAGCCATGATACTAAAATGACAGAAAACTAAAAGGACAGAAAGCTGTGATTTTAGCCTTTTAACCATTTTTAAAGGCAGCCTTTGTTCGGCGATATTGTTCAAGTCAAATCTCCCAGATTTTCGTTAACTTCACAGACTGTAATTACTTTCAATATTAATCCTAACCATGGGCATAAAAAAACACACACGTCCCCCCACAATTATTGTGAAATAAAGCGCAGAATGTATAATCACATAATAGGTGAATATGAATGAACGGACCGACGCAGTCAAGTCCCAGGATCCCTGATGCAATTATTTCCCATTCACATTAATTATTACTAACAGATGACACTAATGACTTTGAGAGGAAGCTGGAGATGCCCGCTCTGTGAAAGATCAATGCTGTTTTAAATGAGGTCACAACAAGCCGTGTCACTTGGCGTCCGTGCCAACTGGCGTCAGCACCGACGCACGCGTTCAGCTACTGCAGCAGAGCAGGGAATGGCACCCGGTACCCAGACCCCCTACCTTCATCCCCATCAGCACTACTTACATTCCCCACCCACCCACCCACCCACCACCACCATCTCAAACTTTCGTATGTGCCTGCTGTTCAATTTAATAGTAGAGCTGTGAAATGCTAATCAAATCTAACAAAGACTTGGCTATTGTATGACTTCTTACTTCCTTTGAACATATCCATATTTTCCAAGATGTGGCCAGGCATTCGACCTTCATTGAGTGAAAATGAATTAGCACAATTTTAGCTTAACACTTTTGTGGGAGTAAGACTGTCAGAGAAGAAAATATAATAACGATCTGTCAACGCTAAAACCACAGCGCTTTTTCATGTGATATTCAACCTATTTACTGTGTGTGGACTTCAAAATGTACACTATAAATACATCTAAAGACAGCCAAAAGCTGCAAGCTAGACTGATGGCACACATTTCCATGAGGGCAGGAAGAGAAATCTCTTCAGCCGAGCGGCGTGCAGAAAGTTGCTGTGACATACCGCCCAGCCTGGAGAAAAATTAAGAAGCTACATTAAAACTGGAGGGCATATGACTAGTGGAGCAGAAAATGCCATTCCCTCCACCAATTAGCTCTTGGATAGATAGAGACAGCAATGTATCCAGCATATTGATTCATCGGAGAGCTGGGACAAATACAAATGAAGGGCTATCGGAGGCTCTCGGTGCTGAAGTACAGTTCAAGTGCTGAGAGACGGTAGTGAATACAAGCCGGGTCATCATGTGGATATGTAAAACCATCCGTGAGCAGCTACTGGGTGTGAAGGGGTAGACATGATTATAAAAGCTGTTGATATGCAGCTGTCAATAAACAGTACTTGGCTTTCAGTGTCATTCATCAGCTACACCAGCTGGATCTATAGGCCTTTTACAGATTTGATAGCTCCAGTTTATAGATGTGTTAGTGGACGTTAGTGAGGAAGTTGCAAGTTGCAAGCAGGTAGATCCCTCCCTGAACGAATTCCAAATTCTAAAAGACAAGTGAAAGTAAGTAACTAAAGACTAATATGGCCTATTTTAAGTTATAATAAATCGTCATCAGGTTAAAGTGAAATCAAACTTTCTATCCCCTGGACTTAAAGTAACAAGAACAATAAAACCAAACATCATTGTGTTTACATTCAGAAAAACACCTTCCTAACTTCACAGTGATCTAATCCTGTACCTCCTTTGTTTGCTTTGTTTAATGACTTCCCAGGAGGTCCAGAAGAACGGAAAGTCAGGCGTTCCTGCCGGGAGATGGCCCAGCCTGCTCAGTCTTACGTGCCCTCGCAGCAGCTGTAGTGGAAGTGAACTGTCATTATCCAGCACTTGCAGCGAATACTCCAGTGGATCCCATACCTGGGCAGAGGGTCGTGGATCTTCCAAACAGGTTGGTTTTGGATGTATTTTACCATTACATGAAGCTGCTGCAGCTGAATGAAGCCACAACTTCATTCAGGGGGGCAGTGAATTCAGACCACACTACAATCCAGTTTTATTAGATGACTTTGAGTTTTATATGAATATGCTTTTGACAAGATCTAAGGTGAAGATACAGGTGTGTATTTGATACATCTCTCTGTGATGAGGTTATTTTGTTTTTTTAGATCCTGTTGTCCATCCCTTTAAGGTTGATACTGCTTCAAGACATGAGATGGGTTCAAAGATTTGGCAGTCCATTCATACTTCTTCTTTTCTTCTTGCAGTCTGCCACAAGCCGAGAGAAAAGGATGAGTGCCGGGTCCGTGTCAAGCCACAACTCTGCAGACACTGAGCCAGCCGAGCTCGGCTGGAAAGAGGGCCAGATTCTGAAGGGCCTTAAGAGGCTACAAATGCGCAGTCCCAATAGACTGTCCCCACCTGCATCTGTGCCGCATGACAAGGACTGCATGACCTCCAATGAGGGAATATACTCCCTTGGTGCCAACAAATCAGGTGCACGGGTGCTGGATCCGAAACAGGCTGCGGTAAAACCAGGGACACCTTCATTTAAGACAGAGGTAGCGGTTGCTACTCTCATTTCAGACTCTGATGAAGGAGATGAGGAATCACCAAAGTCTGTCAAGGAATCTTGTGGTGAGTCTACAGAAGATTCTCATTGCCGAGAGGACATCGGTTCTGCTGCTTTGGGTGACATAGAAGGTGATGGTCATTTACAAGAGGAACCTATGAAGCCTCAAGGAAATCCTGGCCAGTTTCTTTCACCGGTCCCTGATGAGTTCCTCTTGGCAGGGCCCACTGTGAAACCTGGTGTTAGCCCCACAGAGATTACACATCACCTGGATACTGATGACGAGGAGCCCTCAAGCCTGAAGAAACTAAATGACAGAAATAACAATCATGAAAAATCCACTGACCGCAAATCCAGACTGGATTATGTCAAAAAGCAGCATGACAGACTTGTAGCAAAGCAACACGAGACGGGATCCACCGATATGAGCTCATCTATATGCCATGCTACAAAAAGAGCCCTGGACAGTGCTGACGAAGCCAGGCAGCGCAGCTCCTCAATGGACACTCCTCATTTCAGAGACCAGGCCAGTCAAGTTGGTGGTGACAGCAATGACCTTGCCTTGATGGAATCCCTGCAGAAAAAAATAAAACCACAGGCCTGTGACTCAGCACGAAAAGCCTTCATTCTCCGGAGCAAGAGTGCAGATGGAGGATCAGAGCAGTCAAAGCAATTGCATTCTCCTCTTCACAAGAAGCTAATCCAAGCTCATAAGTCTAAAGGACAGCTGACCCCTCCTGGACAAAGTGCAGGAGGCACTAGATCGAACCTTGGCAAGCCACCTGGTTCATGCAAAGGGGCGTTTACCAAAGTGGAACGAAGTGACGGTGTTGCTGTGAGCAGACCTTCAGCATCTGTTGACAGTGTGGGGCAACCGTCTCCACTCACTCCTCCAATGAACCACGGCAATGCATTCAAGTCTGCTGTAAACCTTAACTGCCCCAAAAGCCCAAACAAAGCACCTGTCCAAATGACTAAGCTTAAATCAAATAGTGAATGTGGGCCAGAAGACACCATTTCCTCTAACTTATCCTGCTCTTCACTCAATCACCGGCACCAAGAGACCCAATCTGAAGCTTCCCACTCTGAACTTAGGTCCTCGTCGCCCCCACCTCCACCAGGTAGAACCACATCGTTACTGGTTAGATCCAGTTTGGAACCGTCATCCAAATCGCCCAAATCTGGTGGTCAGTCTCCAACCACTACAACTGGGAAGGCAACAGCCTGCAGCTCAAAGTCACCTCCAGGATCCAACACACCAGAGGTTACTAAATCTCCTAAATATTCTCATATCATGGTAATGAATCCTCAGTCACCAAGGACACCATCCACAGCCTCTGTCCCTGTTCAAGAATCATGTGCTACCCCGTGTGTTGGGCAGTCTATGAACAGGACTGGCTATGATGAAAATGGTGCTTCCTCTGCATTACCAAATCATGGCGAACCAATGTTTTCGGAAATATTGCCTCAGACTCCTTCTAATATTTTTGGCCATGGGTTTGGTACAAGTGTACAGAATCTCAATTCTAAAGCAGCAGTTATTACCATCCCTGGAAATGCCAAATCCATAGAGGTCATTCCAGGACAAGGAAACAGTACCTTCCTGGTATTGGGGAGGCATAACAAGCCTGCCCTTTCTACAAAAACATTCCAGTCATTTGAGACTTTTAGTCATGAACCTCAAACATATCAGATAATACATGGAGTGAACGAGTTTGGCGCAAAGGAGAAAATCCACAGAAAGATTGAGACTCGTTGCAGCTCCCTGGATTCAGAGCCATCGGTCCAACCTGTGGCAGCAGACAGTGGTGTGATGTTAGACTGGGGATTTGATGAGGAGGGTTGGCTGTTCAAACGCTCTGTGTCTGTATCAACCAGACCTCCTCTCAAGCCTGTTATGGGTATGATTGGGGCGAAGGCTCGTAGCCAGAGCTTTGGGGCAAGGTACATGGACAGGCCAAATTCAAACCGATCTGGGAAGATCCGCACTCAGATCAAAACACACTCGGGCAGCTCTCTGAACTCTCTTGGTGACGTCTTCCCGGGAAGTCTTAGTTGCTCCAGCAGCTACCATTGTCCTATGAACCGATCGCTTTTGAACAACTTCCTAATTGAGGAAGGACTGCCGATACCTTCACACCTGGCTTCTTCCAGCGAGAGACTTCAAAGTCTGAAGCAGCAACGGGAGCAGGCCCGTCGACTACAGATTGAGCAGCAGTTCTCCAGCGCCTTCGGGGAACCCGTTTCAGAAGAGCCAGAGAGTCAAAACGCCATAACCACGATTGAGGAAAAAGTCATGCTCGGAATAGAGGAGAATCTGCACAAGTTTCAGGAACAGGAGAGAAATAACGATGCCAAACAAAAATCTGGGTCAAGCTTGGCCAACTGGTTTGGCTTCCGAAAGAGCAAACTTCCGGCTCCGAGTGGGAAAAAAGCTGATTCGTCTAAAGTGAAGGAGGAGAAGAGGGAGCAGAAGATCACATCCCTCCTTGGTGGAAAACATACCAAGTCTGACAAAAAGAAAGAGAGGAGGAAAAGTGATGGAAAGGACTGGTAAGAAATACAACAAATTAACCAAAGTAAATTATATTTATTAATATTATAGAGATTATTGTTAATGCATATTAATTCAATGTTCACAAAAAACAAGGTATTATAGAGTATGTTTTCTAGTCAGGTGTATAAAAGAATGCAGATGAATAAAATCATAGAATTAAAGGATTCAAGCCAATTTCATGAGATAAGTGAATACCAAGGAAAGAAAAGAAACAAAACACCCTACTTATCCTGAATGATCAAAACATTTTTATTTTAACGCTTCGTGTTTAATTAACGTGGTACTCTGTTTGCCTTTGTTCCTTGAAGTCACAAAATGTTTCCTTCCACATTAACTGTGAAGTGCATTTCTGCTGAAAATGATGAAAACTAATGCACCATTATCATTCAAAAGGTCCTGTTTGTTATTGTAGATATGCTTGAGTACAATTGTGGAAGATTCAGAAAGTAAAAGTCCTGCCACATTTTGTCTCCACGCATGGACCGAACCAGCTAATTTCACCCATTAGTTGTTCCTCCAGGTTTTGCTTATTAACAAATCCAGACGGTTATGTAAAAAATCCTGGAGAGGGCTTATACTTTCTGGACCTGGAATGTCCATTTCAACTTGAGGACATGCATTATTGTTAAAAGTTTTCAAAATCTAACCACAATAAAAGCAAAGCACCAAGTGGTATTTGTTTCATTTTTTAGCTCTGGAGGTCTTTTGAATATTCCTTTTTTATATAAATCTTCTTGATGGAATGCTATTTTGGTAAATCTGACAACCATAACAATGGCCTGTTTTTAGTTACGGCTCTGGTGCATTAAATCCAACACCCTTTCCTCCCTGTGAGTGCCATTACCTCATTCGGTTCATTCGTATTTCATCTGAAAACTCAACCATCACGACTCGCTCCAGCAGATCTCTTCATAGCCCTTCCTGCCAAAGCCCTGATTTACCGCCACCTATATCCCGGCCCATTTTATCAAGTGCTCCAAGAGGCATCTATCACCCCTGTTAGCCCCTAAGAGTAGTGTGTGAGGGGGGGCGGGCTCTCCTTCTATACAGGACCCCTCCACACCTCCCCAACCGGCTTTCTCCTCAGAAGATAGAGGGTAATCTATCAGACAGATGCACTCCTGGGCATGTTGGAGCCAAAGCAGTGGGGGGCGGTGGGCTTTTTTAGATTTCCTCCTCCTCCTCCTCCTCCTCCTCCTCCTCCTCCTCCTCCTCCTCTTCTTGTTTGGGGACCAAACTTTGCTTCTTAAAGCTCTGTAGGGAGGAGGGAGTCTCACGATGCGGTGCGGGCCTGCATACCCATGCCATGCCCGGGAGCGGCCCTCGGCGGCATGCAAGGACACGCTGACCTCGGACACGATGACACCAAGGTATGATGTTGTTGTTGAATCAGCACTTGCAGCGATAGGGGCGGGGGGGGGGGGGGGGGGGGGGGGGGGACTGTGCGTGACATCATGTGGAAAGGAGGGTTAGCAGGTGCTGTTATGTTCTCCAACCTGTTGTTGGCCACTGTTTTTTGACTGTGTTGAGTCGTTATTGCCAATGGGAACTGTTAAATGATATAGTGTAGTTATTAAAGGAGAACATGGCTGTTATTTTTCAATGGGAATGTGCTTCCCATTATGCTTTGTGTGTGTGCGTGTTTATCTCCCAAATGTCATGCTTGTTGTCTGTGTGTGCGGTGGCATCTAGTCTCACTGTGAGGGATGAATAAAGTGTGTTGCGTCGTATTATAATGTTCACATAATATTCACAAGAATGTCTATTCAATCCCATGACATTTGTCTCGCGACCTTGAGATACCAGGCGTGTCTGTGATGTGAAGTTGAGGTAATTGACTAGAATTGCTAGACTTGAGTTGCTGGTGATTAAATAAATGTGCGTACACAGACAGGAGTTCCCTCCCCTCAAGTTCTCTTACACGCAGTTTCATCACCACTGTTACTACAAACACACATTTCAATAAATGAACTTGTAACATATCCATTATGCCTGAAATGCTTATGTCCATCATCATTGTTTTTTAAGCTGTCTTAGTCATGGCTTTCAGTTACTGGAATATAAAGTTCCTACAGTGATTTATATTTACAAGATGAACTATGATGTCATCATGTGAAACATTTAAAATAACTGATAAAAGAAGAGTGAAGCGTGCTGGCTTATTTGCATATTTTTATAACTATGTGAATAAATATGCTTAAAAGTTTTGTAATTTACTCTGGTGAAGTTGGTTTAATTGAGTTCAATGTAGAAAAATCCTGGTTGTTTGCTGTTTATCATTTGCCTCAGAGGCAGCCAGGTCAATCGCATTAATGATTCTTTAGTTCAGAGGAAGCTTCAAATTTTAAAATAATTACTGAATTTATTCACGAGGTCAAACTGGTTCACAGTGGGTAGAATTGTAGGTGGTGTTTAGCGGGTAGGCCAGGCGGAGCGGCAAAGGTACTGATTTCAATTCGCCCAGAAATTATACTAGAGCAAAGCAGTTTGTTTGCAAAATCACACAACTTCAAGCCTAGTGTGACAATTAGTTAATTTGTTGTTTGTTTGTTTTATTTGAATGAAGACCCAGGTGATGACCCAGAGAGCAGACAGAGAAAATGGGTCGTCAGTGCCAAGCCCGGGTCAGGATGCTGTGATTGGTAGGAATTAATCTTGCTTGCTTTGTTCACTGCTGTGATTAGTCGGAAATGTGTTTACACGTTACGCGCTCACTGTCAGTAATTAGTCACTGACTTCCAGATTTAAAAAACATAGCTATGAATTAAATGTTTGGCAACTTTATTTATTTTTCCAGATCTACATTTGATTATTAATTTATTCAGGAAATCCAGAAGCTAATGTTTTCAAAGTACTGAGTAAATATCTTGAGACTGAAACAGAAATAGAGAGCGGAGGGAAAGAGCCAGTGCTCTCTGGCCCTGTGACCTTTCACCTTTACAGAGAACACTTCTCTTTCCATCTAATTGGTTCAAGCGCCTCCATCTCTAACACTCTAAGGCACACACACACTTTTCATACATCTGACACAACTTTCAATGTGAAACCACATGGCCATGTAGGAACAGACACTCAATAATGTTTCTGCAGAAAGTCCGATACGGCCCAAAACAGAAAGATTCCTGTTTGAAGCGAGGGAAAGCCTACAAGCCACACCACATTCAAGCTCTGTGTGCTTTGCTCCTTTATGATTCTATGATTCTATCCAACGATTCTGTTTGTCTTTTGGGGCGCACTGCAAATATGAAGCTGTGTGCTTCATATTTGCTTCATAAACCTTGCGAGGTGCGTCTATAGGTGCACAACAAGCATGCGCCCATCAATCAATTATTAAGAGACCGCGCACTCACGTCTTCTCCTCTCCAGCTGTGTCATAATTAAATGCGCAGCCAGGGATGTTGCACATTAAATTATTTTTAATTGACTCTCCACTCTGCTGTGGTTCACAGTTCCGTTCGCATATACAACATGTATAATTAAACGTGCTTTCAATTTAAACGTCAAATACTAAATATCCTGTGGTGTGGCAATAAAATAAATCTGTATTGAGTTTGAGTGGGTCAAGAACCTTGTTAACACTCTGTCGATATGCCATTTGCTCATGCCAGTTTTCTGTGCATGAATTAACTCTACTCTGCTGCCACAAAGCCTCTTTTAAAGGGGTTCAAATGTAAATTACTTACAGATGCCTTTTAGATTAGTCATATATTATGCATACCATATCTGGTTAGTACTGATGAAATAGCTCTTTAAATAAATGTAATGCTCTTAAAATGTCCATTCGTTGGAAAGAAGACTAAAAGTGACCCTTAACAGTGCAGTAATTAGATGATTAGATGATAGCTTAATGCAGAGAATGGCTGATTAGGATTAGAATCACTGTAATCAGCATAATCACTCTAATAGGCTCATGGGTTCAATGTATGACATCTCTGTAAATGTTGCCATTTATTGAGAGATGCTTGTTAAAACACGTCATTCCTAATCAAGTTAATGGTGTTATTTACCTGCGAAATATGTCTGAAAAATACATTCAAACAGCCAAGTGTGTGTAATGTCTGAGAGTATTTCATTTGCTTCGTATAGATAAGACAACACTTCACTTGAAATCCACTTTCAGTTCCAAAAGTTAGCAGAACACTGCATATCAAACACGAGAAGATAAGAAGACAAAATAGGAATAGAATAAATGGGATGGAATATCAACAACGTATCAGTAAGTAAATACTTCATTAATCTCCAAAGCTGAAATTGGTTTGCCACAACATAGTGAGAGAAAAAGAGAGAATGGAATCAATAAATAAGTGCAACAATAAATACATATATAAATAAAAAAAGAATATATATATACTGTATATATATATATATATACACACACGGTATATATACAATTTATATACAGTATATATACAGTATATATCTCTTTTTTTTCCTCATGCCATAGATTTAACCATTTATTGCATGAAATGGTAATGCACTTTAGGTTGGTGGTATGGATGTACCCCCTCCAGGTGCTCCCTGCTGTAGGGTTTAAAGCATGACATGGATCCACCCCAACCGGCTGAAGAACGTCTTGCAGGACAAAGGACGCGAGCACCTGTCTGTGCTACATAAAAAAAAATTTGGATGAAAAGCTTGCGTCTTCCGCAGGCTTCTGCAACCAAGGTTTGCGGAAACCGCTGTCCGAACAACAGCTTGATTATGTATTATTTGTTCGTTCCTATAACTTTGCTTGTAAAACAAGCTTGTTGAAAAGGACAGATTAATCTTGTCCTAAAGACTAGACACAATATTTCACACTATTAGATCGGCAATATTGATATTCAGCATGTTTTTACAAGGACAGATACAGCATACCTGGCATACACACTTTGGCAACAGGGAGAACTATGTAATCCCCCCCACCACCTCCTCAACCTATTGTGTATACAGCGCAGAACCAAAGCCGTTTCAAAATTGTCACGTGACTAAAATTTTCATTGTGACGGTGGGAGTGTCTACCTAGATGTATGCCAAGTAGATAAGCCAACCAGCCTAGCCAGTGGACTGTACCAACTGGTAGACTGATCTAGTCATATACGTATGAACATTTTGAAACAGCTTGTAATGGCTAATCACACTCACGCCCTTTAATACGTATGATCACACACATGAAAGAGCACACAGAAACAAACTGTTGTCCTCAACATTTAGATGGCTGACATTTGCCAAAACACACGCCCCGCCAGAAGGTTGGACTTGTGTGTTTGCCGCCCCCTCCCCCCGTCTCTTGTTAAGGACTCATAGGGCCCGGGCGATCGATGCCCCGGCCTGTGTTCCATGCAAGGGCGGCGGTGTCAGAGGGCCTCTTGTTCACGTTCACCTCTTAGAACCACGCAGTCGATGCAAGGCAGCCTTCGGAGCCCACGTGCCTCTCATCAAAACTGTCCTCCTCCTCCTCCTCCTCCTCCTCCTCCTCCCCCCTGTGTGTTGTTGTTCTCATCCGGCCTCCTCTCCTCCATCTGCTGCTCGAAGGGCAAACCAGCGGCGTTTAGACGCTCGCACGGATAATGGGAGTATGAGGATCATCTAGTGAAGATCCTCTCAATTGGAGGAACACTTTTGCATGTGTTTCAAGTATTTTTTTATTGTCACTTCACAAGTATAAGCAGTGAGTGAAAAACTTTTTGTGCAAAACGCCCGACAGCCGACAGTAATTTTAAAGCAATACAAAATAGAATAGAACTACAAAATAGAAATAGAACTGTGCAAAATAGAAATAGTGTGTAAAATAAAATAAGTAAATGAAATATAAAATGAAATGGAATATACAGCAAAAATATCCAGGTGAGCAATACACATATAAATCAATGTACTAAAATATACATTGTTATATGCTGACATTCACAGAATGTCACAGAATACCTTCTCAGACAGTCAACACAACACTAGCACCAGCAGTTGGCACCAGGACTAGCACTAACACCAGTACTAGCACCAGCACCAGCAGTAACACTAGCACCAGGACCAGCACTAGCAGTAACACCAGCACTAGCACCAACACTTAGCACTGCTACCAGCACTAGCTCCAGCAGTAACACTAGCACTTATCACCAGGACTAGCACTAGCACTAGCAGTAACACTTAGCACTAGCACTTAGACATTGATGCCGAACTTGTTCAGCAGCCTGATGGCCTGACTGTGGAAGCTGTCTCTGAGTCTACTCGTCACTTGATACTGCGGTATCGCCTGCCTGACGGTAGAAGTGTGTACAGTTTGTGGCTGGGGTGGTTATTGTCTTTAGTAATCCGTTTGGCCTTGGCCACGTACCGCCTGGTGTATATATCCAGGAGGGAGGGAAGCTCACCTCCAACGATGTACTGGGCCGTCCGCACCACCCACTGTAGTGTTCTACGCTCCAGTGCGGTGCAGTTCCCGTACCAGACGGTGATGCATCCAGTAAGAACACTCTCGATGGTACAGGAGTAGAATGTTCTGAGGATGCGGGGGCACATGTTGAATTTCCTCAGTCGCCTGAGGAAATACAGGCGTTGTTGGACTTTTTCACCACGTGTGTGGTGTGCGTGGTCCATGTGAGGTCCTCGGAGATGTGCACGCCGAGGAACTTGAAGCCGCTGACCCTCTCTACTGCAGCACCGTCGATGGAGATGGGGGCGTGCTCTCCTCTCCGCTTCCTGTAGTCCACGATCAGCTCCTTGGTCTTCTTGACGTTGAAGGCGAGGTTGTTTTCTTGGCACCACTGTGCCAGTGATCCGACCTCCTCCCTGTAGGCTGTCTCGTCGTCGTCGGCGATCAGACCCAACACTGTCGTGTCGTCAGCAAACTTGATGAAGACGTTGGAGCTGTGCATAGCCATGCAGCCGTGGGTGTACAGGGAGTAGAGGAGAGGGCTCAACACGCATCCCTGAGGGGCTCCAGTGTTGAGGGTCAGCGGCTCTGAGGTGGTGCTGCCCATCCTCACCACCTGGCGGCGGCCCGACAGGAAGTCCAGTATCCAGCTGCACATGGTCGGGCGCAGGCCTAGACCCCTGAGCTTGGTGTCGAGCTTGGCAGGAACTATCGTGTTGAACGCTGAGTTGAAGTCCACAAACAGCATTCTCACACAACAGTTCTTCCCCTCCAGGTGAGAGAGGGCGGTGTGAAGTGCCATGGCAATGGCGTCGTCGGTGGATCTGTTTTGACACGTGTCGTGGTTTCTTTCATTGGAACGCAGCCCTAATTGTATTATTAGGCATTCTTTCAACATAGCATTACATCCCAGAATACTCAAGGAGAAAGGAAGCCCATTCAATTAATTTCTGACAACTTTGACTTAATTTCTTGTCATCAAGTGCAAACCACAAATAACTTGACAGACAGACAGAATGTCCACAACAACATAACATCATCATACCTGTGAACATCGCTAGGTGGGGTCCAGAGCGGGGGAGAATGTGTGATATATTTGTGTTGTCCATCTATCATGTGTGTTGTGTTGTCCATCTAAATGTCCATCTATCATGTGCTATATTATTATTATCATGTTGTCTATAAATATGATCTATAACACTACCTCTCATCTCATCTCATCATCATGTGCAATATTCTTAATGTCATGTCCAATAATATTTCACCTCAATCATGCCAAATTGTTTTCGCCGTCGGATTATCTTATCTTGCCTACATAATTGTATATTTTAACTGCACATTTGTAAATCCGTTTTTTTATCATTCTGTTGTTTTCCATATTGTTTTCTTGTACTTTATCACTATGTAACCTGGCACAAGAATTTCCTTTGGGATAAATAAAGTTCTATTCTATTCTAAGGCCTAGGGCCAGTGTTGTCCAGACAACAGCACACACATGCTGTGTCTTCTGAGAAAGCCATCGCTAGGCGACGGTAAACCTTCTAGGGGTTCAGCCCTCTGCAGAGAGAAACAGCAAGCTGTAAATAGAACGAACAAAAAACACTTTAACATGTAAACATGCCCATGTCTTTGGTGAAAAATGCAAACTGCAGAGGAGATCAGGAGAGAAACATGGCTGGGTGAACCCTATAGGATTTATTGACATTTTGCCATTTGCCATCAGTTGATGGCGTGCATTCATGACATGCTCAGTTTCTATTCTACTGTGACAATGGTGACCCATGGCGCTATCTGCGGTGAACTGATGGGCCAAAACCTTTGTCTCTTTCTAACCTTTAACCTTAAAACAGCCAAACCACCACACACACACACACACACACACACACACACACACACACAAAACAACCGGTCCAAAGTGGACACAATAGTGTGTCTAATAGGAGTGTCAAATCTGCTCTTAAAGTAACACATTCGGTTTCCTTGGCATCCATGTGAATGATATTCTGGACCATCTCGTCCCAGACAGCGGGGCTATAGCATTAGCACCAGTAGTCCCCCTAGCGCAACGCCTCCCCGCGCTAGCATCTCTCTCCGCCGCCGCCGCGGTACCGCCACGTAATTAGCAGAAATCATTAGCATGCTCCACAACACCGCATGTACAGTAATCAGATTGGACCGGGACGCCATCCATTCCCCTCGCACCGAAAACCAAATCACAGGGGGTGGGGAAATAAACCATCTGTTTGCAAGGACGCTTTAAATCAACCGGAGGCATTCATGATGGCGTCAGGTGTCCCTCTCGGCTGCCGCTCCGTGCGTGAACAACAACAAATATGTAGGCGGGGGAAAGAAAACCCACAAGGGAGAGTGTGAGGAGAATAATTCAATTGTGCCACAGAGAAAACGCGTGAGATTAAAAGGGTAATGTTGTCTCGATGGAGGCGGGGGGGATAGGTTGATGGAGCTGTTGTTGTTATTGTTGTTGTTGTTGTTGAGACGCACTGTTCAAGTTCCAAATCAATCAGTCCATTCATGAAAAACTAAATGCGTTTGTGTTTATTGTGTTTTTTCATTGACACCCACAGTACAGTACAGAACAGTGGTGCGTGGGCTATGGAGGAACGCACCTGGGATGGGAGCACATAGGTCAACATGAAGCAGACACTTTATTTACCAAATGTAAATACAGAGCAACCCCACAGCTCTGTGAGTGCTTTGGAGTAGGACCGGGAGATATGGCTGAAATCCCCTATCCCGATATACATACAGTATATAGGTCATTTAATATCTTGATAATGATATACAGTATACCACCATACAGAATGTTCACTGGTATGTCTATATATAAATAGTTATACACTATTAGAGTTTTTTTAAATGATGACAGAACAGTCTGGTAGGTTCAGAGAATAACACTATATTACGATATCTAGTCTCACATCACGATATCGATTGTAATATTGAAATATTGACCGGCCATACTGTGTCTTGTACAGCCTCACCCTGCCATGCCACGCTACCCTCCTTCCTGTCCTTCCATAAGCCTAACTCCCCCCCCTACCCTCTCCTCCCTCCTCCCTCCTCCATCTCCTCCCCTTCTCCACCTCCCCAACCTGGCTGCAGGCTCCACCTGCAAGATGCGGACACTGGACAGCGGCATCGGCACCATCCCGCTCCCCTCCGAGTCCTGCTCCTTCTTCTCCTCCATCCTGCACCTCCTTCCCAGATCCACGTCCACCCCCGTCTCACCCGGAACCCCCGGCTCCCCCTCCAGCGAGGAGGTCTCCGTCACGTCCCCGCTGCCCCGCTGGAAGATCCCGCGCGGGGCAACGGAGGGTGGTGGTGGTGGCAACAGCGCCCCCGGTGGTGGTGTTGGGGGGATGCCCAGCTCCGTGTCCGATTACTCCGTCACCCTGGTCCAGTCTGTGCCTTTCCGCTCGCCCCAGCCCCACCTCCCCCAGTCCCAACCCAGTGTGTCTGAGTCCCACAGCAGGCTGCCCCGGCCCTCCCAAGGTAACCCCTCCGCCCGACGTATCCTCCAGCTGAACACACGCTAGCAGCCCGGGTGCTATGCCGCGTAGCCAGTGGTGGAGGAAGTACTCAGATACTTCACTTAAGTAGAAGTAGTCGTACCACACAAAACTATTAGCATAACAATATACCCAACTATATGTAACAAAAGTAAAAGTAATCATTATGCAGAATGACCCATTTTAGAATAATATATATACAGAATATTATATTATTGGATTGTAATTATTGATGCAATACTTTATGTACTGCTTGGTAGCTTGATATTTTCCCCCTGGGGACCAATAAAACCTTTTTGATATACGGTAATAATATATTTTATTTCTTAACCCTTATTTTGTATAGTTGATTTTAATCTGCAAAGTAACTAGTAACGCAATCAATCAGATAAATGTAGTGGAGTAAAAAGTACAATGTTTGCTTCTGAGCTGTAGTGGAGTAGAAGTATAAAGTAGCAGGAAATAGAAATATTAAAGTAAAGTACCTCAAATTTATACTTGAGTACAGTATTATACTTTTCACAATTGCTGGTAACACATTATGGTTTCAATGTTGTTGTTTTGGGTTTTTATTTGGTCGATATCAAGCAAGGTTGAGCTGATTTGTTAATAGAATAGAATAGAATAGAATAGAACTTTATTAATCCCGAAGGAAATTCTTGTGCCAGGTTGCATAGCGATACATATATCTACGAATATATGCTGCTTGCGGTGAACAAAACAACTATTTTTGTGTTTTTTATTGTCTTGAATCACCTCTCTCTATAGCCTATAGCCTACCTATTGTCCCTTAATTATGGATCCTACAAGTGCACCATGATGACATACTTGCTGTGCTCTTGTGTTTGACAG
>PIJE02000091.1:130806-173306 GCA_002895965.2 Coryphaenoides rupestris
GCCCCATTTGGTAGCCCGTAACTGTTTGTCGTAATCGGTAGCGTAACTGTTTTGTTAACTGTTTTGTTCGGTAGCGTAACTGTTTTGTTCAGTAGCGTAACTGTTTTGTTCGGTAGCGTAACTGTTTTGTTCAGTAGTGTAACTGTTTTGTTCGGTAGCGTAACTGTTTTGTTCAGTAGTGTAACTGTTTTGTTCGGTAGCGTAACTGTTTTGTTCAGTAGTGTAACTGTTTTGTTCAGTAGCGTAACTGTTTTGTTCGGTAGCGTAACTGTTTTGTTCAGTAGTGTGACTGTTTTGTTCGGTAGCATAACTGTATTGTTCGGTAGCATAACTGACAACAGCATATTGTTCAACAGCTTGTGTCAGATATGCGGTTTTGTGATGTGCTGGCAAGTAATTATACATAATATACAGTAATATAATAGTAATATAATATAATATATATAATTCTACCATTACTAGGGCTTTTTAGTTATTGTGACTCTTTCACAGAGGTTATGCATCTTTCTCAAGGATGCCTTAAGTTAGGCTGAGGATACCCAGTAAGAGTTTTATTGTCACATGTACATCATAACACACGGCCGTTCTCAACAGTAAAATTATTGTGACATGGCAGGTGACAAAACGCAAAAAAGTAGGCAAAAAAGATAAAATGGCAAGAAGAATTTTTTTTAATATATTGCGGTATGCATTAAAAAAAATTATATACACACATGAAAATATACATTATGGAATATTGAGTATTATAAAAGTACAAGTAAGTAAGCAATAAGTAGGCAGATGAACAAGTGAGGGCAGCAGTAGCAGAAATATGGCATATGACATGTAACAGCAGAAATATACATAAGATAAGAGAATCCGAAGCATTGAGTATTGAAATATAGCACAGGGAATATGGCATATGTATCCAGAAGTATTAGAATAATCTAAATATTATCAATGTAAATGTACATGTAAAGTGATCAATAATATTGATCAATGAGATTGGTGTTGCTGATTGAGAGGCCTGATGGCCTTACTACATATTTATCTGCCGTTAGACAAAATGTCCTTATTTTGTCATTAAAAACCAAAACTAACTTTCATTGTGTCAAGCATTGTAGAGTACAAATCATAGTTATATATACTTAAATAAAAGAGTCCATTCTAAATCTAAATTAACCCAAATAGAACGGCAGCATATCTAATCCTAGGACAAAGGATAAGAACCACTAAAAAGACAAAGAGAGATTGTGGCGTGTCATTACGAGAACTGAACACATTCTCAAAGAGGCTGTTTTACAGAAAAAGGAAAATATCTGCTCCATCATTATCATTCAAAACGTAGCCTCACAGCACAGACTGAATGAAGAGAATCCTTCATCTGTGCCGTGGCGAGGGGAGGAATATGTCTCAGATTAGCGGGGTGAATAACATTGGCACTTATTTGCGTGTCTTGTTTCTACCTGTGAAGCTCCAAGGGCACTCAGACGTCAGGGGCATGAATGTGCTTTTTGATCTGGAGAATCGCAATGTCAGCCAGTGGGAAACTACCAGTCGTTGTCCTCCAGCAGACGCTTTCATCCAAAGCAATGATTTGTTATTTTATCGATGCAGGTTGTTAAGCAAGCCGGTCTGGGTAGACATCTTGTTCAGGGATGCCTTCAGGGGATGGGCGACGAACATTGGGGTTTCGAACCCGGAACCTTGCAGCATTTCATTAGATTGAATTGAGTACAATATTTATGGGCTGTGCAGCCCGAAGGAAGATAAACGAGTCCGACCGTTTTGTGTTGTTGTTGTAAATGAGTCACTTATAGCCACGCCGCTAGCATCCACTGCCATTCATTTTGTTAGCCTGTGCCGAGATCATGAAGGGAAAGTTTTAATGAGGAATATTTCCTTGCTTGTTGTGCTATCGTATCCTAAAGACAATAACAGTTCCATAGACGTGCAGAAAGAGGCTTATATGCTGATTTAGAAACTGTGTATTCTCTGCTAACTTTTAGACTCATCTCCTAATTAAGACAGAAGCACCATCTGTGGCGGCGTAGGCATGGGGATCATAAATAAAAGACTGGCTGTGAAAGTAATACATCAAGGAAGACATATTTAAAAAAATATATCCATTACTTTTGGTTATCTTAACTTGGAGATCTATATAAACTCTGAGTCCATAATTCCTTTGTGTTTTGCTACATGATGAAGACAAATTGATATGTCACAAGACTGAAGATGATGTTCAACGTGCTGACGGCTAACCATTGCACATGTGTTGACTTAAGAAGAACAGTGTTGTGGATTAATTTTCCATATTTACTTTCGCAGGTGCGACGGAACCAAAGAAGAAGTTTATTAAATCGAAGACGAGGCCCGCGCCAAGCCAACAGAAGGAACAGGCAAGACTGCAGCTTGCCAACTGAGAGACAAAACCGTACAATTAGAAACCAAGTTAGTGACACCACGTTGCCCTTTACAATTCCAGTACAGCGAGAGAACAACCACTGAACTTCTCAATGCTTCAGAGTTTCAGGAAAATACACATTTGGAATGAGAACAACATTCTCACAAACACATGATGACAAAATGAGAACCAACGAAGATTTCAGTGCTAGAGTCTGACGCGTATGAGTTGTTTTGATGACAAAACGTCTTAACCTTCCCCGCCCCTTCTTGTCTTTTCCAGATCTGCCAATGAGCAGAATCAGGTAGAAACTCAGAGTACCTCGGAGTGGAGAAGAGAAGCAAACCAGCCACCAAAACCAGAACCAGAATATACCAGTACCACCACCAAGGTTCCAAACACTGCACCAGCGCAGATCTGGAGTGTGTGAATCTGCCATACTGGGTCAGGACAGTGATGTGAAGAAATTATGTAGCGATAGATCCCTGTGTCGAACATATAAGGTGTACAGATACATGCATATGCTCCTCACTTGAGAGCTTCAGTACATGCATATATACAGTAAATATAAAATCAACTAGTTCTGATAGTTCCAGTAGGACTCTGAGACTCAGAGCTGCCAAACTATGGTGACAACGTGCGCTATCTTGATCACATCAAGTTTTTTTTTTCCTTCTTTTTTTGACTAATATGCACGTGATGATTTTCAACAGCTTTTCGTCATATTTAATAATTTTAATGAGAAAAGATGTTGCAAGATATTACTCAGTTTGCACATTTTTTGTATGATACGGGTACAAAAAAATTCATTTCGAATCACGTTGAGTTTCAACTGTCATTGTATTAATGTGAGAGTGAGTTTTCGTCGGTGTCGACAAAATAAAAATATTCCACGAATGGAACCTCTATTCTATTTTTAATATGTACAACCTACCACTACTTCTACTATTATTACTACTACTACTACCACTACTTCTACTATTATTACTACTACTACTACTACTACTACTACTACTACTACTACTTTGTTGAGACGTATTCTGCAGTTATGACATTGAGACGGCGAGGGATAGTGCATGTAATGCTACTCATACATGGTGCAGGGTACAGAGTGGTTATTGTTGAGCAAGCTCAGGGAACACACCATGTATTAGTCGGTGGCCATCTTGATAGACGCTGTGTGTGTGTGTGTGTGTGTGTGGGCGTCATTTTGAATCTAGCTGAACGCATTATTAATTAGTTTGACGGTGTAACCATCTTCATGTTCAATATTGTTTCTCTGGCCACTTGTATGTACAGAGCTGTGTGAGATACGAAGCGCTAAGGTTTCTGCGTTTTCTCTCTCTCTATATAATGTGAGACGTGTTCTTATGTGTGTTTATGTAAGCTATTACTGTGTTGGTGTTATGAATGCACCCCGATATGTTGGCGGTGTTATCTATATCTAATAGGATTGCTTTCCTCTTTCTCCTTTTTCGTTGATGTCCATGACTTTCACATGCATACTTGCCAAACTAAATTGGCAAGCGCAGAAAAAACACTTTAAGTGGCGAACGCACTACTGAATGCACATATCAGATCTATGATGATGATGATGATGATGATGATGATGAATATAGCCATAGTCTCTTTGAAAACACGTCGATAAAACGTTTACATTGGTAGTACTCAAATGATCGCGTATGATCACGCACTGATGTCACACAATATTGTCTCACATATCTGAATTACCGGGTCGTCGTTTGAACACTTGCTGCTAATGCTTGTAAGATGTGCACTGATGTTAATATTCACACACACACACACACACACACACGCACAGGTTACAGAAGGCATATGTAGCACATATACAGACAAGGAGCTGGTGGCCCATCAGGGTCAGGAAGCAAGCAGCCGGCATGGTGTGTTTGTTTTGATATGATTCATATAGTGCATCACATTCACAAGAGTATTGTATTTTTGTAGCATTTACTGGGATGCAGTGCCCTGTATTTGTACTCCACACGGGTAAAAGACGTTCCGTTATTGGTCGTTCTTGTTCACCATTAATAGTAAAAACCCTCTCTCTGTGGTTATGTTATATTTTTTATAACCGCGTCGTAGTGTTTCTTTGCTCTGTGACAATCTCCTTAGCAGTAGGCCTATTCGTTCACAAATATTGTGTAGCACTTACATTTGTTTTGTTTCATGGATGTGAGAAAAAGAACAAAAAATAAAACGTATTTAAATACTTGACTGCACCGTTGACTTCCTGGTTTGCTTTGGGTTGTTTTCATTGAGTGGATTCAGTGAGTCGTTGGGCTCCTGCTGTTATACAGGTTTGTTATGATTAAATATTAAATAACTTTATTTAGCATGGCAGCTGCTGAAGTATGCCACATAACTCATATACACACACACGCACACACACTCTCAAGTCTTCTTGCTTAAGGCTTATAGATTATATCATATCTGTGTTTTACCGTTGCTGTGATGTAGGCCTATGGTACAGAAAGTCTGTGGAGGGGAGGATGAGAGATCGGTTGTGGGTGCTGAGCTGTTAGCTTCTAAATATACATTAATTTTCCTGACATTTTTGACACCAATTTATAATCCCAAGGGTCAAACACTTACCTCTGTGTGTGTGTGTGTGTGTGTGTGTGTGTGCGTGCGTGTGCATGTGTGTTTCAAAAATAGGCAATTGTCTGAAAAAGAAAGGTCAATGTGGGCAATTACATCTGAAATACAAAATGGTCAGCATCAGAGGAGACGACTTAGTAGTGACTTCGTAGTACATCACGTGGGCGTGGCTAAATTGGTTTCCACGTGTTCACTTTGTGAGCTATCTTCCCGCCTTGGACCAGGAACGCTCTGCAGTCACACACTTCAGTGATGCTATAGAGTCGTACACATTAAACAAATGTGTAGACACATTTCACTTCATTTCATTTCATTTCAAATAGTAGGCTGCACCCGATCGTCTCACTGCACCACAATGGTCTCCTCTCTGATTTTTGTGGATTTATTTTAATTTATTTATGAATATTTTGATTAAGAAGCATACAATCAATCAGAGATATCTGAGAAAGTGACATATATTTTACTGATTTTGAAATTGTTGACAAATATTGATCCATTTCTTTCATAGAGAGAGAGACGTACGTTTTTTTGTTTGTACATTTTATCTTGTATATGTGACATGTGACCATTAACGCTGTATAGACTGGCCACTGTATAAATACACTTTTTGAAAGACCCTTCTGAATGCTTCAGAGTAGAGGTAACAAGGCGTTACTCTGCCCCTCTCCCCTCTCTGGTTCTGGTTTCCACCCCAGGCTCTGTTACATCTATCCCCAGAAGTTTAGCTAATACTGCCAGATCCCAGATTAGTAATCATCTGGCTCAGTGATGTTTCTGTAATAAGTGTTACAGCTCTCCAGAAATCTACCTTGTAGTTACAAAGGAAACTATGTTCGGAGGCTCGGGGCGATAGATCAATCATTTATTATTGAAAATCCTTCCAATCATGGGCCGTCTGGTCTGGTAAACTAACCCCCCTGACCCCCTTGTCACCACCAGGGGCCCGGGAGGACCCTCTGATCCCAGCAAGGGCCTGAAACATTGGACATCAGGTGCACTCACAGCGTGCACACACACACTCACTCTCATTTTAGACACACACACACACACACACACACACACGCACACACACACGCACACACACACACACACACGCACACACACACACACACGCACACAGGCACACACACACACACACACACACACACACACACACACATGTTTGCTTTTCAGCGTTCAGAGTTCAGGGGGAGAACACGCATGACCTCAATCTTTCATGTCTTTTTGAAGATACAATTTGTGAAACACACACATGCACACACACACACACACACACACACACACACACACACACACACACGCTGCTGAATACTATATATATTTGTTTCCTACTCTTCGCGTAGGCCAGGTGCCTTGATAAGTGATGACACTGCCTTGTTCACGGCCCAGAGACTACAGGCTGTGGGCGGGGCCTAATGTTCATGGGAAGAGATAGGGCTGGAACGTTATCTCTCCAGTCTACTCTTCAACTTCAATAAGGAGATGGTGCAACGTTAGCCATTCCTATATATTCTAGGTGATGTGCTATGAGCTGCATTCGTAATCTATCTCTATATTTATATTTTATTATTTTCCTGCAGAACAGTAAAAGTGGCATGGTGAAATGTGATTCACCTTGTTAGCTTCAGCGATCTCTGTCTTGGTCTTCGAACAAGCCGATAGACACAGACAGACAGACAGACAGACAGACAGACAGACAGACAGAGTTCATGTCATGTTGGCTATCGCTGCTTAACCCGACGTACCAGATGGTTTGTTTCACAGAACCGTCTGGGAAGTCGTCATTGGGGACAGTTTGGAAAAGAGATGGCAATTGGCAACTGATTGGATAAACCATCTTGTCCATCGGCATTGTTGTTTCCAAACAAACGGTGACTTCTCACTGTCCTCATACCTAAACCACGCCCTTAGAATCCAGTAGCTGATTGGACACAAGTGGCCAGAATGATCTCACGAGGCTAATCTCTGCAACCAATGACCACTACATTTGACAGGATGAGGCCATCGTAGGACATCCTTTCTTAAAACAATTACACTTTAACAGATTTAAAGGTATGGGTTGTATTGGCTCATGGTTTCACTGAAGTCGCACTGCAAGATAAACACTGTGTGAGGCCCGTCCAATAAGTGAGGGCTCTGTTTAATTTAGAAATACACACCACGACGTTCAACATGAAGTAGTAGGTGCCTCAGGGGTCCGCACCTGAACAGAACACACTCACGGCTGATGAGTTACACCGCCGCACATGTTGTTGTCCTCGCCAGGGAGGGACAGTTGAATAAATGGATAAATGTAACATAAACGCTTATTAACACAACAGTGTATTGGTAGTGTTTTAGAAACAAGATTGGTGCACGCACAGGCAAAAAAACACCAGGAAGTAACAAAACAAAACCAAAAACTGCAAATAGAAGCATTACTGCACAAAAAAAAGGATGGGTTTTCATCCTCTACTTTTGTTGAGAGTTGTAACTGTTTGTTTTTCTTTTGGGTTCAAGTTGTACAACATTGAACGAGCCTCCGCCCCTGCTACACCTTCACCTGGAGGCTGAGAGTGCTACACCTTCACCTGGAGGCTGAGGGTGCTACACCTTAATCTGGGGGCTGGGGGTGCTACACCTTCATCTGGGGGCTGAGGGTGCTACACCTTCATCTGGAGGCTGGGGGTGCTACACCTTCATCTGGAGGCTGGGGGTGCTACACCTTCATCTGGAGGCTGGGGGTGCTACACCTTTTTTGAGCCTCCACCCCTGCTACACCTTCACCTGTAGGCTGGGGGCTGCCCTCGGCTCCAGGACACGTCGATGTTTCACCGAGAACCGCGTCCCTTTATTAGATATTAGCACACAATGTACAAAACAAAACAAAAAAAACAAAAAATTCCCAAAAAATTTTTTGATTAGCCTGAGGGGACATTTTAGTTTTTTGAATGATGGGAGAAAGCATTGTGGTCCTCCCTTACACACACACCCCCCCCCCCCCCCCCCACACACACCCCCCTGCCCCTTCCCCCAAAAAATGTCACAGACAGCGTTATTAGCTTTTGAAAAGTCATTTTTTTAAAGTATCATTTCTTTCTGTGGTTGCTTGCCGCTGTGGTGCCGTGACAGATGTGAATGGGAACAGGCTGAACCACAGTGCACCTTAAGGTTTATTATGCCTTCAGTTCATCAATGCTGCTGGAACCGCAACACCGACCGCTCCTGCCTACACCGCTCTGAGTGTGCTCCTTTAGGGAGACATTTTCTTTATTGGGGGGGATCCATGTTATTATTCAGCTATATGGGGGTTTAGACCTACAGTCAATCACCCGAGCCATACTAATGCACCGTCTATCTCTTCAGACATCCTTGTTTGAATCATTCAACTGTGCAGACAGTATTTATAATCCTGTGATGCATTGATTTACCCCACAATCCTTGCACCTCACCAAACCATTAACCAAATGCATTGCTATGCAAATACCTTCTTCAAACCCACTCAAAACGTATGTGAGGTCATGTGATCATCATCTTATCTCACCGTATCTTATCAGCTTTTTTGTAAATCTTAATCGTGTTGTAGGCCTCCACCAACATCCCACATTGGCACCCTGTTAGTATGATGTATCTAGCTTTGAATCTTTACGTCATCCTTTAAATCTGCAGCTTGTGTTCACTTCGAAAAAAGTAGGGTTGTCTACATTAATCAAATCAAATCAATCTTTATTTAAATAGTGCATTTCATGCAAAATTGCAATACGAGGTGCTTAACAATACAATGAAAATGCCACGATACAATGAAAATATAACTAAATAATGATGAAATAATTAAATAAACAGGAATATAAGGTGATGGCAAAATTGTTTAAAAATAGACCTATGTTAAAAGAAGATCTTTTTTTATGTTTACAGATTGTGCATGAAGGGGGGTTCTGTCATGTGGTACACAAGTAGTCTCTCTCTCCCTCACTCTCCCTCTCTCTCTCTCCCTCACTCTCCCTTTCTCTCTCTCTCTCTAACCCTCACTCTCCCTTTCTCTCTCTCTCTGTCTTTCTCTCTCCCTCTCTCCCTCCCTCTCCCTCTCTCTCTCCCTCGCTCTCTTCTCTCTCCTCTCTCTCTCTCTCAGTACTCTCTCGACCACCCCAGCCAGGCCAGTGCAGTGCTGCTGAGCGGGGAGTGAGAGGCACCGCTGGCTGTGTGTCGCCTCTGGACCATGCTGGCAACAGAAGCCAACAGTAGCCCACTATAGACGAAGGATGCGGCTGCTCGCTATCAACAGTTTGCTTTCGCTCTTCTTCTTATTAGAATCAGGTAAATAACCCACAGAAATATCATGATTATTTTTTATTTTACGCGTAAATGTGCGGGATTTTTTATTTTAAATATTTGCCAATTAAGTTTGGGATGGAGAGGTTTTGTGTATGACATTGCCGGATATGTCTCTTGATAAAAAATGTGCAGTTTTTTTTCCCCCGATATAAAGTGTTTAATTGGTATTATTCATATTAAGGGATGAAAAAACTACTCGGGTTTTGCAGCGGTATATTAAGACTATAGGATATCGTTGATCGTTTTACGCATTTAGAAATGACTACTTTTTTCCCGCCGTTACGCATTTTTCGCGCACTCCTCCGCACCGCATGAGGTTAAGTTTTGGATCAGAGGTGTGATTTTACAAAGGTTGTCATTATTATAATTATATCCTCTCCGACATAGGATACCCTGCGCATTGGGACATCTGTTGCAGTTCAGGGGGCACTCCATTGTGTCAGGCATTATTATAGCATATAATTTATATATATAATATAATATAATATATATAATATATTATTAGCATTATTAAACACCATGTATTCTGCTTCTTGTTTTGGTGGTTGATATAAGCTCTCAAGCCTCAGAGACATCAGGTCACGGGTTCAAGCCTGACAATGACAAACAAATTGTGTATTTATTTATGTATTGAAAGGCTTTTAAATGTAGGTACATTTAAATGTCATTTTTAAGTTCTAGGTATATAAATCTCTCTAGGCTAGTGGGTGTGGGTGTGGGTTCGACTCCCAGCAGTCAGGTAAGATTCCCTCTGTCTCCATAGGAGTCAATTGCTATTATTTAGGCTGGTACTTATTTAATTACATGGAAAAAGTGGCTATTGTTTGTATATAGTGGTGTTGACTCCCAGCAGACAGGTGCCTAGGTCGTTTACTTTTACCCATAGATCTTTGATGGTTACTGAAGAATATCATCCAGCCTATATGAAATATATAATGTAGTATAACCCTGCTGGCTTCATAGTCCAGTGGCTACTAGTGTTTTCGACTCACATCACAAGTTGGCTTTGAGATCTTCATTCTCTTCACACTTCATGGATTCTGCTTTTTTTTTATTAGCCTCCCAGTAATTATTCCTGTTATTTTTTTCTTATCGTGTTGCTTTATGCTTTTGTATCATTTGTACATCACCTATAAATAAACACGTGTTGGCCACTGCAGTGTTTTTTAAGCTGCTGAAATGATTAGCTGCTTAAGGTTTTGAAATGCTTACTTTGCCAGTTATTTTAAGTGATGGAAGGAGAGGGAGGTTGGGATGTGTGGATGTGTGGATGCGATGGGTGTGTGGCATGTGTGGGTGCATGGAATGTTGTGATGTGGTGGGGTGAGTGGATTTGTGGGAATGTGAGGCGTGGGATGTGTAGATGTGGTGGGGTGGAGTGGATGTGTGGGTGAGTGGATGTCGTGGATGCGGTGGGTGTGTGGGTGTGTGGATGTGAGGACGTGTGGATGTGTAGATGTGTGGGTGAGTGGATGTGTGGGTGAGTGGATGTGTGGATGCGTGGGTGCGTGGATGTGTGGGTGAGTGGATGTGTGGGTGAGTGGATGTGTGGGTGAGTGGATGTGTGGATCAGTGGATGTGTGGGTGAGTGGAGGTGGGAGTGGATGTGTGGGTCAGTGGATGTGTGGGTGAGTGGGAGTGTGGATCAGTGGATGTGTGGGTGAGTGGGAGTGTGGGTGAGTGGGAGTGTGGATCAGTGGATGTGTGGATCAGTGGATGTGTGGGTGAGTGGATGTGTGGGTGAGTGGGAGTGTGGATCAGTGGATGTGTGGGTGAGTGGGAGTGTGGATCAGTGGATGTGTGGGTGAGTGGGAGTGTGGGTGAGTGGATCAGTGGATGTGTGGATGTGTGGGTGAGTGGGAGTTTGGGTGAGTGGATGTGTCGATGTGTGTGTTTGGGGACGTTTTCCATCTGCTGGAGGAACATATAGTCTTTCCCATTAATTTCCAATGGATTAACATAATATAGTCTGACCCATCATTTCAGGTTAGAGAACACCACAGGTGTGGAAAAAATGCAATGAAAGTGTTGATCAGCAATTTTATATGTTTAAAGTGTGGCTAGAATAACATAAGGTCTTGAGGCACAATATCTTTGACAATATCTTTTGACTTCCATTTTGACAATGGAAAATCATTCAGATTTGACCCAAACACTGGAGGCTCTTCCATAATTATTTATTACTTTAATATATAATCCAGTTATATAGTCCAACAAATTTGCCACTCCTGGCTATCAAGTCAGTTCTAGGTTTTTTTGTATTGTACATCCATGTAATTTGAAAAGATATAGTGCTAAAATACCTGATTACTTTTAGGGATAAAAGTAACATCAAACTTAGTATCTTTGTGCCAAGAGTCAAACACGCTATCAGGTCCGCCGTTGGTGTAGAATTGTAGTGTACCTATGTTTTGTATCGATAACGTAGCCTACTTATTAGAGAAACTAATTACATGTATTCAAGCAACTGACTTATGAGAGAACATATTGGGAACCACACTTAGCACCTTTCTGCCCAGAGTCGAACACATTATACAGGCTAGAAACTACACTACAACCCCTTACAGCTCCTAATTAATACCTGATTAAGTCATTTAAGTATACACTCTGTTCATGCTTGCCACTGGTTTTAAACCAGAACCTTCTGCCTATGAGGCATGAGAGCTAATCCAGTGAGCCATCACCGCGTGCTGCTTTTGCCCAGAACACCGGCCATTTCTCTGAAGTGCTAGAGTGCCATTTATTACTTCTTTTTTTTATGTTGTCAGTCACAAAAAACTGTTCTCTACTTTTTTGCTAATTGAATTATTAACTTTATTATCTGTGTAACATTAGTAGTTTTTAAGCTGTTTGTTGTGGTTGTTACAGAAACTCATTCTCATGACTTTATTTAATACAAATAAAAAAACAGTTGGTGGAAGACAGTCGATATTGATGGATTTGTAACGTTAAAATCACTGTGTCATATCTTGCCATACTGGACTGGGACCAACGTTTCATTTCCAATTTAAAACGAAGATATAATATAAGAACGCAATCAAAATAGTTGGATGGATATGGCAATCAGACTGAAAGATATAAGGTCTTCATAGATTAGATTAATGAAGTGATGGATTCACCCGTTGACTGGTTGGCTTCCCTCCAGGGCTGTCTCTGCAGATCCAGTGCTACCAGTGCGAGGAGGTGACCCAGAACGAGTGCTCCACACCCGAGTTCGTGGTGAACTGCACGGTCAACGTGCAGGACACGTGTCAGAAGGAGGTGCTGGTCAAGGAGGACGGTGAGTCAGAGCACCGTCGATGCAACGAGAACATGAATGAACATTAGTTAATGCAGTCATAAGCATTATTATTTAGCATGAGCATAGGGGTTGTACATAAGCATAGAAGCACGTACACGGTACACATACATGTACACAGAGCACTTTATATTTTGATATATTTTCATGGTTTTATTTTTACGCATACTGCTTCACAGTGTATTTAATTGTGCATTATATTTTAATTGACTTGGGCATCTTGATGTTGTTGTACTGTCCTTAACTGTGTGTTTTTACGTCTGTTTTTACATGACTTATGTGTCTCTTGTTTTTACTATTGCTGCACAACCAATACAATTCTACTTGACCCTTGAGGGTTAGGAGCAGTTAAATAATGTATAAATTAACATGAACAGCTTTTAGGAAAACACCATTAGCAAATGATTACTAGACCATTAGTTAACTGTTAGTTAATACTTATTACTGCATTAATTAATGGTTATTAATGTTAGTTAATAGTCAATTTAGGTACCGTATTTTAAAGGGCCACTACCACCTTACCTCCAGCTGTGGATGTTGATCTGTCACTTCAAGATCTACTCTGGAATGACATCACACATTAGGCTGGAAGAGGGTCATGAATTGTGGCATTATCCCAGTCTACCAGAACGCAATTTCCATTCTCTTACTTCCTATGAGCTGTGTACGCCAGCTAACAGTCCCCCAGAGAGAGAAGAATGAGAACATGACAAAAAGAACAAAGACAAAGAGAATAATTATTTGACAAATTTGACAGAGCAATATCCGAAACATGAGACTGAGACAGATATCCCTATGTCAGAAGTCCCTCCTCCTCTTGTCGCCTCTCACCACTAAACCCACTGAACTCAAATGGATATCGCTCCCTCTGAAGCATGCCGGGAAGTCTCAGTCACATTTTGAGTCTCCTTCTCCAGGGACCACGATTACCCAGATGGACGGTGGCTCGATCAGCCCAGAGACTGTCCTGCTAGGTGGTAGGCCGGGTGGTCGATTTTGAAATGGCTCATAATGGCTATTCAATATGACCCCTGGTGGTATAATAATGGCCCTTTACAGTCGACCTCAAGCAACAGTGGTTGTCTTATATTGTGTTAAAAAAGAATGAGAATTCCCCCTCACTTATTGTGTTTTGGTTGTGTCATGGAGTCCGAGTAGGCTGGACGCCATGCTCCAAACAATAATAACCTATCCAGTTACAGTGCTGCTGGTTAGTTGTGGTGGTCAGCTGGTTACAGTGCTGCTGGTTAGTTGTGGTGGTCAGCTGGTTACAGTGCTGCTGGTTAGTTGTGGTGGTCAGCTGGTTACAGTGCTGCTGGTTAGTTGTGGTGGTCAGCTGGTTACAGTGCTGCTGGTTAGTGGTGATGGTCAGCTGGTTACAGTCCTGCTGGTTAGTGGTGATGGTCAGCTGGTTACAGTGCTGCTGGTTAGTGGTGATGGTCAGCTGGTCACAGTGCTGCTGGTTAATGGTCAACTGGTTACAGTGCTGCTGGTTAGTGATGAGCTGGTTACAGTGCTGCTGGTTAGTGATCAGCTGGTTACAGTGCTGCTGGTTAGTGATCAGCTGGTTACTGTGCTGCTGGTTAGTGGTGGTGGTCAACACACACACACACACACGCAGCGTACATACAAATGCACGCCCACGAGTCACAGGCAGGCAGCGCAGGCAGCCGTGCCCCCCCCCACCGGGCAGGGCGGCGTTCTCGCCACCGACAGCTCGTTAATGAGAACATTTCCACATGAATGGCCAGGCTCGGCCACACCGTTATCAGCCCCCATTATCATAACAGGAACAAAGGGGGCGCGGGGGTGGGGGACGTAGTCCACTGTACCTTATCGGTGCTCTGAGATGACGGGCGAAGTTGACATGCAGTGGACTCGGCTATCTCTCTGATTTGGGCAAAGGTCCAAAGAATTACAGAGTGTTACCGACTTGTAGATGAATAGTTCCCGGATGTGATAAGCAATGTCCTCAGATGACCTGCTCCTTCATGCCCCGTCTCTACCGTCTAACCCCTACCTGCTCCTTAGTGCCCTGTCTCTGCTGTCTAACCCCTACCTGCTCCTTAATGCCCCGCCTCTACTGTCTAACCCCTACCTGCTCCTTCATCCGGCTAAGCAGGGCCCCCAGGCTTCCTTCTCCCCAGCCACACTCTCCAGTTCCTCCTGGGAGATCCCGAGGCGTTCCCAGGCCAGACGAGATATATAATCCCTCCAGCGGGTTCTGGGTCTGCCCCGGGGTCTCCTCCCAGTTGGACGTGTCTAAGGAGAGGCGTTCGGGGGGCATCCTAATCAGATGCCCGAACCACCTCAGCTGACACCTTTTAAAGCGGAGGAGCAGCGGCTCTACTCCAAGTTCCCTCCGGATGTCTGAGCTCCTCGCCCTATCTCTAAGGCCGCTTGTAAAGCGGTCACTACCCAAAGCTCGTGACCATAGGTGAGGGTTGGAACGTAGATGGACCTGTAAATCTTCACCACAACGGACCGGTACAGTGGCCGCATTACTGCAGATGCTGCACCAATCCGTCTGTCCATCTCCCGCTCCATGTTGCCCTCACTCGTGAACAAGACCCCGAGATACTTGAACTCCTTCGCTTGGGGCAGCAACTCACTCCCAACCCGGAGGGAACACTCCATCGTTTTCCGGCAGATAACCATGGCCTCAGACTTGGAGGTGCTGACTCTCATCCCGACCGCTTCACACTCAGCTGCAAACCGCCCCAGTGCATGCTGGAGGTCACGGTCTGATGTAGCCAACAGAACCACATCGAGCCAAGCGCTGCTTTCCCTTCCTGAGTCGCCGGACAGACTTTACCAGAACTTCCTTGGCCTCCCTGAACTCCTCCCACACCTGGGTTTTTGCTTCAACGAAGCCGAAGACCGCTGAAGCCGTGGTACTTTTGGCCTCCCGGTACCCGTCTGCTGTTTCAGGAGACTCCTGGGCCACAGCTCCGAGCTGCAGCCTCTACAATGGAGGCTCTGAACATGGCCCACTCAGGTTCCATGTCCCCAACCTCCCCCGAGAAGTTCTTCCGGAGGTGGGAGTTAAAGACCTTATGGACAGGGGCTTCCACCAGACGTTCCCAGTTCACCCTCACTACACGTTTGGGTTTACCAGGTCTGTCTGGCAGCCTCCCGAGAAGTCCGCCATCTGATCCAACTCACCACCAGGTGGTGATCAGTTGACAGCTCTGCTCCCCTCTTCACCCGAGTGTCCAAAACATGCAGCCGCAGATCTGCTGATATGATTACAAAGAAAAAAACACCACTCTGGTTCAGATCGGGCCATTCATCCCAATCACTCCCCTCCAGGTTTCTCCATCATTGCCCACGTGTGCGTTGAAGTCCCCCAGTAGAACTATGGAGTCCCCGGATGGAACCCTTTCCAGGATGCCGCCCAAGGACTCCAAGAAGGCCGGATACTCTGAACTGCTGTTTGGTGCGTAGGCACACACAACAGTCAGAGCCTTCCCCCCAGCGACTTGCAGTCGCATGGAGGTGACCCTCTCATTCACCGGAGAGAACTCCAACACAGCGGCGCTCAGCCGTGGACTTGTGAGTATCCCCCACCCGCCTAGTGCCTCACACACTGGGCAACTCCGGAAAAGGAGAGGGTCCAGCCCCTCTCCAGGAGTTTGGTTCCAGAACCGGTGCTGTGCGTGGAGCTGAGCCCAACCATATCTAGTTGGTACCGCTCCACCTCCTGCACCAGCTCAGGCTCCTTCCCCACCAGTGAGGTGACGTTCCACGTCCCTAGAACCAGTCGGCGATGCCGGGGATCCGCACGCCCAGGACCCCGCTTTTGCCTACCGCCCGGTATACAATGCACCCGACCCCAATGACTCTCCCTGCAGGTGGTGAGCCCACAGAGAGCCCACAGAGAGGTGACTCCACGTTGTGGGTCCAGAAGGGGGCCCCGGTTTCCCTTGTCCGGGTGAGGTGACTGAGTTTTCTGGGAGTCTCTTCCTCCTCTTCCTCGCTCCTTAATGCCATGTCGCTGTATTCACTGTCTAACTCCTACCTGCTCCTTAATGCCCTGTCTCTACTTTCTAACCCCTACCTGCTCCTTAATGCCCCGCCTCTACTGTCTAACTCCTACCTGCTCCTTAATGCCCTGTCTCTACTTTCTAACCCCTACCTGCTCCTTAATGCCCCGCCTCTACTGTCTAACCCCTACCTGCTCCTTAATGCCCCGCCTCTACTGTCTAACCCCTACCTGCTCCTTAATGCCCTGTCTCTACTTTCTAACCCCTACCTGCTCCTTAATGCCCCGCCTCTACTGTCTAACCCCTACCTGCTCCTTAATGCCCCGCCTCTACTGTCTAACCCCTACCTGCTCCTTAATGCCCCATCTCTACTGTCTAACCCCTACCTACTCCTTAGTGGAGGTGGAGGTGGTGGTGGTTGTGAAGGTGGACATTGGGGTGGTGGTGTTGGACGTTGGTGTGCTGGTGTTGGTCGGGGTGGTAGAGGTAGACGTTGGGTGGTGGTGGTGGGGGTGTTGGTCGGCGTGGTGATGGTGGACATTGGAGTTGGTGGTGATGGTCGGGGTGGTGGAGGTGGACGTTGGCGTGGTGGTGGTGGGGATGGAGGTCGGTGGTGGAGGGGGACGTTGGCGTGGTCGTGGTGGTGGTGATGGGGGAGATGGAGGCGGTGTTGGTTGTGGTGATTGCCCTGTGATTGCAGCTCTCTCCTCCAGGGAGTAAGAGATGCACTGAAGTGTTTTCCCCAGTAGTGCACTCATCATGTCCCGATCGCTGTGTGGGGGGGGGGACGAACTCCAAGCTGGAATCTACCCGTTGACGTTCTGGTGTGGGATGCTCTAACCCGCTATCTGCTCCTTAATGACAGGTACCTGAATCCACTAAGTAGCTTTGATTAAAAAATGTCTCCTGACTCAGTGGTTCTCAACCACCGAGCCGCGCACAATTTGCCACCGTGTCGCAAAGAAATGAAGTCTTAGAAATTAAGCCGACGCCATAAAATTGTAATATGTTGTTTTATCATTGTGACGGTCTATTATTATTTGATCTAATTAAAATTTAACACCACAATGAGCAACTGGATGTCATTCACCCAACTATATTCGCCCAAATTAAGTATGTTTGCATTGGGCCTCTCTATTAGTGGCCGGAAACCAGGGACGTGCGGTCAGGGGAGGCAGAGCCTCACCTGTCATACTCCAATGAAAATAGCTGTTACGAAAAGTACAAAATAAAATAATATAAAATTTAATAAAATAAATATTAAGATTTTTCCACCGATCTGTGTTATAAATGTAATTTCTGTATGATTTCAATAATTTTTTATCGTCAAAATTGCCAAATTTGCGGAGCTCCGCTGCAAATCCAGGGAGAGACGAGAGGTGAGGCAGCGACGAGCTCAGCCTCCCCTCTGATTGCGCAACCCCTCAGAAACTGGATGGAGCGCGGGCAAGAAGCGCGTGCCCGTTACTATCTCTAGTTTCTGTATGTCGTCATGTTTGTAGACCTTCATTACATGTCCTCGCCTTCCATAGTCCATTGTTTGTAGACCTTCATTACATGTCCTCGCCTTCCATAGTCCATTGTTTGTAGACCTTCATTACATGTCCTCGCCTTCCATAGTCCATTGTTTGTAGACCTTCATTACATGTCCTCGCCTTCCATAGTCCATTGCAGGTCACTTATTTCACGTACAGTTTGTGTATCAAAGATATTTAGGCTCGCTGGTCTCGTCATAAAACTGCAATGAAAAAGCACCAGGGGAGGAGCTATCACATCTGCCTCACTGAGGGGGGCGTGTCTTGAGCCCACGTAATTGACGCTCTCCCTCCACTTAACGTTACTTCAAGCTAGCAAAAAATGTTTGGGGTTTAGGCCAGCCTGGGCCTGTGTGCCAATTCAATGGTGAATTTAAGCTACAGCTATCGTGTTAATATGTGTAAATCTGGCTTTGATCGTAGCCAGTGCCTTTTTCATTTGTGTTGAATGAGTATGAATAGCGGAACTGCATTCGCCTATAAAACGTGAATTGAATACGTACCTGTATGTGTGTGTTGTAAAGAATGCTGATATGAAATATGAAACATACGGTCACCTAACCAGTAGTCATTGTGCAACCTGCCAATTGAATGGTGAATTGAAGCTACCTCTGTCGGGTTCATATGTGTGTAAATCTGGCTCTGATACTAGCCAGTGCCTCCCCAGCCATTGACCTCACCGCACGTCACTGCCGGAAACGCATATGTCTGAATAAAGATATATCGTCAAATGCTTGTTACCATGCAGTTTGTGTTTGCTAAACTTGATGCACGTCGCACAAGATCCATATTTGGTCATGACCTTATACGGATCAGAGATTAGGGAATGTAATTAACGCTCTTCCTTGTGGTGGATGGACGCATTAAGTAAGATTACGGCGGCAAAGATACAGACTTTGATGGAGTTTGACAGATTAATTTTATTAGTTACAGTTTGACGTGGCACAGAAATTAAACGTGCGATGCTGTGGTAACTGTGAGACTGTTACTCTCTATTAACAACAACTGTTTACATTTGCACATCCATTAGGCCATTTTGGGCATTTGGCAGATGCTTTTGACCAAAACAACATATAATGAGTACATTTGTCATAACAGTAAAAAGCAAGATAGCTTCTTATTCTTAATAATACTCCTACAGTGGCTCCGTTTCCTCGATTAGATGAGGCATTTATCAAAAATAATTTTCAATAATTTATCAATTTATCAAAAGTAAAATAGTACACTGACATAAATAAAGCAATAGCAGTTTATCCAGAAGCCATAGCAGGTCGCTGGCTCCATTCAGCAACCTGCCGTGGTTTTGTCCAGGTGCCCTTGAGCCAATCACCTGTCCCCAGACTGCTGCTGATGAGCCGTGGTCCTGCATGGCTGAATATGTGTCGAGGGCGGCCCAGTGTCACCAGCCGCCAGAAAGGTTCAATATAAATGCAATCCATTTATGCTACGCACTGAGCATACTTACCATCACACACAGGAAAATACTGAGGTACACACACACACACACCACACACACACACACACACACACACACACACACACACACACACACACACACACACACACACACACACACACACACACACACAGACACACAGCACACCACACACATTACATTTACATTTACATTTAGGGCATTTGGCAGACACTTTTATCCAAAGCGACTTACAAAGAGTACATTTGTTGAAGGAGAGGCAGCAATATAACACTGTGGGTACCTGAAGATAAGAATAGAGCTGTTTTCCAGCATTCATTATTTACGAGACGAATAGAACGAGTTTCATAATTGCCAAGTTGCCTGCATAAGTAGCTGGGCGCGGCCGTGCAATTCTAAGCATGATACAACATCTGAGAACGAACAACAATGCTAGTGACATTAATAAATGTTAAGACATAAACACGCAGGTTGTGCTAGGGGGGGGTTATGTAGAGTCCAGGTGAACTCTGAACAGGTGGGTTCTTGAGTCTCTTGTTAAGGAGGGGGGTTTATGTAGAAGTCCAGGTGAACTCTGAACAGGTGAGTCTTGAGTCTCTTGTTAAGGAGGGGGGTTATGTAGAGTCCAGGTGAACTCTGAACAGGTGGGTCTTGAGTCTCTTGTTAAGGAGGGGGGTTATGTAGAGTCCAGGTGAACTCTGAACAGGTGGGTCTTGAGTCTCTTGGTTAAGGAGGGAGGGTTATGTAGAGTCCAGGTGAACTCTGAACAGGTGGAGTCTTGAGTCTCTTTGTTAAGGAGGGGGGTTTATGTAGAGTCCAGGTGAACTCTGAACAGGTGGGTCTTGAGTCTCTTGTTAAGGAGGGGGTTATGTAGAGTCCAGGTGAACTCTGAACAGGTGGGGTCTTGAGTCTCTTGTTAAGGAGGGGGGTTATGTAGAGTCCAGGTGAACTCTGAACAGGTGGGTCTTGAGTCTCTTGTTAAGGAGGGGGGTTATGTAGAGTTCCAGGTGAAACTGAACAGGTGGGTCTTGAGTCTCTTGTTAAGGAGGAGGGTTATGTAGAGTCCAGGTGAACTCTGAACAGGTGGGTCTTGAGTCTCTTGTTAAGGAGAGGGGGGGTTATGTAGAGTCCAGGTGAACTCTGAACAGGTGGGTCTTGAGTCTCTTGTTAAGGAGGGGGGTTATGTAGAGTCCAGGTGAACTCTGAACAGGTGGGTCTTGAGTCTCTTGTGGAAGCTGGCGAGCGACTCGGCCGTCCTGAACATGGGCCGGGAGCTCATTCCACCACTGAGGAGCCAGAACTGTGAAGAGTTGGGAACTTGGAAGAGCGATGTTTGGCTGTTTTTAGTGAAGGCGGTACCAGTCGTTTGGCAGAAGTTGCCGAGCGGAGTGCTCGGGTTGGGGCGTAGGGTCGGACTACACACACACACACATACACACACACACACACACATGGTCATTCTCTCTCTCTCTCTCTCTCTCTCTGTCCTGTCTACCACCTTAAACCTCCTGTCACTTTTTCTCCGACTCTTTCCTATTTTACCCGCACCCCTCTCTCTCTCTCTCGTCCTCTCTCTCTCTCTCTTCTCTCCTCTCCTCACAGTCTCTCTCTCACGCCTCCTCAATCCCTCTCTCTCTCACTCTCTCGCTCGTCTGTATTGCTCTCTCCATCTCTCTCTCTCCTTATATCCCTTTGTCTCTCTCCCTCTCCTCCTCTGATTATGTTCCATGGCAACGAGAGGAGAGTGCTGAAGAGAGCTCTTCTTCATCAGCATCATCATCATTACCATCATCACCATCATCACCATCAGCATCATCATCACCATCATCATCATCATCGCTCTGATGCCGTGAGACCACCATTCTTGGCAGCCCACACCTTGATATCCATCTTTATTGTCATGGCGGCATCTGACAAACGCGGTGGCCGTTCAAAGATTAAATCTTTGAATGGCAATGAAATGTTGGACTCACACACTAAACATTTAACCAGAAATAGGAAAATAGCGGTGGCTGAGTGAGTTCACCGGCGCCCCTTGTTCCTAATCCTAATGAGTGTTGTAGTGGTGAGTTGTGCTAGTCGGACGGCGACACCACCCAGGGGCTCGGCTGTTCAATATTTCAAGTGGTACCTTTATTACCGCTGATGATTGGAACAAGGGATGAATGAAATGTCCCTCCTTAGCGGTACTTTATTCCTGGTTTACATCCAACTATATATAATCAGGGTATTGACGGGCAGGTGACTCACAGCAGGTGACAACCAACCTCGCTCGGAAACCCAAAGTCAGGTGTGCAAATGTATTTGTGGATTGGTAAATGGATTGCGTTTATATCGCGTTTTTATCCAAAGCGCCTAACATTCACCCATTTATACACACATTCTTGCACCGACATGTGGGCCCCAGCAATGCAAGGTAACAACCTACACGTCAGGAGCAGTTGGGGTTTGGTGTCTTGCTCAGGGACACCTCGACACTTGGAGGTGGAGCCCGGGGATCGAACCAGCAACCTTCCCATTGCCAGACAACCACTCCACCAGTAGCTTCCTGAGCTACTGCCGCCAATTGAATCGACCGGATGACGAGGTGACCTCTACCCGCAAAGCTTGACGGCGAAAGACAACACAAAACAGCAACATAACAAGCAACATAGCAAAACACAAGACAACAACAGCATTTCCAGACGGGCGCGTGTCGTGGTGTCAGCGGACTTCCTCCAGAGGGGAGATGCTGTGAAGTGTGAAGCCCTTCATATAGCTCACAGATAAACATGTCACCCCCGCAGATAAACCCCGCGCACGGCCCCCGCAACGGTGCGTCCCCGGGGTTGTCACAGCTGTGACACGGGGGGGCGGGGCTGAGGGAGTCGTGGTGTGGCGGTGGAGCGGTGGCATGAGGTAAAACAATAATAACATTAATAACCTTAATAACAATAAGAATAACACATTAATGGAGGCACTGTGTGGAACCCTGTGGGGAAATGAAAGGGAATGACTGATCCGTCTGATCTGATCCTCAGCCTGAGTCTGGAAGGTTATTATAAGATATGAATCTAAATACAACACATAAGATTTGACACGCCACGATGACATCCCTAGCCACTACATTGCTCTGAAAGTTATAATCATTTTCATTTTCATAAAATGTTCACACAAAATGTGAAATGCTGAGCAGCCATAACTATGCCACATGGACCAAAGTGGTGCAGAGGGTACTCCATCAGCTGTGTGTGTCTGTGTGTGTGTGTGTGTGTGTGTGTGTGTTTGTGTTGTTGTCACGATAACTGCACTGTTTAACCACCATCATAGAGACACAGTGTT
Source organism: Coryphaenoides rupestris (assembly GCA_002895965.2). Lineage (NCBI taxonomy): Eukaryota > Metazoa > Chordata > Actinopteri > Gadiformes > Macrouridae > Coryphaenoides > Coryphaenoides rupestris. Next base: position 153,695 of record PIJE02000091.1, read on the forward strand.
CCTCTGCTACTTACACTTCAGAATCCCCCCCCCCCCCCCCTGCCTCCACTCCACTCCACTGCGGGTTAATGAGAGCGTCCATCTTGGTTCTTACGAAGGACACACTGAGGGACAGAGCAGGGGGACCCGAGACCCTCACGCCGTCTGTCTGCAACAGTCCTGATTCGGGGGCCCGCTTATCTAAATTGCCTATTACTATTCATGAGGTTCATTTGCTGAATCAGGACGGAGGAGGTGGGAGCGGTCTTTGTCGGGGAGTGTTTTCCCATTTAAAAGAGCCGGCGACCGTCAGTGATGTTCAAATGTGTGTGTGTGTGTGTGTGTGTGTGTGTGTGTGTGTGTGTGTGTGTGTGTGTGTCTATACCTGCGAAGGACATGAGGTTGTTTGGTTTACTTTTGTTTAGATATTTCAAGACTTTGCAATACAAATCTCATTGGCTTTCCGAAGAACCCGTAGCAGGTCTTCAGTGACTATAAGTGTGAAAAAAACAAGAAGGATCCATATTCATATTTTCTTTTTTCATTCATCTATACGTAGATGAGTGTTGTGTGGTTTCAAGTCCCCAGCCTTAGTGGCAGAATGCAAACACGTCAGCGCTTGTTAGGTGTAGATTACTTGCCATGTGACATTTATAGTGGTATTACGCAGGAGCCGCGGGAGGACGCCGGTGTTGAACAAGCGTGGACGCCACATATTGACTCTTGTACTGTCTGGAGTTTGGCAGCACACAACTGAAAAGCCTTGTGAGGGTTGGTTTCCTTATTGGGGAGGGAAGCGAGAGATTTTTGGTCAAGGAGAAAAAAGGTCAGCTAAATGCTAAGGCCGTTATTTGATGACTTCACAAATACTCTCAAATAAGGTTTGGACTGACGCGTGGCTTTACGACGGGACGGCTGAGGATTCGCTTGAGACACGCTTGAGATTCGCTTGAGACACGATATTGCTGAAGTTCAACCTGCTTTGATTTAGATACCTTTTTTTCATAAGAAAACTGTGGGTAGATCCGTTCATTATAAAATACCAATATTCACTGCAAGTTTGTTAAAAAAGGTGTCTTTAGTGTTTACCTCAGCAATAAACCTGCTAAAGTGTGAAGTGGATCATTGTTGAGATTGAGGTTCTTGAGAAAATCAAGTGTCAGACATACATACACATGTACCGGTACATACACACATACAGAGACACTTCCCATTATAGTTGAAATTGCACTTAATGCATTCATACCAACCTCTTATAAATGAGGTTATTTAGTGTCTGTGTTATGCGGCATAACTGCATAATAATTCTGCATTGTAAAATGTTTCTGTCACATGGTACGCTGGTCTACGGCCAGTTTATTAATTCACAATAGCCCTCTGCCTCCAATAGAAAAAAGGGTTAGACAACTGTCATCCTGTAATGTTTTATTCACCAAGTTTCATTAAAAAATACACTTGCAGGCACGTTAAATGATGACTATGACTCTTCCACAACCACACATTGGATATTTTGGCCATAGACTAGACTTACAGTGAATTCCATTGAGGAGCAGGTAGGGCATTAAGCATCTTGCCTACGGGTACTCTGTGGACAAACGCGAGCCAACTCAGTACCTGGGAGTCAAACACTCAAACACCGCTACATGACCCAAGAATAAAAGTCCCTCTTTCTCTGTCTCCTCTGACCGCAGGAGTTCACTACCGCAAGTCCTGCGCCTCATCAGGGGCGTGTCTCATCGCCTCCTCCGGCTACCAGCAGTTCTGCACCGGCAAGATCAACTCAGTGTGCATCAGCTGCTGCAACACCCCGCTGTGCAACGGACCCCGGGCCAAGAAGAGACCCCTGCCCTCGGCCGCGTCCGTCCCGCCCCAGAACGGCCCCCTCACCCTCCCTCTCTCCGTCCTCCTGCTGCTGTTCGGACACGCTGCGCTTTGCTGACAGACCTCTTCCACCTCCTCTTCCTCCTCAGATGTTTCTGTAAATAACCCCAGGGGAAGACACAGGGGGAAAGGGGATGAATGATGGCATGAATGATTTTTCGCTGTGATATTAATAACTAAAAAAGGCACTTGTTTAAAATGGACTTGGTAAAAAGTGAGGAGCCCTGAGGTATGTGGTCTATCTGGTGTCACTGGAGCACTACAATCCTCACCCCCACTTCCTTGAGTCTTTCATTGGCCGGCTCCAATGGTACAGTAGCAGACAGTTTCAGAGGCTCTAAGATGGCACCTTGAGGTTCTCCATGGTGAGGTCTGTGGACGGGTGGGTCGGGTGGAGGGGAAATCGTGAAAGGGTGGACACATCACGGGACATCGGAACCACATGGACTCTTCATTGGCGGTACTGGATATCCTGTCACCAACCCAGAGTGGATTTCAGAGGATCTTGCAGCTGAAGGAAGAAAGTTTGCGATCCGACTCATGGAAACAATGACAATGAATCTGATTCTGACTTGTTTTGTTTCATTAGAAAATGGTCATAGAAAATGAGACATGTACAAGTTCCAAGCTTGCTAGGTTCCTAAGGTTGTGAGCAGTTAATCTCTCCTTAATGTGTTTGACAACCAACAACCATAATGTGAACACTAACGTGGTGTCATGAAGTATTCTACACTGTATCTTTAACGTATCCAGCAGGCTGTGGCATTTGCTTCCTAACCAACCTTCTAATGAGAGCTTTAAATACACAGCAAATCTCTGACAGGTAGAGGTCCAGAGCTGGGATATTTCAGCGAGCATGAAGTTAGACGTCTGACTCCTACCATCGTGAAAAATGTCTTTATTTCCAAATAAGCTCTGCTCAGTAAAGGACATACATCTCAGAACATTTATTTGTTTCTTTGGCAATAATTAGAAGTGATAAGTTATATGTATATATATACTGTATATATATATTAGTGTTAGAATATTTTGTTACTAAACAATGAGATATTACCATAGCAACATGCTGCTGGAAGTGTTATCTGTCGCTTAAACCTTTAGTATTGTGTTTCCTGCGTGTAAACAGTCTGTAGACATATGCCACACTCCTGTAGAGGAACACTCCAGCCCCCCCCCTTCTTCATATTTCTGTTTCTATGGGATCCTTGCCCCTCCCGTTTCCGGCAAGCGACTCCGGAGTAGCGTCTGCGGAGCCACTGTTCGTCTGGAAGGTTAGGAATCGCGGGGGCGTGTTGCGGCTCTTCCAGTGGACGGTGCGCTTCAGCGACAGCAGGGGTCTGCGGGACCGGGCCGACGCGGTGACCGCTGACCCGGCGGCGCACACTGTGCGCTTGTTGGCGTGCTCGATGCGGAGGCGGCAACACAGCACCTGGACGAAGACACTGCGGAACTGGCGGGAGGAGAGGTTGTAGAGGAAGGGGTTGAGCACGGAGCTGAGGTAGAAGAAGGTGTCGGCCACCGGCTGCAGGACGATGTAGCTGCGGAGGTAGGCACGCGTCCAGCCCGACTTGGGCACCGCCGCCGACATCAGCCGCCGCACCTGGTTGGGCACCCAGCACACCGCCAACGCCCCCACGATCAGACCTGACCAGGGGAGGGAGGGAGGAGTAGAGAGGGAGGGAAGGATGGAGAGAAGGAGGAGAGAGGGAGGGAGGGAGAGAGGGAGGGGTAGAGAGAGAGGAAAGGATGGAGAGAAGGAGGAGACAGGGAGGGATTGAGAAGGAGATAGAAGGAGAGATGAGAGAAGAAGGGGAGAAGGAGGGATGAGACAGGGAGAGAGGGAGGGATGGAGAGAGAGTGAAGGACAGAGGGAAGGAGGGATGAGAGAAGGTGGAGGGAGGGAGGGAGGGATGGTGAGAGGGAGGGAAGGGAGACGGGATACAGTTGGACAAATACTTGATAAATGAATCATCCTTTTCAAATACTTTTTTCTCTGTAAGATGACTCAACACACAAAAGCAATTGAGCTGAAAAGTCTACTAACTCACTCTTACTTGCACGTTTGCTCAAAGGCACTTTGCTGGGGAACATGGTTAGGAGGGCTGACTAGCTGTTGTGGAGTCTGGAGACGGACACTGTGGACATCCCTCACTGCTCAACGCTCAAGTGTGTCTTCTGACTGGACCACTAGTTCCCCTCTCCTTCCATCTACTGTTTATCCTGCCATGGTTTTAATTTGAAACATGCTGTGAGCACACAGCATTCACAATTAACATCAGATGGCTTGATTTGTGACCTAATCTTTTGCTGAGAAGACAAGCTTGTTCACACGCTGCAAGCCGTTTCTATGTACACAAGGGATAACATTTTGTTTAATAAACGCATAGACGCATATAATACCGTTGACATGGTATTATCTGGAATGTATAGAGCTGTTGTGTAGAAATCACTATGAAAATGAGCAGTTTGTAAACAGAATGGAGAGCTTTAACATCTTAACAGTGTTTAATGTTAAAGTATATTAAATTACCCCAGTTGTTACTTATAGTTCAAGGCCTTTAGCAGCATTCTGGAGAAAGGGATTCGTTTGTTGCTTCACATCACTGCTTATTCTAAAAGGGCTTGAAGTGTTTTTCAATTGAATGGTTTTTGCCCATTGCACATTCAAATCCATTATAAGTGTGTTGTTGCTCTCGCTGTGAAACCGCTGCTTTGTCTACAGTGTATTTGAAAATGTCAAACGTGATCAACACACAATATCCACATAGAAAAATGTTTAATGCAATGCTTCATTTTGTGTGGTAGGCCCAGTGGATCTAAATTGTACAATCAAGTTTTGCTGGGAGTCAGAGTTTTCCTAGAAGTTGGGGATATTAAAAATTTACCAGATCCACACACTGTTAAACAGAAACCAGAGGAACCCAGATAAATACAAAATATATTTTATTCATTCCAGTTTCTACCTCTGCTTGCCTAAAGGGTAAACACAGTGGTGATATTGCAGGATTTATTCGACCCGATAGAGTCCCACAGATTATTTCATTTACAACATAGAAATAAAAATGTTCGCACATCATGACAAGTGAAGGTACGCTGAACAACACCGACACCCAACCGCAGCACGTTGGCCAAAACCAGTTACAGACTGTCAACTGTGGTGGACTACCCCCAGAGTTCACCCGACAACAGCCAACAACCGCCCAATAACCCCTCATTCTCTGTCTCTCTCTCTGTCTGTCTGTCTGTCTCTGTCTCCCTCTCTCTCTTCATTTCACTTAGTTTCTCGCTCGCCTCTTTCACTGTTTCACTCCGCCTCCACCTGTCTCACACAAACTATCTTTGGATAGTTCACTCTATCTCGCACTACTATATTATACTATATATATATATATATACACAGTATATATATCATTTTTTTCATTTTGCTCCCTGCAGTGCATTACTTTTACTATTGACTTCTGACTTGTATCGACTTCTGACTTCTGAAATGTATTGTCATGGTGACCAGAATGAATGACTGTCGGAGGCATATGCTATTTTTGCCGGTGTACAGAGCTCCATGGCAACACAATGTTTGATGATGTTGTTGAATGCATACGATATTGTTTACAAAGCCTGTCAATGTCTCATCCAATAAAAGCTAGTTCGTCATTGAAAGAAATGGGTCTTGTGTGTATTGATTCCTCCATTAGTGTCCTTTGTTGCACCAAACGGGGGAACACAAGTCTGCAATCCCAGTGAATATGGTCCTGAAACTGGGAATAACTCTGGATGGGAAGCCAGTAACATCTCACACACATAAACACATACAAACTCTCTCTCTCTTCTCTCACACACACACACACACACACACACACACACACACACACACACACACACACACACACACACACACACACAACACACACACAAACACAAACAAACTGTCACACACAACACACACACACACACACACACACACCACACACACAAACACAAAACAAACTGTCACACACACACACACACACACACACACACACACACACTCCCTCTCTCTCTCACACACACACACACACACACACACACACACACACACACACACACACACACACACACACACACACACCTACACGATTCCCCTCCGCAACAGGCCTTTTAGGAGTCTCCAATTAGCCTGCACCACCCACTGCAGAGCATGTGACCCCTGCTGGGGGGGATCGATGCTCCTAGAGAGTGAACGTGACCTAGTCTCCTCCCGCCAGAGGACCACTGCTCTCCTCAACTCTGAGCAGTGTGACGTCTACGCAGGCACAAACTCACGAGCAGACAGCGAGGCTACGTCTGCCGCACTTTCGGTGAGACGTTGCGTTTGCCTTCCCGAGAATTACCGTTCGGGTTCACATTTGCAGCCGTCAAATGGCGCCATATCGCCACAGAGGTGTCATTTTTGTCTCATAGCGGCGACGTTATGTTGTGACGGGCCAATCTCTCAAGCTTTAAACAGCTATTTACAGAGAAATGTGTGTGATTGCATCCTCGAGTAACATGATGTGTGGGTGGTTTCTGTACTCAGACAAGCCTAGCGACTTGTCTCGGGCTCGCTTCATAATCCTCCGAGGAAATGTTGGTACTTTCCATGCGGCTGTCGCGCTGATTTATACCACCGTACATCATCGCGGCGGAGGAGGTGATTGAATGTGAGCGGAGGTATGAATGCTCATCACAGCGTATCATTTAGTTTGGGCTGCCGCAGACGTTCTGGAGACTTAAGCATTTTTATAGGTTTGTCATTGAAAAGTTTCCATTCAGCGACGAAGCAGGTTTTGAAGAAAATATTCAAATTCAAATAGGTCCAAAACTCTTACCTCATGTGGATATTTCCAAACAACCGATAAAATGGCTTTTTGACTGGTTATAAGATTGTAAGCCCTTATAAGAGCTACATCATATCATATGCTACACTTCATGAGGGAACTTCAGGCCACTACCGCCGTCATGTTGGCCACTGGCTGAGATCACGCCATCAAACCATCATACCAGAGAGCTGCATCTGGTTGCTAAGCAGCAACATAAACCGCCTCCCTGCATCAGCACCCGTCTCTCTCAGAGACTGACACACAGTTTCCCAGATGTGGGTGATAAGGACCGTGGCATCAGCACACTATGCTTCCAACTCATACAGAGCGTGGGATTTTTTTAGTAGGCCTACCATATTTAATGTATAATAATAAATGAATGAATCATACCTTGAACCATTTCTACTTCACCTGTAATATAAGCAGCAGTGGTCACTATGTTTTACCAGCAATTATTAAGCATTATGATACTTGACCTTATAAGTCATTATGAAATGCTTATAAAATGTCTTATGATTGTTATAAAGTATTATGAATGAGTGTTTTTAACTATAATTATGCAACGCTATGAGCAGATTAATATGCACAGACCTACAGTTGTGGTCAAAAGTTTACAAGTACATGTCATGGCAGTCCAGAGTTTCCAATAATTTCTACAACTCTTATTTTTCTGTGATAGAGTGATTGGAGCACATACTTCTTTGTCACAAAAAACATTCATGAAGTTTGGTTCTTTTATGAATTTATTATGGGTCTACTGAAAATGTGACCAAATCTGCTGGGTCAAAAATATACATACAGCAACATGAATGATCAATGTAGGTGATGTAGAAAGTTGTGTCAATCAAATGAGCTTTGTGGCCTCTTAACTTCTTGTGAGTGATTATGACTACAGCTGGTGACTTCTCTGAGTTCATTTAAATATGACTCATTTGATACGATCATTAGACTCAGACACAAACGGAAAGTCAAAGGAGCTCAGCACGGATCTGAAAAAGCGGATCATTGACTTGAACAAGTCAGGAAAGTCACTTGGAGCAATTTCAAAGCAGCTACAGGTCCCGAGATCAACTGTGCAAACAATTGTTTGTAAGTATAAAGTGCACGGCACAGTTGTGTCACTGCCACGATCAGGAAGAAAACACAAACTATCACCTGCTGCTGAGAGAACATTGGTCAGGATGGTCAAGAGTCAACCGAGAACCACCAAAAAGCAGGTCTGCAATGAATTAGAAAAGGAGAAGAAGGTGAGGCCTTTAACCCCAAGAACACCATGCCTACCGTCAAGCATGGTGGTGGTAGTATTATGCTCTGGGCCTGTTTTGCTGCCAATGGAACTGGTGCTTTACAGAAAGTAAATGGAATAATGAAGAAGGAGGATTACCTCCAAATTCTTCAGGAGAACCTAAAATCATCAGCCAGAAGGTTGGGTCTTGGGCGCAGTTGGGTGTTCCAACAGGACAATGACCCCAAACACACATCAAAAGTGGTAAAGGAATGGCTAAATCAGGCTAGAATTAAGGTTTTAGAATGGCCTTCCCAAAGTCCTGACTTAAACCCCATCAAGAACATGTGGACAGTGCTGAAGAAACAAGTCCATGTCAGAAAGTGGTCAAAGATTCAACCAGAAGCTTGCCAGAAGCTTGTGGATGGCTACCAAAAGCGCCTAATTGAGTTGAAAATGACCAAGGGACATGTAACCAAATATTAGCATTGCTGGATGTATATTTTTGACCCAGCAGATTTGGTCACATTTTCAGTAGACCCATAATAAATTCATAAAAGAACCAAACTTCATGAATGTTTTTTGTGACAAAGAAGTATGTGCTCCAATCACTATCACAGAAAAATAAGTGTGGACTGCCATGACATACATGTTCTTTACAAGTGTATGTAAACTTTTGACCACAACTGTATGTATGTTTATAATACATATAGGTGTTATTGTGTTACTGATCTGTGTCTAAAAAAGAAGACAGAGAAAGAAGAGAAAATATAGAGGAAAGATAAAGTTGAGTAAAAATAATCTTTTGAGGTACATTTCAACCTTACATGTACACCTTCCATTGTATTGTTGATTTTCTATCAAACTTCTTAAGAACTGAGATTGAAGATCAATATACTGTAGGCTATATAACAAAGGTATGATGTTGTCAATGCATCTCTCTCCCGGGAGAGAGATGCCATTGACAACATCATACCTTTGTTATATAGCCTACAGTATATTGATCTTCAATCTCAGTTCTTAAGAAGTTTGATAGAAAATCAACAATACAATGGAAGGTGTACATGTAAGGTTGAAATGTACCTCAAAAGATTATTTTTACTCAACTTTATCTTTCCTCTATATTTTCTCTTCTTTCTCTGTCTTCTTTTTTAGACACAGATCAGTAACACAATAACACCTATATGTAATATAAACATACATACAGTTGTGGTCAAAAGTTTACATACACTTGTAAAGAACATGTATGTCATGGCAGTCCAGAGTTTCCAATCATTTCTACAACTCTTATTTTTCTGTGATAGAGTGATTGGAGCACATACTTCTTTGTCACAAAAAACATTCATGACGTTTTGGTTCTTTTATGAATTATTATGAGTCTACTGAAATGTGACCAAAATCTGCTGGGTCAAAATATACATCGAGCAATGCTAATATTTGGTTACATGTCCCTTGGCCATTTTCACCTCAATTAGGTGCTTTTGGTCGCCATCCACAAGCTTCTGGTTGAATCTTTGACCACTCCTCTTGACAGAATCGGTGCAGTTCAGTAAATTTGTTTGGCTTTCTGACATGGACTTGTTTCTTCAGCACTGTCCACATGTTCTCGATGGGGTTTAAGTCAAGTGACTTGGGAAGGCCATTCTAAAACCTTAATTTCTAGCCTGATTTAGCCATTCCTTTACCACTTTTGATGTGTGTTTGGGGTCATTGTCCTGTTGGAACACCCAAACTGCACCCCAAGACCCAACCTTCTGGCTGATGATTTTAGGTTCTCCTGAAGAATTGGAGGTAATCCTCCTTCTTCATTATTCCATTTACTTTCTGTAAAGCACCAGTTCCATTGGCAGCAACAACAGGCCCAGAGCCATAATACTACCACCCACCATGCTTGATGGTAGGGCATGGTGTTCTGGGGTTAAAGGCCTCACCTTTCTACTCCCTCCAAAACATAGTTGCTGGTCATTGGTGGCCAAAGAGCCTGCCATTTGGTCTTCATCTGACCAACAGAACCTTATTCACTGCCAGAAGCCTTTTCTTTCGTCCAGTGTGATCAGCCAGCAGATCTTCCGAGTCGAGGCCTTAAGGTGCCGCATTCTGGAGCAAGGGCTTTCGCTTCTTGCAGCGGCAGCCCTCTAAGCCCATGGTGATGCTAAAACACGCTTGACTGTGGACCACATGACACCTGTGTTCCAGCAGCTTCTAATTCATTGCAGACCTGCTTTTGGTTGGTTCTCGGTTGGATCTTGACCATCCTGACCAATGTTCTCTCAGCAGCAGGTGATTGTGTTTTCTTCCTGATCGTGGCAGTGACACAACTGTTCCATGCACTTTATACTTACGAACAATTGTTTGCACAGTTGATCTCGGGACCTGTAGCTGCTTTGAAATTGCTCCAAGTGACTTTCCTGACTTGTTCAAGTCAATGATCTGCTCTTTCAGATCCGTGCTGAGCTCCTTTGACTTTCCCATTGTAGTGTTTGTGTCTGAGTCTCATGATTGTATCAAATGAGTCATATTTAAATGAGCTCAGAGAAGTCACCAGCTGTAGTCAATCATAATCACTCACAAGAAGTTAAGAGACCACAAAGATCATTTGATTGACACAACTTTCTCCATCACCTAAATTGATCATTCATGTTGCTGTATGTATATTTTTGACCCAGCAGATTTGGTCACATTTTCAGTAGACCCATAATAAAATAATATTGGAAACTCTGGACTGCCATGACATACATGTTCTTTACAAGTGTATGTAAACTTTTGACCACAACTGTATGTATGTTTATAATACATATAGGTGTTATTGTGTTACTGATCTGTGTCTAAAAAAGAAGACAGAGAAAGAAGAGAAAATATAGAGGAAAGATAAAGTTGAGTAAAAATAATCTTTTGAGGTACATTTCAACCTTACATGTACACCTTCCATTGTATTGTTGATTTTCTATCAAACTTCTTAAGAACTGAGATTGAAGATCAATATACTGTAGGCTATATAACAAAGGTATGATGTTGTCAATGGCCAAAAAAAAGACCTGAAAAATAATAGATGAATAAGCCAAAGGGGAACCCTATCTATAAAGCCTATCAGCTCTATCAGCGCAAGCTGTTCTTATGTTGCATTGTTTTAGCAACACGTCAACATGTCAGCGCTCATTCATGGTAGCCTCACAACGGGGGAAAATGTTCACATCTGAATTGTTCACTGAGGTCAAATAACAGAAAGGCTAATCGTCATTCTGCCTTAACAAAGATACGATACAAATCAATACGAATACAACACAGACATTCCACACTGCAGTCTCCGTAAAAAAAAAAAGTTCTGATTGTTCACTAAAGGCCCGGCATGAGAATAAGACGGGAAGTGTGTGAGTTTTTCATACGGGTTGAGGAGCTGCATGAAGCCCTCATCAGGACATCAACAGCACTCGCGGCCAGAGTGCAGAGATGCCTATAACAACTGTCTAGACCAGAGATGGAAAAAGAGGAGATGATCTGAAGAGGGGACACAAGGGAAGAGAGAGGGAGAGAGAGAGAGAGAGAGAGAGAAATAGATCAACTGGACTGTATTTAAAGAGAGCAGACAGATGGAGGGAGGGTGTTGAGAGTTGAACTGGGGAAAGAGAAGAGGGGAAAAAAAGAGATTGCAGAGAATGAGATAGTTGAACGAGTACTTGGCACAAATAACAAATCCCTTAAAAAGAATCCAACGGGTAATTTGCTCTCTCTAAGTCTTGGTAAATAATTGATGATGAATAAATGAGCTAAACTGGCTTTAATTTTCTAATTGATTAATTGCAATCTAATTTAATTAACTCATTGCTTCTGTGTAATGAACCGGTTTCTGTGTAATCAATTGGATTATTTATTTTTGATATGCAGATTTTTCTTGCAGGAGTTTGGTGAACAGTTGATTGTTTCCCAAACTTTTTGTCTGTTTTGTCAGACATGGTTTACCTTCACTCTTTATTCAAACTTAAATTGCCTTTGATGCAAATAAACATAGGATATTACCTTCTTTAGATTATGATCCTAAAAAGAAATATACTCGGCTGCTCCATTCAGACTATACTAGGGCTGGCTATATGAGGCTATGCTACGCTAACCCAGGCTATGCTAAGCTAACCAACGCTATGATAGAGTGTAGGAGGCTATGCTAGGCTGCTCCAGCTTATGCTGGGCTGTATGAGGCTATGCAAATATAACCCAGGCTATGCTAAGCTAACCTAGGCTATGCTAAGCTAACCAAGGCTATGGTGGACTGTAGGAGACTATGCCAGGCTGTTTCAGACTACGCGAGGCTGTGTGAGCCTCTCGGGCCTTTATTTTCTGGGGGAAAAGGGTGACTTCTCCTCTGCAAAGAATTTGTTTAGGTTAGTACCACCTGTCATGGCTGCTTATTGATCACAGTCAAGGCGGTCACCTGGAAAATTGGTACTGCATCAGCACTGAGCAGCTGAGAAAACTGCTCATCCCAAGCACGGCACAGGGGCTGAGTGTCTGAATTCCAAGTCTGTGTGCGTCCACACTACAATTTCCACTGATATCCACACATAGCACAGTGGGTTTTATTGTTGTATTATATTAAAATAGAATATATGCTGTACCTATGTAAAATACCTTTGTTTTATTGTCAACATGGACACACCAGCCAGATAATAGGAGGATAATCTAAATAGAGACTAAATTAATTAATTAATAACCATGGGCAGCCACTAATTAGAGGACCATTAAACCGGACTATTGTGAACAACAAATCTCCAGCCTTGATTAGAATCTCTAAATTTAGTCACTGTTGGAGCAGTGTGGCCGTTTATAGTCGGCTCGAGACTTCGTGAGGGAAGACAAGACTTCCAGGAGCTTCCTGGAACCGGACCTTGAGTATACTCAAGGTCTTGTTAAATGGTAATTCTGACTTTTACTTGAATAATTATGAGAGTAGGCAAATTGTCATCTACGTACTTTTACGATAGTCTAATCCACATGAGTTTGTTAAATGGTAATTTTGACTTTTATGTATAGCCTACATTAAGAGTAGGCAGAATTGTCTACTTCTACTTGAATAAACATTTTCTGTGTGCACATATTTGCACCTTCAATGGATTTGAGTGATGACATGAGATTTTTGTAATGATTTTTATCAAAGATTCTTAATGAGAGGTTGAAAACCGTCTCTGGATCAACTAAGGTTACGTGATTGATGAGCAGGCGTGAGCAACGTGACAGGATATTCGTCTGCTTACAATTGTCATAATAGGCTACTAAAGACGCTGTCTAAATCTAAATATTACTTTCTAGTTTTCTTTATAGCTGCATACTTCTCACAATTATTTGATATTTTAATTTAAATCCTTGAGCACTGCTGTGTTGGACAGCGCAAGAAAGTGATAACAGTGCAGGGGATAAAGTATATAAAATTCCACCATCCCTGTGCACCGTCCCTGTGTACACACAACCGAGAAAAGATTTATTTGCATCTGTGGGCACTCCAGCCAGCCACCAGTGATTCAAGCAGCGCTGCAGACACCAGGTCGGTTGTGCCTAAGATCAAGTCTAATAAACGAATCAGAACCAATATCGTTGGTCACAATTGGACCTGGTTCTTCGCTCTCAGTACACAATAAAAAAACAGAGAAGAAGCTCACGTTTGTGTGTCCCCGTAGACAAACAGACTACTTCTAGCTGTGGGAATCCAGGGTCGTGAACCGATAGTTTCTCCTCACTAGAAACCAGTGCTGGAGAAAATACAGTGCAGCTCTACTATTGGTTGCTTCTTCAGCGCAAACGCTCTCCATCGTCTCCCTTGGCAGACAGTGGTGACATCGGCTAAGCCAATCAGAGGCAGAGTAGGGCGTGTCATGCCTTCGCCATACCGAAACGTACATATGGCTTCGAGACCATCTTGTCCCTGGGCACGAGCAAGACACACGATGGGCCTGAACCGTAGCTACGGATTACCTGCAGAGTACCAAACCTCACCCATGGAATAAATGTAAATGGAATGCGTTTATGTCGCGCTTTTGTCCAAAGCTCTTTACAGTATTGCCTCACATTCACCCATTCATACACCGACGGCGGTGTCAACCATGCAGGGTAACAACCAACACGTCAGGAGCAGTTAGGGTTAGGTGGTGTCTTGCTCAGGGACACCTCGACACTTAGCTAGGCGGAGCCAGTGGATCAAACCAGCAACCAGACAACCGGTCTACCTCCTGAGCCACTGCCACCTACCAAGCCGTACCCAAACTTTCAACTAAGGAAAAACAGGTTGGTTCGAGATAAACACACAATAAATGCAACGTTACACATTTAACACCATGAAACGTTTAATTGACGACAATTTGATGATGTAAACAAATCAATACATATTGGATTCAGCGAGGACTATCACAGCTTCATCCATCACGGTTTACGCTTTTCAAGATTCAAGATTTGAACGTGCTTTGAAGGCGTTCATGTGTGTATGAATGGTACACGACATTTGCTGCTGTGTGGAAGAAACAAAATCCAAAACGTTCAGGAAAAAGATCTGAAAAATTGTGAATCTGAATACAAACATATCTGTTATCACGGATTTACAAACCACACCCACGGTTTGTGAATCCGAGGGCATTGTTGACAAATCTGTTTTGATTTACACATCAAGCATGGGACTCCAGAGTGGCAGAGGGTAGATACTAACGACGAAAAACTGTCACGACGTAGTATGAGAATTAACTCACATTTTTTCCAATGACTTAGAATGGTGACTTTTTGTATCGAAACACTGTGAGCCACCAAAGGCCTCCAAACAGCTTCCATTGTGGGTCTTGCTTCACATAGCTCTATAGTTACCATTTTTCACAATTGTGTAAATGCATTTCCTAAAGCTATAGCTCAATTTCTTAAAACTCTACACGCAAAGCACAGCAGAAGTTAACCTTTTGCCAAAACTACACACATATCTTACAAAATGCATCCATGCATTCAAAGCAATGTTCTCGCTTCTCAAAAATGCCTTTTTCCAGCCAAATGATTCACACAGGCCTGGTATGAATCGGTCTTAGTGAGCATTGATTACACACTGGGGTGTACTGGTCTACTGGGGCTGCACTCACAACCCAAAATCCATCATAGAGTCATAATGTGGGTTTTATTTCTTCATTTTCTTTCATTGTCCTTAGTATCATTACAATTAGGAATTCTCAAAACTAATAAAATGCTTAGACTACGACTGCGTCTGGACAATGGATGTAATGATGTGAGGTCTCTATTATGCTCTGACAGATCATCAAATTGGGCACGGTGGCACAGTGCTTGCACTGCTGCCTCACAGCAAGAAGGACCTGGGATCGATTCTCGTCTGGGGCGCTGTTGACTGTGGGGTGCCCAGGTGGGTGATCTCCCAGGTGGGTGATCTCCCAGGTGGGTGATCTCCCGGCCTTTCTGTGTGGAGTTTGCATGTTCTCCGCGGGGTCTCCTTACGGAGTAAAAGAACCCCAATTAAAAACATGTAAAGATGTCCTCTCCTGTCCACATCCCTGGCCAAGATGTGGACGTAAAACCTGGAGGGCCAGCAGGATGGGTCAAATGCAGAGGACACATTTCCACGGGCCACCCTCCCTGCGTGCATGTGTGTTTGGCGGCCACTTTCTGTTGTGTGACCACTATGTGTGGATTAATAAAGATCTTCTTCAAATGTTTATTAAGTTAATTGAGTTTGAACTGGTGTGACGTGAGTATTTGAAGCCCAGTGTTTTCCATGTGAACAAACAAGGCTTGATTATGAAAATTGTGTAATAATTAGATTGTGTGTTGAGTTGTGCAAAAAATAATGGCTATTTGAGTGGAAGCAAAGGAATTGCTCTTAGTGTTTTGCAGGAATAGTCTGCGTTGTTGAAACATGGGCTTCAGGTTTTCACGATTGTGGGCACATAGTTCCTTTTTTTGTGTGTAAACACTTGAGAGAAACTGTCAGGAAATGGACTTGACTTCACGACTACCACTACCATCTAGACTCTAGAGCAAGGTATTGGTGCAGGATAAACTCTGTGCCCTGATCAAAAAGCATGGACATGGTCTTCTTACGGAGGAAGGATATGGAGGAAGATAAGTTGAGAGGACGAGTTGAGAGCTCAGTGCCACAGAGATGTACTTGAGAATACCTTCAGCTCAGATAAGCCACGGAGCAGATCTCCCTTCCCCACAATGGGGGAGGACGACGGAACGTCACAAGAAAACAACATTATGATTCCTCGCTCCCTTCCTCCCGCCACTGCTGCTCTCAGAGATCTCAAGCCATATCCCCACATTAAACTGAGCTACTGCCACCTATTATATTTATGTGGCATGACATCACCCGATATGTAGTTCTCATAAATCTAGATGCAGTCTAGGTGATAAAAAAAAAAAAAAAAATCTGCATGGAGTGATGAATCTTGTTTATCGTTGTTTTAAGCAATGTGTTGCAGTAGCATCGGTATGTGTGCAAAAAGCTACATCACATATGAACCACGCACACCACACACACACACACAAAGAATGTTCTGGCATTCAGCAACAAAATGACAAATTAACCAAAGTAAACATACGTGTGTGTTCACGCATGTGACTGCTTGCAACTAATTGAATTAAACCATGATGACAATGTGTCTGATAGATATTAATTCCAAATCAGCATCTATACAATTATCTGTAAATACGATTGACCAAATATGATTTCTTTATGTGCTTTCTAACTTCCCAGTATGAAATGAGATGGGGTTTAGTCAGTGGAGGTATAGGACATTTTCTGTCCAGTCAAGCATAAACAGACAATTTGTCTTCTCTCATGGTAAATGAACGATGAAGCAATTATTCATAATCAGAGGAGGATTTCAAGGAGAGCGTGAATGAAAGATTTACTTGAGTGAATTTTTACATGTCGCTGCAAAGAAAAATACTTTATGATGGCTTGGATCAGGAAGAGACCCTCATAAAGTTGTCCATAGCTTATCTTGTAAATGGACTTTACAGTTGGAGGGAGTCACTGGCATCCAGTCAGCATCAATAAGCAGTAATAATGGCTTTCAGAGAGAGTGTTGTCTGAAATATTCAACATGCAATATTACACACCCCAGAACGCATCTCAGCAACAGTTTGGTTAGGCTGTATTAATTCAGCTGAGATGGTTTGCTCTCTCTCTCTCTCTCTCTCTCTCTCTCTCTCTCTCTCTCTCTCTCTCTCTCTCTCTCTCTCTCTCTCTGCCCCCCTCTCTGAAACTCTACATCCTCCGCCTGCCCTCTCATCCCCCCTCTCTCTTTCTCTCTTTGTGTCTCTCTGTCTTTTTCAACAGTTGAAGGTCGGTGTGTCAGTGTACAAATAACACTTTACCTAAATAGCCTCCCCTTCAATAAATTCTTCCCTCTTCTTCAAAGAATAAGAGGGAACCGTTCCTTGACTGGCCCACAAATCAACCGGCCAAATGACACAAGCTCCCACTGACCTTTCTCGGAATACTAAATAGCAGCTTTGCATCAATCACACAAATGTTGGACGATGCCAAGGGGGGGAAGGAGGAAGCGGCCATTTTGTGTGTACCTTGGTTCAAACGGGAGGAACCAGCCATTCCTTATGAAATAGGTGACAGGAGCACAACATGCAGACATGGGCCTCAGAGTGGTCTGTCTGTGGATAGCTCTCCCGTATAACCTTTAGGTTGTTTCCTGGAGGGTTTGCCCAGACTGTGGCGCGCCAATTAAAAGTGGTGGGTCTGGGGTTGAAGGGGGAGGGAGGGAGGCATGATGGAATGGAAGTAATGTCAAGCTTTTATTTTGTAAATAACTTCTTCTTCTTTGTGAAAGATTTGGGAAGTATTTGTAAGCGATCAGGACTTGATATTGTGTGTTTTGCATCTTTAACCTTCAGTTAAGGATTAATTGATCCAAAGGTCGTTAATTGTAGGGGTACCAGGGCCGTGGCTGGGGGGGTCCAAGTCCAGGTCAGTGGTCTGCAATGGTGGAAGAAGTACTCAGATCTTTTAATTGAAGTAAAAATAGTCATACCACATTGTAGAAATACTCTGTTACAAGTAAAAGCCCTGCATTTCAAAAATGTTACTTAAGTTTGTACTACTAACTACTTGTTAGTAGTACAAAAGTCTTTAAAATATACCAAGAGTACCAAAAGTAAAAGTACCCATTACTTTAGAATAATATAAATGATATTATTGGATTATAATTATTGATGCATTCATGTTTTCATCACTTTAAGTCCAGTGTTTGAATAAATTTACTTAGTTACTTTCCACCACTGATAATAATTTGGGTCAAGTTCTGAAAGAAGTAACTGGGGCTATTATTCAGTTGAGTTAATTTGCCTGACACAGCTTTAGGTATTTTGTTGATCAGTAAAGTCCACTGACAAACAAGCAGTCCTACTATGTTACACCAGGGGGGAGACGGTCAGTGATGGGAAGTAACGAAGTACAAATACTTCGTTACTGTACTTAAGTAGATTTTTCAGGTATCTGTACTTTACTTGAGTATTTATTTTTTGGACAACTTTTTACTTTTACTCCCTACATTTACTTTCTACTCGTTACATTTTCAAAACGGGACTCGTTACTTTAGTTTTATTGCATTTGAGGGGAATTGTCAGGGTTTTTTTTACATCATTGCACGTCTTCCCAACATCAAGAGTGATCTCAACCTAAATGGCAACAACACATAGAAGAGACGCTCGCTGCGTCCATCCGCATTAGAGGAGCTCTGATGTCACGCATGTGACGTCACGAAACAGACTTAGAAATAAAATACGCGAGGAACACGTGACGTAACTAGCGAGAACTAAACATGATGAACAAGATGTTTATATTGACTGTAGTTTTATGTATAGGCATTACCCCTTGTAATGGTTTGGCCCAAGACTGATTTCCAACAGAATCATTTGTGTGATTTCTTAAGGCCTATGGAGAGGTGAAGTCACCCATCTCCTATGTAGGCGACAGCAAATAGAGCTTGTGTTGTCTATCCACTTTGTTTTTGTTGTTCATGCTGAATACTTTCAGAAAGGCAGGAATAGAAGTAGAAATAAAGTTCCTATTCCCTTTTATTATTATATTTATATTAATATGACGTGAGGTTCTGTTAGCTTTGAACAAAAACAGCCGAAAATAGTTACTTTTTACTTTTTACTTTGAGTACATTTCAGAGCGTGTACTTTTTTACTTTTTACTTGAGTTAAAAGTTGAATCAGTACTTCTACTTTTATCAAAGTATTTTTTTACACAAGTATCTGTACTTTTACTTAAGTACAGAATGTGTGTACTTTTGCCACCTCTGGAGACGGTACAGGACCTGGGCCGGAAACCAAGAACTGAATGGGGAGAAGGGGATTTATAAACCAGTGCGGACCAAGTTTGTTTTCCCTGTTAATAGCCAATTACGCACTGACAGATCCCAGATTCCAGTACCATGATGAACAAATATGAAGTGAAAGAAAGAAAAAACACAAATTTGAGCTTGCCATCAGAATATTAATCAGAATATAATTAGTCTGCTTTGGTTGCCACTTCAACTCCTAGGCTCCTATTGGCTGTGTGGAGGCACTCTTACACAAGGCCTGGACTAGCCTCAGGCTGTACCATGCAGCGTTCTTCACTGCCAAACTGTGCTCATTGAGAAAGACAATCAGTCAATGGAATTATCACGAAGTCAATTATCCCCAAATTGAA